>OY757934.1:35186767-35204267 GCA_963585895.1 Sepioteuthis lessoniana | reverse complement strand
TAATATTAACATATATTTGTATTCGTTTGATGATACTTGTGGTAATCATTAAATTCGGTAAATGAAGTCGTCTTTTATTTTTAAAGGAATCATTCTGTAAGTTATATGCATAATTCGGAAGATATGTATGTGTAATAGTTAGGTGTAAGGTTGATCAATTTAGAAAGTAAGTCCTACTGATTGAATATAAGATTATTTTCTATCTACCAACTCGACAAGACACATTTTCAAACGCATGCATACGTATATACGTATATCAGATTAAATTTAGATGAGTTAAACCTATAGCATGTCTATGTGGACTGGAGGCAAGTTCTGCCACAATATAAACAACATGCTGTGTACATTGTTATTTTGCGTTCAGGGTGACATGTTTTGATCGTTAGAGATCGTTGCAGTTGTTTACGTTATCGCAGCTGTTTTTTTTTTGCCAATTTATGTTTTAAATATGTTAGATGTTCAATTAATGAACGAATTGGACGTAGGAATTTCACCTCTTTTTATGTGCCTGAATTGTTTTAAGAATATATATTATCGTATTCTGAATTATTACTCTCGATAAAAAGTCTTTAAAATAGAAACGGAAGTAACGTAAAGGTATGAGAGAAATATAAAAAGATTGGAAGAATAAACTGAAAAAAGAGAAAAATTTGGAAAAGGTAGAAAAGAAAAAAAAAATAAGGAAGACTATAAAAAGAAAGAATGACTTTTCAAAAGTGTCAAAAAAGAAACAGAGACTATCTAAAAGAAAATGTAGAAGAAAATATTTATAAGAAAAACAAAACAAGAGGCTTACATTTTTAAAAGCGATTACGAAACAAGAATAGACGAAGTGAGAGCGATCGCAGTAAAACGATATTGAATTAAAATAGGAAAAGAAAGGAGGGAAAAAATGAAAGGGAGGATATGAGAAGAAAGGAAAGTTTTACAAGTATGTGTACGTGTGTATATGTACGTGTTTTTAAGAGAGAGAGAGAGAGAGAGAGAGAGAGAGAGAGAGAGAGAGAGAGAGAGAGAGAGAGAGTGTGTGTAAATGGAACAAGACAGGAAAAAGGGAAAAAGAAAAATTCGATTGAGAATTTAAAAAGAAAGAGGGAAGTTAATTTTATGAAGACAAAGAAAACAGGATACAGGAAAGATAAAGGGGAAAGTGAGATTTGAGAAAGAGAAAAAGAAGGAAAAAGGTAAAACGAGAGAAAAGGAGTGAATAGAGGAGGAAAAAGAAATAGGCGAAGTGTCCGATTAAGGTGGATTGAAGAAAAAGGCTGAGAAAAATGAAAGAGAGGAAAAAAGATTGAGAGAGAGAGAGAGAGAGAGAGAGAGAGAGAGAGAGAGAGAGAGCGAGAGAGAGAGAGAGAGAGTCGACGGGAGATGTTAATATTAGAGATAGAAAGAAAAATGAAAAGGAAAAAGACTAACTTACAAAGTAGTGAGGATAGAAGGGAAGGAAATTAAATACAGAGGTTGAATATGGTAAAAATAGAGGCATTATGAGAAAGCGTGTAAAACGAAGATAATTAAAAAACGACAAAAAATTGGAAAAAAAAAAAAAAAAAAAAAAAAAAATGAAATAATGAAATAATGAAAGAGATAATCAAAAGCGGTTGGGTTGAATTCAGAATGAAATATATAAGAGAAAATTTATTGAGAAGATTGATCGAAAAAGAAAAGTTAGAAAAAGATAGCAATTAATTTTTCATCCTATAAGAATTTTTATTTATCTGTCAATTGATCTGTTTAGACCTGTTCGTTACGTTGATACATATGATTATTATTTTTGCTTATATTAAACAATCTATATTGATATAATTATCAAATTTTTATATGACTTCTACTTCCTATTTGTAAAAGCAGTGTACAGGTTTTTTTTTTATAGTAACGATTTGCTTTCAAATGTGTGTATTTATGCAAAATTCTTGATATTCTCTCCGTTGCTGATTACGGGTGTTTTTGAAGTTTTTTTCATCGACTATTTTAAGAGACAACAAACATTTGGTTGAGCCTCAATCTTATTTTGGTCGCTGATACACTGGTAAATGGATGAAGATACAGGTGTGGGTCCAAATGATTGAATAATTCGATGAATATATTCAATCAATACAGCCGCAATTTTCATAGAGTCACTAGTGTGATTGTTTCAAATTATGTATTTCAAAAAATTATTTGGCAGCTGGACTAATAGGATAAAGGATTAATCCGAAGGAATAATCAGGTGGATTAATCGGAGGGGGGGATTAATCTAGAGGATTAATCAGAGGGATTAATCGGGAGGATTTATCAGGAGATTAATCGGGAGGATTATATCTGCAGGATTAATCGGGAGGATTATATCAGAAGGATTAATCAGGAGGATTATATCAGGAAGGTTAATCAGGAGGATTATAACAAATTAGAATAAACAAAGACAGATTGATTTACGAAGAAGAGGGTGCAAAAGAAAAAAATAATTAAGATTTTTTAACAATTTATTTTCGTGTAAATTTATATTTTCTTTGATAAAGCGAAATATTAAAAAGTAGAAAATTATAAAACTCAGTTTATAAAATAATCCCCTTCACTCTAAATCTTTAATATTATCAAAGATTTATTTTAGCACTGCGAAATAAGAAAATCCTTCCGATTTACTTACTATATAATGTTTATGGTTGCAATTTATATATATATATATACGTCAGAAACTTTTACTATTTTGCAAAAAAGAAATTTTTAAATTAGTGTCGCTCCGTCAACGTATTCTATCAATTAATTTTTCATCCTATAAGAATTTTTATTTATCTGTCAATTGATCTGTTTAGACCTGTTCGTTACGTTGATATATATGATTATTATTTTTGCTTATATTAAACAATCTATATTGATATAATTATCAAATTTTTATATGACTTCTACTTCCTATTTGTAAAAGCAGTGTACAGGTTTTTTTTTTATAGTAACGATTTGCTTTCAAATGTGTGTATTTATGCAAAATTCTTGATATTCTCTCCGTTGCTGATTATGGGTGTGTTTGAAGTTTTTTTCATTGACTATTTTAAGAGACAACAAACATTTGGTTGAGCCTCAATCTTATTTTGGTCGCTGATACACTGGTAAAATGCCACTGGCTTTCAAAGAATAAGAATCTTACAGAGTATCTTTCTAATATATCCATATTTGTTGGGCAAAAGATTTTGGACATTCATCGTTCGCTTTTGATTTCTGGCAGAGAATGAACAGGAGTGCTGACGGAAGGGAAATCTGTGAATAGAAGAAGAAAAAAAAAATAATCAAATGAGCACAGCAAGGTCAAACAGAATACAATTCTAGGAGACAGTTAGGGAGACAGGGGTAATCAATAAGAGCATATATACTTTGGCACAGACGATTATTTTGGTCGAGTTTTAATACAACAAAAGTAGAAAAAATGAATAACATAGTTTGAATAGTATTTTAAAACGCGCGTGCACACACACACACACACACACACACACACACACACACACACACACACACACACACACACACACAGAGTGTATTAAAAGACTATTCAGATAATAATGTTATTTAATTTTTTTCTGCATGTATGTACATACATATAATGTATATTTAGGCTGTTGTTCATTCTGAAATGCATGACTGAAAACGACTAACAAGGATTATCTCATAAATTTTTGGTCAGCTTTTCTTGCGACGAGTAAAATAGAAAAAATTGGGATTAAGCTTAAGATAGTAGAAAGTACTAAAACCACATCATTTAAAACTTTGGACTTTTTTTTATAATCTAAATCTTTTTTAAGGTATCTTATTCGTGGTTAAGAAAAACTGAGTAAAACATTGATTGAACAATACTAGTCTGTAATTTTAAATGCTTGTTTAAATATATATCTATTTATTTTCAATGTAAAATAAAAATAGAATAAAAATAGATTGAAAATAGTATGAAAATAGAATAAATACAACTAACATTTTTTTTATACAGTGCTCAATATTTGAAGTAAAAGGCTCTAAAAAATCGAATCTAGACCAAAGATAAAATCGCGTGTCAAAAGCGTCTGAGGATTGATTTAATACCGTGAAACTGGTATTAACGCAAAAAAGCCCTTGACAACTGTTCGGCTTTTAAAAAGTTATTTTAAAAAAGCAATTATATCCAATCCATGGCCTATAGTAAATTGTACGCGCGTGTGCCCCCCCCATATATATATATATATATATATATATATATATATATATATATATATATATATCAGACATTGACACATACACACACATACATACTCATATATATGTAAGACATATATACATTCATATATCAGACACACATACACACATATATATCAGACAGACACACACATAGACGCACGCACGCACGCATACGAGGTGCATACGATAAGTTTCCAGACTTTTTTCGTATGAGCACTTTTATTGATAATACACACATGAAACTCTTGTCCCCTTCGAAGTAATCTCCTCCGTCTTCGATGCACTTGTACAGTTCCAACAACTTCTGGAAGGCCCCATGGAAGTCCTCTTGTGCGAGCGTGTCAATGACCTTCGTCACAGCCCATTTCATCTCCTCAATTGTCTCATAACGACAGCCTCTAAGGTTTTCTTTGAGCTTAGGGAATAATCAAAAGTCACAGGGCGCAAGGTCTAGACTATAGGGAGGGTGAGAAACTGTCTTGATGCCCATCTTGGTCAAATAGTCTGTGACAAGGATGAAGTTGTGGACTGGCGTATTGTCCTGCTGGAAATGCCACTGACCCGATGTGAAGAGCGCTGGCCTCTTCCGACTGAATCTCTTCCTGAACTCCTTTAAAACCTCAACATAGTAACCCTAACCCTTTGGCTAATCAACTCTGGCGTATTGACTTCCTTACTCCTCCCACACCTCTCATCATCCCTCACAGACTGCCTGCCTGCCTTTCTTGAATCTCTTATGCCACTCAAAAACTGATGCTCGATTCATGCAAGATGGTCGAAAAGTAGTCTGAAGCATTCCATACGTTTCTGTGGCATCATTTTTCCAAATTTAAAACACAATTTTATTGCATATCGTTCTTCCTCACGTCCAGATTGCATTTTTGAAATTCACCAGCTGTGACAATCAGGCTTTAGTAGGGTGTATTCCAATTACTACTGTAGCTGTTCATTTGAAGCTGAAATCATAAAAATTGGTTCGTCATCTCATAAGATGTATAGCAATAACATAGGGAATTTTCAAGTGTCTGCGACAATTTTAAATGCCCGTACAAAAAAGTCTGTTAACTTATTGAATGCACCTCGTATACATTTATGTGTTTTTATATTTAAATTTATATAAGAAATAAATTTTATCCCATAAAATAAAGTTCAAATAAGAAATTGATAAATGGATCGTTGGCTAAAATAGATAAGAAAGCTTCGAATAGTTGGGAAAATAAACTAAACTTGAAAATTAATAATACTGTACCTTGACTGAAAATTCATAACTGGTGAATTAGATTATAAAAATAAGATAGTTTTTATTATCATGAAAGACCATTAAGAAATTTCAGATTAAATTTAAAGTGTAGACTTCTAAACCCAATAATAAAGAAACAAATCGGATACATTACCAGAACGATTTTGTGGAAAATTTGCGACACCTTGAGGATTAAACTTGAATTAAACCAACGGAAAATACGAAAGCAGCCATTAACTGGTTCCATAACAAAAGCAAGGCTTATGCAATTTGAGTGCTTTTTTTTTTTTTTTTTTTTTAAAAAATACCTCTATCATAGAAGGTCTGTTAAAAAAAAACCTTTGATTTAGCACAGCAATTTGGAGACATTAAGGATGAAGAAATCAACAGTATAAAGGATTGCAAGAAGCTCATTTTATACCACAATAAAGCAAAATGGACTGAAAAAGTGCTAATAATATATTCAACATCCGTATGGAGAGTTTTTATGGAGCTGAAAATTGTGAAATTGTCGGCATATTTTTATTGTGGAAAATAGCTTACGAATTTGATAATGAATGTACCAATTTGTATCGTGATGACCGCTTGCTTAGAAAGGAAGAAAATGATGAAGTCTTTTTTAAAAGTACAACAGCTTAAATTTAAAGGTAATATTTAATTAAAAACTAATCAACTTTCTGGACGTTACATTAAATTTGAATAATGGTACATGGCACCCATATCGAAAATCCAACCACATACTGGTGTATACTAAAACAAAGTTGGGTCATATGCTTATGTTCTCTGAACACATCGATAAATCTACTGTTCACAGGTTAAGCAATGATTCCAGCAACATTAATATATTCGATAGGGTTGTGACGCAGAAATCTGCAACACTTAAACTGTTTCACAATATATATATTTAAAAAATAACCCATTGTCGCATGAATGACATAATATAACATCAACAACCACAAACTGAAAACTTTGAATCAACAGAATAACGGACAGAACACTAGATACAGCTGTAAGGATAGAGACAGGTATCCTTTAAACGGTAATTGTCTTATATACTATAAAGGATGAAACTAATGATGATGATAGGATCTTCATCGGAGCGACTGAACTGAATTATAAAAACAGAATGTACGTATAATCCTAATTCAAGTTTCACTAACTGAAAATATTCTGACAATATTACTTACCGAGATATGCGAAAGATGAAACTGGTAACTTTTTAAAAATTGAATGGTAAATTGTGATAAAAAATTCTACATAGTAAAAACAACAGCAGATTGTCTCTCGAAGAAAACCAACAAATTACTGAATAAGAAAATTGAATTGACATGTGAAGACATCTGAATAAATTTCTTCTATGTCATTTATCACCAGATTAAGTTCAAGATGTACTATCTTCAGTTTTATTTGTTTGGTTACTGGAAAGCACAAATCAATAATTAAATTTTCATTTAAAAATCTAATTATATATATATATATATATATATATATATATATATATATATATATATATATGTGGTGTGTGTGTGTGTGTGTGTTGTGTAAATATATCCGATCGTATGTAAATGCACAAATATGAAAAACATAGTATTCCGAAAATGATTTTATTTACAGTTGAATTATTTGATAACCTTAAACGTTTTGGTTTTTGGCATCAAATCATCATCAGGGCATTTAATATATGATGCTGTATCTTCCGAGAATTATATTTGATTTTTCTAAATTTCAAAATCCCCTTTTCAATTTTTATTTTTGAAGCTAAACAATCACACACACACACACACACACACACACACACACACACACACACACACACACACACACACACACACGTATATATATATATATAGAGAGAGAGAGAGAGTGGGAGAGAGACTGAGAGAGAGAGAGAGTTAGACGAACCAGACATGCAGGACACTGCTGGAGAAGCAGGGACGAACTCATAAGAGATGTACTCTTATGGACCCCCACACATGGCGGTGCAAAAGCAGGACGACCAGCACGAACATACATTCAGCAGCTATGAGGATACGGGATGTTGTCCTGAAGACCTACCTAGGGCGATGAACGATAGGGAGGAGTGGCGAGAGAGGGTCAGGGATATCCGTGCTACCAGCGCGATATGATGATGATGATGATATAAATAGAAATAGAGAGAGAGAGAGAGAGAGAGAGAGAGAGAGAGAGAGAGAGAGAGAGATGCATACATGCCACAATATTATACATAAGTTGAAACATATGTCTGTATGTATACATACATGGAAAGAAAATTATGTTTCTTAAAGAGTATTACATATACCTTTGGTACATGTAAATAAAAATATATATATTAATATAAAGATGAGCCATCATAGTTCAATTCCCTGTTTTGGAGCGTACTTGTGCAAAATCCCATTTTATTCATGTACATCGACTCAGTTGTAGTACGCAATATGACAGATCCCATGCGCGTTCACATGGGAAAGATAAAAAAAAAAAAGCCATTTCCTAGAAGTGTTCCATTATGTATAGTGCCAAAAATAGCCTTTTCCCTCACAACCACTGTCGCTTTAGCATTGGATTATTCCAAATTTCTCTCTTGGTGCAACGAGGGAGATGTTGCAGAATTGGAAACCCCTGGGACTAGTCTCGTTTTATTTTTCTTCGTTGCCTTATGTCGAAGACAAGAACAAAGAGCTGTGTCCAGCTTGAAGGCGAGAATATATCGGAAGGAAAAGAACAAATACCACGCTCTAATCCCTGTTGGAAGCCTGGTTAGAGATTGTTTGATTTTTCTAAGTGTAATAATATTCTGGTTTTCTTTTAAGAATGGTTAGTGTTGGAGTCTATATATTTTCGCAGACATGGGCATTATAGAAATGCAGATACAACAAGAGAATATCAAAAAGGTGAAGAGAAACATTCGAATCAATATATTTATATATGGAGAGAAAAATTATGGTGGAACACATGCTGAGATACGAGCAGACTTTAGCGCTTATGCACACAGTGACATATTCCATTCAAAGAATTTATTTCAACTTAATCTGTTATAAGTAGACTTTCTGACAGTATCATAAGTATTTGAGACAGGAAGGATCCAGTTTTTATCGTTTCTCTTAAGGAAACACTTAATACATTTGCCAATAGAATAACCCTGACCTACACTAAAAATAGTCCAGTTCCTCGTTACAAAATTAATTTGCCCTACTGTGAATGCATTATTCAGCTGTATAAATTACATTAACGTTTCTTTTATGCACGTATCTTTAAATACGTCAACCCATTGCTTTGCCAATGATAGACTTTTGATGCTTCAGTGGAAATAATAGTCAGGATAAACCACGTTAAAGCAAAACCAGGCAAAATCCAGGAAACAATAAATGTTACTAATGTGAATTCCCGCAAAAAAACGAAAACAAACAACAAACCGCCTCCTAAAAAATAGATGAGACGATAAATCACATAATATAGCTGAAGACATATATAAAAAAGAAACGATCGGGTGGGTACAACCCCGCACTGGGAATTGTGCAAGCGATTTAGCTTGAGGCAGGTAAGCGAATTGAATCCCTGCAAATTAGAGACTATCTCGTGGGATTATGAATCTTTGCCTGGATCTGAACAAAGTTGTACTGAAGGCCAGCAGTTGCCAATGTTGCGGGTCTTTCGTCTTCACAACACCGATATTGTCCAAGGGAAAGGGCAAGATACAATTTCGCATGAGCGCCGCCACAGGAGTTAACTGAACGAAATTGATTCAAGGCTGGACTACCTTATGGACTCCAGCTTCGAATTTTTGATTCAGTTTTTCCTTCTCTTTGATTGGATGCTGTGGCAAGGAAAGAGAATCCAGTCTGTCCTATTACTTTACCAATAATTTAGTGGTTGAGGATAGAAGATATGAAAAAATTGTTTTTATTGACGGGACTTTAAGATTTTAATACATATACGTGGCTCCGTCTCTTGAATTACTATAACGAAAAAATTTTTTCATTATATATATATATATATATATATTTGATTAAGATATGAGGTTTAATCTGACAGATATGTTGCATAAAGAAAACGGAAAGAAAATACATATAAATGGATGGAAAAAGATTGATTAATCAATTAATCAAATAAATAATCAATTCCACCTTAATTAGTTCCTCCGACGCGTTTCGACAGGATTGTTGAAGACATGAAGTTACGAAAATTTCGGGTCGAAAGTGTTTTTGTAATCTTCAGAGAGGGAATTATGAATTTAAGATAGCGTTTTGAAATGAATATATATATTTTTCCCGTTTTCTTTATATAACATATATATATATATATATATATATATATATATATATATATTCAGTCTATCTATCTATCTGATGCTATAATGTCTGATATATTGTAGAACTTTGTGTATATGTGTGTGTGTGTGTGTGTGTGTGTGTGTGTGAGAGAGAGAGAGAGAGAGAGAGAGAGAGAGAGAGAGAGAGAGAGAGAGAGAGAGAGAGATCTTGAACCAAACATCACCGACTCACTGATGTGGAACGCAAACAATAATAATAATATACTTTTGGTTTTTGATATCCAGACTGATTACACGAACCGGGAAAGAAGAATTGATTTGATAATCATAAACAAGAAGAGGATTACCTGCCAGAGTGTAGATGTGGCTCTGCCAGCAGACCGCAGGATAAAAACGAAAGCTATCGAAAAATTGGACAAATACCAAAACCTTGCCCGGGAGCAAAGCAAAAGAGAGGAATACGGAGGTTTGGGTTGCTGTTTCACAGGTAACCGTTCCAAAAAAGAAAAAAGAAATACAAGAAGCAAGATTAGGTAATTAGAAATTTGAGAAAGGGTTGGGTTTACCCAGTCTACAGCGCTGTAATACGAATAAATGTTCCCTAGATTTGCAGAGACTAATTGTCACACAGGTTCTCATTAAAACCGTGAGATATCTCGCGCGAACATACAAAAAATGCCGCAAAAATATGGAAATTTTCAAACAGAACACTGTTAATTCCATAAAATAACATACAAATATCTAAAGAAATAATATTTTCTGTTATGTGGTTTTATTTTTATAGTAACAATTACTGTTTGTAACCGTTCGGCTTAAATTCTTAATCGGCAACAAATATTGTGGAATAGGGGTTCTTTATAAAAATGAAATAATTTTGACATTATTTTGAGCAATCGTAGGTTTGACCGCTTCATTCTGCGCAAAACTATTATGTCAATTAGTTAATAGTATTTTTTGATTGGTAAGACTTGATAGAAACGAGGATGAATTTATGGTGGAAATACAAGATTGTTATTGACTTTAAAAATATTTATAAGTATGTAGATCCTGGAACGGTATGAGTAGGACAATGAAATTAGAATCATATCAAGATTGAAACACACACACACACACACACACACACACACACACACACACACACACACACACACACACACACACACAGTTAACTGCCTGATGATTGTTGTTTTGCAAAAAACTCCACGAAACCCATATGTATTTATTATTATTATTATTATTATTATTATTATTATTATTATTATTATTATTATTATTATTATTATAGCTCTATCCTAGATATTGAGTACTCTCCATATTATATTGTACTTGGTTCAGCACAGACCCACAAAGTGATTTAGTGACAACCAACGCTGTTATAATATATATATATATATATATATATATATATATATATTTAGAGAGAGAGAGAGAGAGAGAGAGAGAGAGAGAGAGAGAGAGAGAGAGAGAGAGAGAGAGGATTATCATAACTCACATGGATTGTCAATCTACGACAACGTGGGATAAATCTAATCGAAAAAAAAAACAACTAAAAATTAAGATCAAGGTAAGTACAGTTTAAAATCAATGATTGACTTGATTGGACTACAAATAAAAACAAATAAAACGTGCTACTAATGCTACTAGTACCAGTCAATGGCTTTTTGTCGCTCAGCTGGTGCAATTAACCAGCTTTCTAACATGCAAGTTCTCGGAGTTTTACCCTTATCTGATCTTTAATGTTCCTGGTCGTAGATTGAATTTGAATAAGAAAGCAATTAAAGATTAAGCTGACAAAACATAAATATCAACAAAAAGCAAAACAGCACACCCACCTCAAAAAATGAAAATAAAAAGAAAAAACACTAATAAAAAAATGATGGTTGAAAATGCTTCATCTAGAAATAAAATAAAGACACTGAAAATACTTGTTCAAACTCATAAAAACACCGATATAAATAGAGAATAAAGTAAAAGATTTATTCAAAGGTTTGGTTTAGACTTCTATTGACTAATAGCTTCCGTAGCTTAATTGGTTAGAGCAGGTTGAAGGTTTAAGGTAAAAAAAAAGGTAAAAAGCCTGTTATTGAGAATCTTATTTTTCAATACACGCAGTTCCTTACTGTTGTATATTGATGTCATATTGAAATATTTTTGATTGAAAAAAGTGAAGATAAAAGAAAATATGAATGAAAATAAATGAATACATTGGTTTAAAATTGTTTCCTGATAATAGTTGAAACCATCGAATATTCTGTGGTTTTCATAACAAAGGTCATTATCACGAGTTCTTTTCGCCCGTGTTAGGTATAAAATTTCTGCATTCTAAACAATTCTACATGTATTCATGTTAGGAAACTAGTTTTAAATTGTTATTCTATTTAAATTACGTTCTCCCTCGTTAAGAGTCATGTGACCCTCTGTCTAGAAACAATAGTGAAAATGGCCTAGACTTGTTTCTTACCTTTCATCACGTGACATGAATTAAGTTCATTTATTTAAAAATAATTATCCGCTTTGATAAGCTATTATTTCTGAGAATTTCTTTTTCTTTCTTATGTGCAGGTCACTAGAGATTGTATCCTCATTTACATTTCGGTATTTTTACAGCTTATTCTGGCCGGATAAAATGACAATGGAGTATAATTTATCAAATAACATATTTCTGAAGTACGATGATGCCAAAATGAAGTCAATTTTTTTTACTATCATGACAATGAAAGGTTGGATTTCTGTCAACAAATGACGCAAATGATAAAAAGTTTGAAATTTTCATTTGTTGCACAACCTCGATTTGACACAATCCAATCAGACTTGTGGTTGATCTCAAAATCGAAAGACGCATGGAAAGGTCAACAATTTTCATTCTACGTTGAAAATGAAGTTGTGTGCAACTGAGTCAAAAATAAACTTGTACGAAATGTAAAAGTAAAAATGTAAAATATGTGACACTAAATAGTGACTATGTTAACATTAAACTTGGAAATTTTGAAAAGAAATAAATGTATTTTTATACAAGTATCTTAATCATATCTGATCTAAAATTTATCGAATTTATATGTTTTTATAGGATTGATTATCTTATTTATTAATCGATCCTAACCATAATAAACCATCCACATTTTTCTAACCAAGTTATTTTAGTTGATGTTAATGAATCTTCACTTTTTAGACGACGCAATCCCGTTGTAACAGTGGTCCACGATGATATTGATACTTATATTTAAGTGAGAGTGAATAAAGATGTTACGATAATAAAAGTAGCTTCGTAAATGAAATATATTGGCATAAAACTAGTTTATCCAATAACATATGGGAAGTCAAAAACAAATTTGGTATAGATCCTATATTGAAATGGGAAATCGTAAAAAGATGTAGTAAATATAAGAGGGGGAAAATATTACAAATTATGTATGGAGGAAAAATTAACCAGAGAAACATATAAAAAACCAAAGGAAATGTTTAACCAAAGGTCCGAAATATTTAATAATTACAGACAGAGAAAAAATTGGTTAATTAGTGGATAAAAAGGTTGATAAAAATTGTTCAACGTAGAAAAAGGGAAACTTTTTTGTCGGTTTCTTCGAATAAAGTGGTTGTTTTTTTATCTATCGTAATCTTTGTATAGTTGAGGGGTCGTTTTAATCAATAAAATATATTTTATCCTAACCCACTTCGCCAGTGCGATCCTGAAGAGCCGTTTGGTGAAACCTAGATAGACTCGCTCTTGACTATGTAGGCGCTATATATATATATATATATATATATATATATATATATATATATATGCATGCATGTGTGTGTGTATGTATGTGTATATATATATATATATATATATATATATATATATATATGTATATAAATACCATCTCAGATCTCAGAAAAATCGTTACAGATTCCGAAAAAATAACGAGAAAGAAATTTAAACATGTAAATTTTGGTTAAAACGTTTTAGGGATAGAATTTGACATAAAAAAATGTGCCATGCTAATAATAAAAAGCGAGAAGTGACACAAGACGGAAGGAATGGAACTACCAAATCAATAAAAATTAGAACGCTCGGAGAATAGAAAACCTATAAATACTCGGGAATATAGGAAGCTGACACCATTAAACAAGTGGAGATAAAAGAAAAAAAATTAAGAAATAATATCTCAGGAGAACCAGGAAGCTAGTCGAAACAAAATTACATAGCAGGAACCTTATCAAAGGAATAAATACCAGGGCTGTCTGCCTCGTAAGATATTCGGGACCATTCTTGAAGTGGACCAGAGAAGAACTTAAACAAATGGACCAAAGAACAAGAAAACTAACGAACTAGCAAAAGGTATTACACTCCAGAGATGACATTAACAGATTATATGTGTCAAGAAAAGAAGGAGGAAGAGGAATTGCAAGCATTGAAGACAGCGTAGATGTATCGATACAACGACTCGAAGACTACATAGAAAAGCGCGGAGGAAGACTGATTACAGCCACCAGAAACAATAATGAATCTCTTCTAATAGCTGCAGGACCAATCACATCAAAGCAAGAATAGATAAGCCACAACAAAACAGTAGATGTATGTTATGTGGTGATACAGACGAAACAAACAACCACATAATATGCGAACGCAGCAAATTTGCACAGAAGAAGTATAAGACGAGATAAAACTAAGTGAGCAAAGGGATCCACTTGGAATCGTGCAAGAAATTGATATTTGTCCATATGAACAAATGGTATATGCACAACCAAACATTTGTCCTGGAAAATGAGGCGCACAAACTCCTCCGGGATTTTGAGATGTGAACGGATCACCAAATCTCGGGCAGACGACCAGACCTTATAATAATCAAAAAAAAAAAAAAAAAAAAAAAAGAAAAAAAAAGAAATAACTTGCAGAATTGTGGACTTTGCTGTCATGACTGACCTTAGAGCAAAATAAAAATAAAATGAAAAAAGAAGGATAAGTATTTCGACTTTGCTAAGGAATAGAAAAAACTGTAGAACATGAAAGTGACGATTATACCAATTGTGATTGGTTCTCTTAATACAATCACCAAATTATAGATACAAGGACTGGAGGACTTGGAAGACGAGTGGAGACCATCCAAACTACAGCATTATTGGGATCGGCCAGAATAGTGAGAAGGGTCCTGGAAACTTGTGAAGACTTGCTATCACTGAAACTCCAGTGAAAGACTATCAGCTAACACTGATATGAAAAACTCTCAAGGAGTAACACACACACACACACACACACACACACACACAAATATATATATATATATATATATATATATATATATATATATATATATATATATATATATATATATAGTTCAAGACGCATAAAATGATCAGTAATAAGTCAACACATGAAAACTTTCCGTGTCATAAAATTTTGGACTTATAATCTCCCCAAAAAACTAGTTTGTTAAAAAAATTTGGAAACATTTTTTGTATAAATACACGCTCACCGTCTTCATTGCTTCTATAGAGACTTAAAAAATCTACGTACAATCTAAAATTCTCATCAGGTTTGTATATAATAACAACCATGCAAAAAAAAAAAAAGCAATAATAACAACGACAAACACGGTACATCGTAGTGAGATCGTTATTAAAGCTAACTATTTAGAATACTCTAAAATAGAGAATAAAACAATTGCCTGTCAAGTTTGAAACTGAATCTAAATTTTCAATAGAGCAGAAATAATTATGAGATACAAATTAGAAACTTTCACTCCTTCTTGAATATAATCATCAGTTGGCCACCGTTGGGTCATATAGTCTTGAAATAAATCTATTTTAAGACACGTTGATTCTCTTTTGCTTTTGCATAATATTATATATTAAACAAACACCGATGAACTCCATCAAGGAATCAGTAAGGTTATTCTTTTTCATTGAAAATGGATATATATTAAATTTATATTGAATCGCTTTTCAAATAAAATTATGAGCGTTTGTCTTGTATAACGAGATTCGGGCCTCGTTTTGTAGTTTATGCACGTAGCCTACTGTCAAATTTGACTTCATTCAACAAATATTTATATTAAAATATATTGTTAAATCACATAGCGACATATCAATTCTAAGAAGACGTTTTATAAGGCTTTGTAAATGTTTTCCCTTATGTTCTCTCTTTCAAAGCTTTCTGACGGGAAATACATTCCACAAATACATGTGTCATAATTGTACAAATTTAAACTATAGATAACTTTCTGATATAAATCCTTGTCGATTTCTATATTAAAATTTTATGAATCAATATCAACACACGAATATATAGAGCAAAAATAAATAAATAAATAAATACAAAAAAACGAAAAAAGTATAAATGAAAAAATTGAAGATTGGGTCTTGTGAAAGTAGCTAATTTATATAGGTAAATACATTTATTTTATTTTAAAGAAAAATTTAGTTAACTTTATTGGCAGATGGTTCGATTTTTCATAAGCTTCAGAAAAAGGTCAAAGTTGATAACACCACTTTCTCAAGCAGCAATAATAATAATAATAATAATAATAATATATATATATATATATATATATATATATATATATATATATATATATATATATATATATATATATATATAATGAAATATACTTATTGATTTTCTTGTTTCTCAAAAATATTTTGCTCTGTCTAAGCTTATTTATAACATATATCTACATGTATTATAAACTTTACATTGAATGCTTAATTTGGATAATTCTATTTTAGAATATCTATAGAATATATTGATATATAATAATAATAACTGGAAGATTTGGAAAAAACAGGAAGAGTGGAGATCATTCAAACTACTGCATAATAGAGATCGGCCTAAATACTGAGAAGAGTCCATGAGACTTGAGGAGACTTGCTGCCATTCAAAATCCAGTGAAAGACCATCAGCTAACGCTGATGTGAAAAACTCTTACGGAATAATAATAATAATAATAATAATAATAATAATAATAATAATAATAATAATAATCATTACTGTTTGATATATATATATATATATATATATATATATATATACACGATCGCCAACCTATATATATATATATATATATATATATATATATATATATATATACATATATATATATATATATATAACAAGACAAAACTAAACAAAACTAAAAACAATCGTTGTATTAAAAAAAGAAAGCAATTTATTAAAAAGTAACCTTGAAAAAATAATAAAACGTAATTATATATTTTCAGTCTTATTTCTTCAAATAACGTTTCATTTTCTATATAAGAGATTTTAAGCAAAATATGCAAATTAGCTAACGATATTATGAAAAAAAATCGCTACTTTTTTTCAATTTGCACAGCTAGCTACTTATAAAGTTACTTGGCATTCACACTGGATGGGTAAAATAGAATAATCATTTTAAAATTTTTTCAGGGGGCTTACCCTAGACAGCACCTGTCTCCTTGCTTAAAAAGAGTAATGGCTGGGTTTATTTCCAGGTGTCTAGGTTGCCACTGAAGGGAAATCTGCCAGAAGTAAGCTGGAAGCTTGCGTTTTGCGAAGCACCCCACATTAAAGCGACCTTGTGTCACATTCTGGCCTCGTGTGGAGCTTAACAAATAACTACCTGATAAGGAGTGCTAGTTTTGGTGAGACAATCTTATGTGGGGCCTGAGTCCGGACAAACAGACACAAACAGGTAAGAGCACCTTATATAAAACGATATTTTACGTGCTGGTCTTGCAGGTTTGTTTCTTATAAGCATATTCATATATCATGGGTATGAGTAGTGAGCACAGAGCACCCAACAGAGATAGTTACTTACACATAATATAGAGTTGGTGTGTGCTTATTTATT
>OY757934.1:35111767-35181767 GCA_963585895.1 Sepioteuthis lessoniana | reverse complement strand
TATTCGAATTCATATAAATATAAACTTAGTTATCCGAAATAGTAGTTGCTACTTGGTCCGTCTAAATTTACGTTAAAGTTGAGAGAAATGCTGGCTTGTTAACACAAATGAAAGTAAATATTTTAATTTCTTATTTAGATTCGCTTTGGGCAACATATTAAATTAACCAAATTCTTAAAAGCAAAATAAAATGTAGAAAAATAGTGTCAAAATAAATTATAATGCTATTAATACTTTCCAAAAATGTCAGAAAAAATATTATTTGATTTTGATATTCAGTTCGTCAGATAAATTGTCAGCCTAACCACGTTAAGAAGAGCTATGATTATATCTATACAATTTTTTTTATTGAGATAGGTATATAGATACAAATCGATTTAGATAGATAGATAGATAGATAGGTGGAGGTGCTCGTGGTGTAATGATTGATAGTATATTTATAAACAAAAAGTGGATAAAAAGCACTTTGAACTATGATGCATATGACTCTTTTAAAGAAGTATCTTCTGACCACAAGTATTTCAGTGAAGATTTGCTTAATGAAACCATTAATATACAAAGTAAAACTTACAATTTTTCAATGGTATCCATGACACCCTCTTGGCGACATTAAGAAGTATGACGAGGTGGTGAGCAAAATCATATTAGAAAGGGGTCTTCAGAGGTTTAATGGAAACGGTGAGAAAATCTAGATATCATCATTAGTAAAGATGAGCGAAGAACAATAGACGAAGCTAATGAATTTGATAATATTTTAATAGACTTTTGAATTTTTGTCTGAATTTTTTGATGAGGCTTGATATGCAATATTTTGTGAGTAATTTTTCGGATTGTTATCCTCATATTTATTGTTGTTAGTTGCGACACAGTTTCGTCCCCTGTATCCTCCGCCCTTCCTCAAATGTCCCTTGTTTATCTGGGCATAAAAATGATTCAGTCAGACTTTAAAAATGATTTCCCAGGTTGAATCATTTCTATGCTCAGATAAACAAGGGGCACCTGAGAAAGGTCGGAGGATACAGCAACCGAAAAGTTGTGTTGCAACTAACAACAATAAATATGAGGACAACAGTTTGAAAAATCACACACAAAATTTTGAAGTTTTATTTTTAAAATGTTTAGCCTAAAAATGTACGGGTGCTCTAAAGTGTTATTAATACCAGAGATCATTCCATGCTCTAAAACTCGAAGATCTTTGGCGAGAGGCCTGATATTTTTTTCGGTGTGTCGGTGTAGATTTTTCAGTCAAACGGACCCTTTGGGTGTTAGCAGAGGAAAATCTCTCTACACCGGCATGAATTTTTCTTGATGCCTTTTATTTCAATTAACAGTAAAAAAACCTCTCAAAAGCATTTTGTTATACTTTGTATACTGAACTGATTTTATATTTCTGTTCGTCAGATAAATTGTCAGCCGAACCACGTTAAGAAGAGCTATGATTATATCTATACAATTTTTTTTTATTGAGATAGGTATATTGATACAAATCGATTTAGATAGATAGATAGATAGATAGGTGGAGGTGCCCGTGGTGTAATGATTGATTGTATATTTATAAACAAAAAGTGGATAAAAAGCACTTTGAACTATGATGCATAGGACTCTTTTAAAGGAGTATCTTCTGACCACAAGTATTTCAGTGAAGATTTGCTTGAGTCGAAATAGGAATAAGAAGTAAGCAGATAAGACTTTACAATATGACTAGTCCTCATTTGCCTATAACAATCTATGGAGGTATCCGTGGTGCAATGGTTATCATCGTAGGAAATGGACACGGCGACACGAGTTCAAATCCTGGACGAGACCGATTGCATTTCACATAGCACTAATACCCTTGGGAAAGGTATGAGTCCAATTATTCTCTCTCCAGCTATGGGTAAATAGTAGGGCAGACTAGGTTCTTCGGCCTTGGTGAGGCAACTAGTCTAGGAGAAGGAAAACTCTGAATTCAAACCTGTTAAACTCCGCTAAAAAATTGACCTCGTGTCATATCCTGCCCGAGCGGAGGGGTTGGTAAATATGGATAGATAATCTCATTATTTAAGTTCATAATTTTTTTAAAGAAGCAAAAGAAAGGATTCCTTACAATTTGTTTAAATTATATTTTCCTTCGAGAACTTATGAATGCTTCGAGGAATATTCGAGGTATCCGTGTTCTTATTTACTACGTTTTGTTTAGTCTGACACACAGGCCTCAGGTTGCTTAGATTAATCACTTCAACTCATTGGCAGCAATTTAAGCACTAAACAGATCTATCTATCTATTTATCTATCTATCTATCTATTAAATCTGGAGTTTTAAGTCGAAAAGTATTTAGAATTTGAAAAATAAAAATAAAAAAATTAATTTACTATAATTCCAACCGGCAATAAAAAAAACCGGAAGTGGGCTAATAGAGGAGAAAACTCTTCACCCCTCTTCTATCCCCCACCCTTCTTTCCTGTGTCTATTCTGAATTATTTTATCCATAAGATCTGAAGAAGTCCTGTTAATTTTTTTTGGTGTTTTTGATTTATATCAAAAACCCATAACAGGATGAAAATAACTGTGAAACTTATTTGAAGCGGGAAAAAGTGGTTCTTTGGTGACAATTTTATGCAAAACCCGGAATCGAACGAACTGACTATATATATGTATAAAGAAATCAACATTACTTTTACAGGCAAGAGGACCATATTCGAAACCCGGAAAAGTCCAAACTTCCATTTAACTAACATGTACTGGAGCAAAAGGAAAGGGACTTTTTTCACATTTAACTTTAAAAATGACGAAGATAAAGAGGATATTAAAAAAAAGTCATTGAGAAATTTGAAAATTATTGTAAATCTAGAAAAAACTTAATAAAAATAAGAAATCATTTTTTTTACTTGCAAGCAAACGACTACGTGACGGGACACCATTAACGTGTGAATAAATGCGAATCCGGTGATTTATATGACTTGTTAAAAGATATATTGATAGTCGGTCTTAAGGAGTTACGTCCTAAAGAACGCCTACTCAGGGATCCTGATGTAACACTAAAAAACGCAATTCAAGTTAGTCTTGCCCAGTCGGTTGGGGCTGCATCTCTGCAGAGGGCGAAGACCCACCAACGAATGTCCAGGATATGACACTAAACAATCTGATGGTGAGGTTCCAGTAATGCAGGAGATTTGGGGAATGCAGAGCACCCCTTCAGTGCACTCGCTCCCCGATCCACTCTGGCCCGGAGTGGTAGCACCTAATAGGGTCCTATCTATAGGTTAAATAGAACTAAACTGCATACTTATGCTAAAGTGAATTACTTGAAATACAACTGTTTTGATAATTAAACTACATAATTATGCTAAACTAAACTGCTTAGAATAGAACTGTTTTGACATGCAAACTACCTACTTATGCGGAACTGAATTGTTTGAAATAGAAGTATTTTTTACTTTGAAACTTTACTTACGCTAAACTGAATAGTTTGAAATAGAACTGTTCTGACAATTAACTGTGTGTAGAAAAAACAATACTTATACAAAACTGAATTTATCTGAAATAGAACTGTTTGACTAAACTGAATAGATTGAAGTAGAAATGTTTTTGATGATTAAACTGTGTACCCATGCTAAACTGAATTGTTTGAAATAGAACTGATTATTTGAATAAAAATGGATTTGGCATTAAATAACCTACAAAGGTTGATATGCCATAAAAACCAAACAACCAACCAACAATTCAAGTTAGTCAGGCTGCCGAAGAAACAAAAAAGAAGAAACGTCCGTGACTCCAGAAATGGATATATCATACATAAAACGTAGACAGAAAAACCGTACCAGAACACACTCTCAGACTAACCGCATGACAAACTGCGCAGCAAACAGTCCCACATCAATTCATGTAAATTCTGTGCTAGTTCTCATCTATGTGAACAATGTTCAGCATACCACAAGTGATACACAAAATGCAATCGAAAAAGGACATTTAGCCAGTTGTTGTTACTCACGAAAATCAATGCTGCAAATAGAAATATATGCTGAGACATATGACTCTGACTAAAACCCAGATCAATCAAAATTCTTCCTAGGCACAATCAATACTGAAGGTCCTCACTATGAAATACACTTTTCAAAGGAACTACCAACATTCTCCATTAACTCGCTCAATTTGAAAATTTAACCCTGAATCGCAAATCTCAATACTAACGGTTCTGTTGTTGATTTTGAATGGACTCGGGCGCTGAAATAAATGCATTTCACCAAAAACAAGAAGCTTCATTGACGTCCAAAACGGAAGTCAACCTCAATTACTACCACAACCTGCAACAACACTAATATTCCAGTTGTAGGTAAATAACCTCAGTAACTCACAAAAATACAACCTTTTTGGTTATATTCATAATAGCTGTCATAAATTTTCAAGTCGTTCTGATACTAACAAGTGAGAAATTTCGGCTAATCAAGCGGACTTTTAGCATTAATACAAATCTACTAGCATTTCTTGGAAAATAACGGGACTGTTTGGGTGAAATTGGACCTTTGAATATTACACACATTATAACTGTTGATCCTTCAATTACACCTGTGATCAATCCTTCCAGAAAGATTCCTTATGCATTAAAAGAGATGTTAAAAGCAAAACTGGACAGAATGACCAAAACGAGAATCATCACACCAGTCAGTGAACCTACCGATTGGGTAAACTTCCTAGTAATTGTGGAAAAGCCAAATGGATCTTTATGCATTCTTCTTGTCCTCTGGAACTTAAACAAAGCTATAAAGAGGGAACATTTTCAACTTCCTACCACAAACAAAAAGAAAAGAAAAAAACAAAACAAACTTAGCATCTGCTAAGCAATCTCCACAGAAGCCCATGTACACCTCACTAAGAAATCTTGACTATTAATCGACAAGGAACTCAACACTTACTGTGAAAAGCAGTAACTGATGAGAAACTAAAACTTGTTTAAAACACTCTTTACGGATGGCCAGAAAAACAAAAATGTAGAAACTGTTCTAAAATACGAGAGAAGCCTTTTCTATGCTGAGTAGAACATTGCTTAAAAGAGAATAGAATACTTGTCCCAAATGACCTACGTGGAAAAGTCCGAAATCTCATCCACTTGGGACACTAAAGGGGTTAAAAAGTGTATCGCTCGAGCAAGAGATCATGTTTATTGGCCTGATACACAACAGAAATGAAAGATATGATTAGCAACTGCAGTACCTGTCTTGATGAACGCAACCAAACAGTTGGTTGAACCAATTATACTCCATGCCATTCCTGAAATATCATGCGCTAAAATTGTCACAGACATTTCTGAACTCTACAAAAACATGTGATAGCTGTTGATTATACCACCAAGCTTTTAAAGATTTACTCTCTCACAGACAAACAAACTCCCACTATTATATAACATCTTAAAAGCATCTTCGCAAATTCAGCATTCCAGAAACTGACAGTGGTCCTAAATTCAAAGCAAATGAATTCAAAATATTTGCTAAGGAATGGAATTTCCAATATGTCATATCCAGTGCCCTCAATACACAATCTAATGGTTTTGTGGAACACATTATCCAAACCGTCAAACTTACTCTGAATGTAATATAATTTCGTTTGGTATATCTTGCCTTTCGGTTTAGTTAGGATGAGAACCTTTCGGCTCAGTGCATGGGTTAGTTAGGTGCAAACATGAATGCAGGAGTTCACACGCGCGCGGAGAGGATGTGTCATTCAGAGATGTTAAAATAAAAATCCCAGATAGGAATTGTGACCAGGGGATGTGGGTGACGTCACGCACCGGAAGCGTGGGCTGAGATTTGAGAAAAAGCAGTGAGTTGAGATTTTGGCTCCGAACGAGAGAGTCGAGATTTTGAGCTGGGCGAGGCCAGACGAATTTGTGCGCTACGGGCGCCGCGCGCAGGTTGGGTCGAGAGCTGACGATGTAAAAGCAGTCAGCATAGAAAGATTGTGTCTCTCTCTCCTCATGTCGAAAAACCTTTAATCTCAAAAAGGTGAATAAAAGTTTCGTACCTGAACCAATTTCGTGTTTTCAGATTCTTATATATGTTTATGAACATTTTATTAACATTATGTCTATTTCACATGTTCGTTTCTTGGTCGTATAGTTTTGGACCTTTATAGTACATAAAGAAGGCGATGGAAAATAACCAAGATCCATACCCAACTATTCTTAACTTAAGAACTACCCCATTTAATGATGCACTATCACCAGAAACGCAATTTATGGGTAGAAATCCCCGAACGACTCTGCCTTATATCGAACATTACAACCGATATAAACAAATATCCATGGACTTTACCGGAACTCAAATCTAATAATGCAATACAGATATACTAAAAAATTAAATTGGAAATTAATTGGGAAAGTAAAACAATTCTTTTATAACAGATTTGAATCGACGGGAGAATAATCCATATTGCTAAAGAAGTTCTGGGATTGTTTACAAACTAGTTTGATAACATCAGTGATTGTTGAAAAAGAAATAAGTTATTATTTCACTCATTTGAGAGTTTTCACAGTAGCATTAGCTGATGGTTTTTTTCCGGGAGTCTCAATGACAGCAAGTCTCCTCAAGCCTCCAGAACTCTTCTAAGTATTCTGGCTGATCTAAAAAATACCGTAGTTTTGTTGGTCTCTACTCGTCCTATTATTCCAAGTCTTACAGTCCCTGTAACAATCCTTTGGTAGCTGTACCAAGTGCGCCAATTACTATTGGTATCACTGTCACTTTCATGTTCTATAGTTTTTTAATTCTCTATCGAGTTCCTGGTATTTATCTCTCTTTTCGCCTTCTTTCAGTTTTACCCTGTGATCAGCCGGAACGGCCAAAGTCGACTATTCGGCAGGTTCTCTTATTTTTTGTTGACTATCACTAGGTTTGATCGCCTGGCCGAGATTAGATGATCCGTTTGTATTATTATTTTACTCATTAGAGTTTTTCACATTAGCGTTAGCTGATGGTTTTTCACTGGAGTATGAGTGACAGCAAGTCTCCAGGACTCGTCTCAGGATTCTGGCCGTTCTCAGCAATGCTTTCGTTTGGATAGTCTCTACCCGTCCGCCAACTTCCAAGTCCTCCAGGCCTTATAATAGTCCTTTAGTTATTGTGCCTAAAGCACCAACCGCAATAGGCACAATCGTTACTTTCATGTTCCACAGCTTTTTCAATTCTCTAGCAAGGTCGAGGTACTTATCCTTCTTTTCACTTTCCTTCAGATTTATTCTGTGGTCTGCCGGGACAGCAAAGTCAACAAGTAAGAATTCCCACAAAAAAGTGACTGGGACAGCATGTTTCCTCATTTTTTCCAGAACTCTTCTTGGAAATCTGGCTGATCTCAGTAGTGTTGTAAAATGGAAGATTTCAGTCCTTTTCTGAATCTCTACTTCCCCATAGTCTTTTACAGATTCTTTGGGATTGTTCCAAGAGCTCCAAATATGACTAGTATCCCTGGTATCATATTCAGCATTTATTCAGTTCTCGGTCAATGTCCAGAGAGTTGTCCAGTTTTTCACTTTAAAAAAAAAATTCGACATTATTTAACTCTTTACGAATTTTTACCACTAGTAGTAACTGGTGGTTTTCTCTTAAGCTCTCCATGACTTTTTAAAAAGTATTTTAGACAATCTCAAAAGTGCTGTCATCTGGTCAGTCACAATTTTCCTTACATTTCTAGTTCCCTCATTATCTTTTCCATGTGCTTTGGGTTTGTTCCGAGGGCGCCACCTATGATTAATCTTGCTGTCATCTTCATGTTCCACAAATTTTTAGCACTCTAAAAAAATTCGGGTATTTATACATTTTTATTGTCATTCATTTTAACTCTGTGATCTACTGGAACGGCGAAATACACTAATTGACATTTTTGTCACATTTTTTGTTTTATTTTGTTTTGGTTGGGTTTCATTTCGTTTCGTGGGGTTTTATGGCATATCAACCATTTCAGATTATTAAATCCCAAATCCTGTTTATACCTATATATCAAATATATATTATTTGTAAACATATTTAGTAGATAACATTTTACAACGAGCATGAGCTCATTTCTTTTGCACGCAGTTAAGTGATTTCAGGTATTGCTATATAACTGTCACAATCTAACATCAGTCATAGTTTGCAGGTAATTTCATTTTAAAATAAGTTAAAACTAATTTGTTTGCACCGGAGCATTGCTATTGTTTCTACACTGAAATGGTTTCAATTATTACAATCTGACACTAATAATTCTATTCGATATTAATCATTTGTTTGCAGTGGTTACAAGTATTGCTATTTAACACTAATTATTCTATTGAACACTATTCATTCATTTTCACACAGTCAAATGGTTCCAAGTATTGCTATGTTATACAAATAATTCAATTTAAGCACACTGTTAAATTGTTTCAAATATTTTGATTTACACTAGTAATTCTTATCAACATTATTCCTTCATTTTCACACAGTTAAATGGTTCAAAGTATTGCTGTGTATCACAAACAATTCAATTAACAATGACCCATTTGTTTACACACTGTTAAATGATCAAACAGTTCTATTTCTAACGATTCAATTAAGTATAAATCATTTGTTTGCCCACAGTTTCAATATCAAACAGTTCTATTTGATTAATAGATAGGACTCTATCAGGTGCTACCACTCCCTGTCAGAGAGGACCTTGGAACAATGACAATGAAGGGTACTCCACATTACTTAAAATTCCAAGGCTAGAGCCTCGCCATCAGATGGTTCAATGTCATATCCAGGACACTTAAAATCAATAACAATAATAATTATATTAATTGTTGGCCGACCAGTAAAGACTTACATCAGTTCCGTGCGGACAATGGATGCAGTTTAGAAGACCTATCAGAAGTGATCGACGATTTCAATCATTTTCCGAATCTCTTGTTCCTTATCATCTTTTACTGGTTCTTTGGGATGGCGAGAGAGAGAGAGAGAGAGAGAGAGAGAGAGAGAGAGAGAGAGAGAGAGAGAGAGAGAGAGAGAGAGAGAGAGAGAGAGAGAGTCAGGGGACTCTTCGCTGTCAGTGCGACTTGATAATGATATATATATATATATATATATATATATATATATATAATATCCAAAAACCAAGTCAGCCGATGATGGGAACGATTCTATTTTAAGATTTTCTTCAAAATCCAGTAGAGAGCTCAATGTAAAATAATAATAAATTAAAATAGAGAGCAAATAATTCCATATAAAAGAAAAACCTTTAAAAATTACTTATATTTTTTTTGAAATAATATTTATTAGAAAATTTTGAAAAAACCCACAAAATTCCGACCACCATATCTCCGTAACCCAAATTTTAACCTGTTTTTTTTTTTTTTTTTTAAATAAAGACCAGACCATTTGTTTTTTCTGTCTGGTTTGACAAAAGACGTAACAATTGTTGACTTTTTTTCCTTTTTTTTTCTCTAAATTTTCATAAGAAATTTCTCATCATTTCTTTGTCTGAAGATGCAGATCTAACATTTAAAAAAATATAGGGTCTGCTGAAATAAATTTAATTACAAAAAAAATTGAGTGATTTTTAAAGGTTTTAATATATATATTATATATATATATATATATATATAATATATATATATATATATATATATATATATATATATATTAACTCTACTAGATTGTAAAAACGATCAGATGGGAGACAATGTATCGAATAGGTTTATAGGTGTGATTTCGAATTGTGCGATCTTGACTGTTTTCATGGCGTAGTTGATATCACAGCCGCGGTACTGATAGCTGAACTGTCATGAGACACAAAAGCTCGTGAGTTCAAATTTCACTGAGAATTTATTCTTTCTTATTGTCTCCGATTTGCATTGTTTCTCCCCTTTAGAGAAATAACGACCCAACCTATTTGCGAGAAAAAAAAACAAAAAACAAAACAAAAAACAACGAAAAGACGAGGAAAGTACTAGTTAGAACTAATAATAATAATAACGAAAGAAGTGGTCAAATCAGTGATCGATTGTACAATTATTCTGTCCACGTATAAACGAAATAAAGAATGCTGCCACCACTGTTACTCAAATGATTAAGGTTTCAGAGAGAATTGTACGTTTTGTGCTGAAACCAGAATATTATGAGACACTTGAAAAAAAAAAAAAAAAAAACGAAACAAAAAAATCTGTATCAATTGTTTGTTGTTTGCCAATAAATACAAAAAGAAATATTCAAATGATAAAAATAAAACATCTTTCAATTGTTCAGACAGAAAAGTGCGATAAAAATGATTGCCTCATAGCAAAGTCGCAAATAAAAGATTAAAGTTGATTTACAGTCATGAAAGAAAATGAAAATTGAAAGGTGTACGACAATTTCTTTAAACAGCTAGCGTTGGTTGATTCGGTAATTTTAAAACTGAATTCATTTGCATAATGTCCAAATTATTGGCCAACTAGTCAGTTTGGAAGAGATTGTGGTGGCTAAATATTCAGATATATGAAAGAAAATGATCGAAGAAAGTGGATAGACTAATCGATAAACAATTTGTTTGTGAGTGAAATAAGCTTGTCCTTGAAACAAATCCTGTCCAGAATTTTTATTTTTGGCAAGCATATTTATTCTACTCTGATGTTATTTTAATAAAGTTAATTTTCTTCTAAACCAAACATGGCAGAATTTTATGATTGCAAAAAGAACATTATACTTTAAAAACAGATATTATTAAGTATTATTTGGTCACAAACAATACAGCATTGAATGCTCTTAGCAAAAATAAAATTGGATGAATAATATCTATTTATATTGGCCTAACGAGTAGAGTGTACCCCAATCGTCCGGGAGATCGGGTTTCAATCCCAGATCGAGTCATATCAAAGACTCGATAAATGGTACTTGGTACCGCCTTGCTTAACACTCAATATCATAAGGCAAGGGTAAAGTGGAAAAATCCAAGGAATGGAGTAGCGCTGACCCCATACAGCTTGGTGTAGTAGCTATTGAAAAGGAAACCTTCGGGTCACCCTCGACTAAGGTTGCCAACTTTACTTATTTATATGAATATATATAATTTTTGGTTACAGAGTATCAATTTTTTTAGAGTTTTGTCAATAAATAATGCTTAATAATAACCTTTTTGATTCTATAAAGTTCAATCGAAAATTCTAAAATTCTTGATGGTGGAGTTCCTATGGTTTAATGATTAAAGTGTTGAACTGCGACCTCGAAGTAAGCGTGTTCTAACTAGTTGCACTATTACGTTCACTTTCGGACAAAAACCTTCGGGAAAGATATGAGCCCCCTTATCACCCCATCTTTGGGTTATATAATTTTACTGTTGCATTTCTATAAAGATGGCTCTTGCATTAAATAACCCGGGAAGATTGTTATGCCATCAAACAAAGAAACTGAAACTCCTAAAAATGAGCGCCTCAAGCGCCAGGTGATAAACCTAGCCCCTTCAAGGAGGGTTAGAGCTTTGGGGGACAGCCCCCTGAGGCTCGAAGATGCTGGTCTTGGTGCGCCCGACATAAATGCCGGCTTACCAGAATCCATGACGGCTTCGACCGACAACCAGCAGAACTAGGACACACCCCAAATACAAAATGTTAACATGAATACGAAGAAAAATAAACCTTTTCGTACTTCTGATCATTGTATTGTATTCTATGGTACCTCTCGAATCTTTTGTCCAAGGAAACATCAGATTGTCTGTCCATCTGACAATAGATACTTCAACAAGATTGTAATATAATCACTATAGCAAGTATCTAACCATTAACAAATTCATGATACTTTTTCCACACTCATAGTACTAACAATGTAAATGTTATAGCTACAGTCAACGGAAGAAGACTTTCAGAACGGAAACTGATATACAATATCGTCCATAAACAAGAACACTCCTACAAATTTGGTAATAAAAGATCAATTTCCATCTAGGCTAAAGATACCAAGATTAAAATCGTCCGGTTGGTGGGACGTACGACAAATACCGACGTTAAGTAATTTTTAAAAACAAGAATGGATGCTGGTGTTCTTTGAATGGCATCGTTTTTAAGCTAAATTGCTGCAGTTATTTTGAATTAAAATGTTTAAAAACTTTGAAAATTTAATAATTCAAATTTTATCTTTGAAATATCAAATGAAACAGAACAAAATGCTGGCGTATATGAAAATAAGAATAACGAAACGAAACATCGACACTTGAAAATAGATTTTTATTAATCTTCTCACAATACCTCTATATATATCTTAAAAGTTTAAAGAAACCCAAGCTTTTTATAGATTATGACGAGCACCAAAAATATTTTGAAGATATCTTTAAGTCTAATAATCAGTAGTTGGAAAATTCCTATTATGTATGATTTTATTTAATCCCCACAACAATATAGTTTCTTGCTATTTATTGCTTATTTGATTTCGTTTAGAGCCTGCCACCCCGTGAGGAACGAAACTTTTTACGTTAACATCTCTATTGGCGACAGACAGACAAACTCTCTTCACTTATTGATATCGAGCTAATATCCTTTGAAAGTTGTTTCGACAAATCATTATACTTTTGATGACTTCCAGTAGAATTAACGGCCATTAAAGATTAATTCAAACAAAAATACCACACATTCTTTTAGAACTTCCGATTTTAGAAGATCAGTTTATGCCTTTTCTAATAAATGAAGAATTGAAAAAAAAAAAAAAAAGCCAAAATAAACACATGCTTCCTTGATTGAAGGATCTGGTATGAGAAATTCGATTGAAGTAATCAAAATTGTGGGCGGGGAAAATGCGTAATGATTTAAAAAGATTGCTTCAATGGCGTTTTTCTTCTTTATAGTTTTGTTAATTTTACTTGTGGGTTTTTATCTGAGCATTATATCAAAGCGAAAAGATTGATAGAATCATAATCACGGTATTTGTTACGTCATGGTCACCTAATGTTGTCTTGCTGAGTTTTTTCATGCTTTGTCTCCCATTGATCTTTCGAACAATTTTTACTATAATGAATGAAGGATACTTTTGATTTAGTAGATTGTATAGATTTCTATATTTAAATTTAGAGCCACATGTATCTACGAGGGTTAGCACTTAAGTTCACAAAGTATGCTTATTTAACCTTATGTGATAAAGAACCATTTTGTCTATCAGCAAAAACGGATCTTTCTTAGTAATGCCTAAAAAAACAATACTTGTAAAATACATTGTTTAAATTCTCCAAACAAAAAGTTTCTTGAATAACAATTTGAAAAAAAGAGATAAATGGTATAAACAATTCGCTAATACGCAGAAGTTTCTGGGATAAAAACTCTGCGATACAATTATCATCTGTATATATAGTAACCCGATTTTCCCTCATAGTGAGAATGATGATAGGGTATGTAAATTAAATAAAAAACAATCCAAAAAAGCAGCTGTTACTTTGGCATTTGACGACCTATTTTAAAGACATTAGACAGACTAATTAAGTTATTTTATGCTTAGAGGTTAGGGAATCGCATTAATTGTACGTTCATATTTATATTTTTTATGTGGTTGTTTCTTAAGAGGCTTTTTTGCAAGTGGTCCTATCGAAAACGAATGATTTTTGAACTGATATATTTGAGCCATAGATAGGACCCTAACAGGTACTAACACTTCGGATCAGAGTAGACCTTCGAGTAAGGACAATAAAGGAGTATTCCACATTTACCAGATCTTCACCACCAGATGCATTTTAGTGTCATGCCCAGGATACTTTAGACATTTGAGATCGGATCTTCGTTCATTTGAAAATTTATTTATGAGGTCAAGAAAAACTGTTTGTACTTTATATCCAAATTCTCCATATTATTTCATTTCACCAGAAATAGAATATTCTGTCGTGTAGGAACTTCCTGTGAGATAAGCTTTTCATCGTTTATGTTGGAACCCGAGCTGAAATCAATACCCATGCAAAAAAAAAAAAAAATCAGATCTCTGGGACTTTCAAAATGGCCACAATCGTGGAACAAACGCACAAACAACTGAAGAACATAAATGAAGGATAATATTGCATATGAATTGTATATCAATGTACAGTTTTTGTTTCTTACTGATTTAATATTTTTGAACTTGATTTTGTTTTGCAAATGATGATAAAACATCACAATGAAGATAGGACAGTTCGACACAGTATAAATGTGATGAATTGGCACAAAACACCAGGCACTTGTTTTATTTCTTTTACGTATTTACTTTGAAGCAGCACATGAAAAGTTGCAGTTGATTGCTCATCACGTATAAAATACATATGTTGTTTGTTACATTGGGAGTGATTCAAAGATTGTCATTTGATCCCAGGCAGACCTCAAAAACTTTGATGGTCGGGTTATGGAAAGAAGTCGACAAACATGTTTTATATTTCAGGTTCTCACGTTTATTATGGTATAGATTTGAAAGATACTCGCAACTTCAAGCTCAACAAAAAAGAAATACCCCCAAAAAACAAACAATTAAAAAAGTTTGAGAAAGATATAAATAGGTGAGTAGACCAGTAACAAATAAATGTGCTTATTGGCCCGAACACTTAAATTACCTTAATACATGGGCCAACACAGGCTAACATAAATAATAAACAAATTGAACGATATTTTCTCCACACAGATTTCATGATACAAGAAAAAATGATGAAACAGATCTTCCAACAAAATCACAAAATCTTAAATTTAGAGAAAAAATGATTTGTGAGTGAAAAAAGTCCCTTTAAGTGTGTAAAAGAGGTAACTTAAACCAGGGGGGTGGGAAGAAATGAATTACAATATTCCTAAAATAGTCGAGACACGAATCTCTGGCTCGAGAAGATAAATAAAAATGCCCCGCCCTCTTTCCAGGCTTGATTTTATTCTGTTGACTTTCAACAAAGAAAAATGGTCGGAGGATTCTTTTTATAGTAATCCAATGGTAAAGAAATCAACATTTCATTTTGTGCGCAAATGTTCCTTATTGGTAAAAATTTGTTTTATATTGTCAAGCAGAAATTTTGCGTTAAAGGCCCTTGAAAAATAAGCGTAATTTTTTTTTGACTGTCGAACCATATACATAAGGTATGGGCTCTGACGTAGTCCCCACACATATCTTATCTCTTCAAATTTGTCTTGTAACTGCTTCTCTTCTACTTAGGTGAGGTTTTTACATTTGTGTGTGTGCGTTCATGTGTGTTAAAGGATCATAACAGAAAGTTCCAGAGACCTGATCTTTTGCATTCAATTCAGGTTTCATTTCAGGTTACTGGAAGTCTTTGCAATATATCCAATTTCTGGCTATATATTGTTAGATTTCAATCCCATAAATGGGGGAAGGATATTAGCAAAAGATGGATGAACAAAAAATATTGTGTACGTCAAGACCTTAAAAAATTATCAAATTTTTTATATTCAAAACTCTATTCGTTGTGTATTTATCATTGGTCTTGTGGGTAGAGTGTTCGCCAATGGTCTGGGAGACCTGGGTTCAATACCAGGTCGAATCATAGCAAAGACTTTAAAAATGGTTCTTGATACTTCCTTGCTTAACACTTAGCAATATAAGGTACGTATCAAGTGTAAACTGGAACAATCCAGAGAAAGGAGTAGCGCCCCCCTACACCTCGGTGTACTAGTTGTCGAAAAGGGAGCTTTCTGGTTGCCCTCGACTACGGCCGTCAACTTTATTTTATTTACTTCCTGTACTCATAGAATCTCGATAAAATATTCTTCATAATTATTTTATAAAAACATTCTGGTCATATCTATCTATCTATCTATCCACACCTATCTTTCTTAGTCTATTCCTTTCTATATATCTTTCGATCTATCAATTCACACCTATCTTTCTTAGTCGATTCATATCTATCTATCTGTCTATCTATATTTAAGCAAATCACTCTATCACTTGCTGGATAAGATTGGAAAGTCAGTCTTTATATTCAAATTACAGGCACTATATTTGAATAAATGCCAAATTATCAATACAGTCAGGATCTATCTATCTATCTATCTATCTATCTATCTATCTATCATGCGTTTATCTATACTTGTTTAAGTCTGCAGCTTTGGTTTAAGTGGTTAATTTTTGAACTGGAAATCTTGATTTTTTTAAAATCCCAAAATCGGTCAATATTTCTCAAAACAGCCCAGAAAAGTAACACCCAGAAAAGTAACACCCAGAAAAGTAACTTTTGTATGTTCTGCTTTTAAAGTTACTGATAATAACTATCTGTTATTTTATAAGTTGGACATACAAAAGTTACTATGACTTATGGAACATCACCAACATCCCAGATAAGTTGAATCTCAGGCGTCATTGCTTCCTGTCCACTTCGCCTAACACCACAAGCGTATAAACAGCATAAATGTAATTCGTGACAAAATACGGGCCGATTAACTGCGACACCTGGATATGTTTTCTTCCAAGTCTTTTTTTTGTCAAACCTGAAGATATTTCAAGGGGCAAGGTTTACAACACAAACAATAAATTAGCTTTTAGCTTGTCTCAGCTTGAATGGGGAGAGAGAGAGAGAGAGAGAGAGAGAGAGAGAGAGAGAGAGAGAGAGAGAGAGAGAGAGAGAGAGACGTTGCGGCTAGTTAATTTGTAATTTTACATGACGTACTTTATGATAGTTTTGGCTATTAGATAATAAGAGACTTACCGTATCTCGCCTGCAACCCCAATCTTTCTTTAGATTTCTGGTAGGAATTTCACGCAATTGATTTATGATACATTATTTTTTTTATATTACTTCAACTACTTTCTTCTTAAATGTACTAGTTGCTGTAACCCAGACAACTTTCGACGGATTATTTCGTATATTATGCCATTAATGATCAACTAAATAACCTTTAATTCTTGGTGCACTAGGAAAGTTTACCAGATATCTATCTATCTATCTATCTATCTATCTATGTTTGAGCAAATCACTCTACCATTTGCCAGATATTATTGGAAAGTCAGTCTTTATATTCAAATTACAGGCAGTATATTTGAATACACGTCAAATCGTCAATACATTCATGATCTATCTATCTATCTATCTATTGGTTGATATAGTTGTATATTTTCTTCAAGTGTCCCGGTTTCGAAGTATGATTTAAAGCTAGACAAACTAACTTACACTCAGTACGCTCATGAATTTGAAGAAATCCGCCATTTTTTACAGAGTATAAATCTTTCTCAAGGTTTCACCCAATGCAGGACTGTTTTATAACTGATTTCTCAATCATTCTCTCTTTTTTATCCTCTCTCTCTCTCTCTGTCCTCCCACCATCCTTTCATCCTTTCATCTATTTTACTCTAAAGTATTCTTGCTCAGTCGGCAACGACAGTATAATATAACGACTGCTTCTCTGCAGAGGGCTAAGAAACCCCCCCAATGAGTGTCCTAGATAGGATACTAAACAATCTGATGGTGAGGCCCCAGTAATGCTGGAGTTTTAGGGATTGCGGAGTACCCCTTCATTGGCATCGCTCTCAGGTCCACTCTAGCCTGGAGTTAAAGCATTTGATAGGGTCCTATCTATAGGTCAAATAGAACTAAACAGTGTATTTATGCTAAACTGAATTGTTTGAAATAGAACTGTTTTTGACATTTAAGCTGTGTACTTATGTTAAACTGATTTGTCTGAAATAGAACTATTTTGACATTTAATTGCGTGTAAATAAAAAGCTTTACTTATACTAAACTGAATTGATTGAAATTGAACAGTTTAATGTACAAAAATGGATTTGGCGTTAATGACCAACAACGGTTGTTGTTCCATAAAACCTAACCAAACCAAACTAAACCATCTGAAGTATTCCTTAGCTATCATAAATACTTCATTATTTTAATTATATCCATTCACAAATGTGTTAGCCTTTCAGGATCATCTAATAGTTACCAACACTTTTTATTGGGTTGCCCTTTAGATGCAACATAAATAATTGGGTACACATTGTACGAAAATAAAAAAAATGTATAAAACTAAGAGCTTTTTTATACATTTGTTTTATTTCTATGAGAAGCTCTATCATTCATTGTTATTAATAATTCTGACTAATATTATCCTTCATCTTCCTAATTCTAATTGCTTCTTATCGCAGTCATTATTATTATTTTGACTAAATTATCCTTCCTTATTCTAACTGTTTTTTTTATCGCAGTCATTATTAGTAATATTTTTTTACTAAATTATCCTTCATCTTCCTTATTCTAATTGCTTTTTTTTATCGCAGTCATTATTATTAATATTTTTACTAAATTATCCTTCATCTTCCTTATTCTAATTGCTTTTTTTTTTATCGCAGTCATTATTATTAATATATTTACTAAATTACCCTTCATCTTCCTTATTCTAACTGTTTTCTATTGCAGTCATTGCTATAAATATTTTGACTAATAATATCTTTCATTTTCCTCATTCTAATTGCTTTTTATTGCGGTCATTATTATCAATATTTCGACTTAATTATCCTCCATCTTTCTTATTCAAATAGCTTTTTAACGCAGTCATTATTATTAATATTTTGACTGATATTATCCTTGATTTTCCTCATTCTAATTGCTTTTTATCGCAACTTTTTATCGCAATTTACTTCGTCATTTCATCACTTCTACAATTGTGAGGAACAGCTCGCTTCGGAAACAAAAATAAAGAAGCTCCTGGTGAGACTTGAACTCATGTCTGTTTCCTTTTCTGCCTATGAGACGTGAATTCGAATCTTTTTGGGAGCTTGTTATTGCTTTCGATACCTGCTGTTCCTTGCTGTCGTAGATATGATGAACTGAGTGAGTTGCGATAAAAAGCAAGTTAGTAAATTAAAAATTATCAAAAGTGCTAAACATTAAAATAGATAATATTTTTTATTCTGTAAATCAACATGGGAAACTAGTCTGGATATTTTCTTAGCGATATTTTTAATGTTCGGATAGAGATGAGACAAACAGACTTTTATTTCTTTTTTTAATACACACGAATTTTTATCTTTTTTTTTTTGTTTGTCAGCAAGAATAAAAAACTATTTCATATAAATATACAGGGGAAAACTGGAACAAAATTTTTTCAGATATTGAAGGCAACTTTTCTCCAATAGAAATTCAAAACGTATCAATAGGTAATTTTTTTATATTTCACTGATTGCTAGCCACACACACACACACACACACACACACACACACACATATATATATATATATATATAATCAACTGATAGGAGGATAGATAGATAAATTGATAGATTGACTGATAGACAATCACTGAATGTAAAAGGTAATCTTTCTTTGTCTTTAAATGATTTAAAACGAATACCAGATAAGAATTTTAGGAAAAGAGGAAATTATTTTGATTGTGCTTTCAAGCACAATCAAAATACTTTCCTTTATGCTGGTTTTGAGTATCCATCTCCTAGCTCACCCACGTTGCTGTGGCACAAAGTTGGGGAAACACTTGGTTAGTCTATCACAATCGCATTTATTTCTCGACTATCGCTGCAGTTGGCTTGAATTTACAGAATATAAAATGTCATGAGTTTGGAAAATATATTAACATCACATTCATCATATGCATATAAGTAAATATCGATGAAATATAATCTGTCTTTTCCACACGACAAATGCTGTCGAATGATATTTCATGAAAATGGCTTTGACATACATTGAAAATCAGTAGTTCTTCACTGCCAATTATATTAATTTTCCACGAGCCTAAGAATGACTAACTAGTGTTACACATGATGCAAACAGACCACACAATATCAAAATAAAGAAATCAAAACAAGCTAAAGTTTTGATAAAATCTCTGTGACATTGGAATAAATTGTCTACTACAACGACAAATGATATTGTTTGATTAAATCGGCTAGCTGACTCAATATGCTAAATTTTAAAGAAATATAAATTGAGCTGAGGCAATAAACAATATTTTCAGTGAGGTCAGTTGAATAAAACTAGAAAATACATATGCAATAGAATGATTTGAGCAAAATCATATTTAAAACGTTGAGTGCAAATAACTCATATAATTGTAAAATCATATCTTAATGATGTACTTTTTTCATGTTTTCATGTTACTGCAAAATAACAAAAATGATACATCGGAAAACGATATTCGTTAAAATGTCTTAACTTAAAGAAAAAAGCATTTTCTAAGAGATATGACCACGCTCGTGATCGTCATCATTTAAACAAAGGATATTTTATTACCAAAAAGGACCAAAAGTAGTGAAGCAAAAAATTATGAGAAACCGTAAAATTTTTCCATTACATGAGAAAAGAAAAGTTCATACAATATATAAGTAGAATACATAATTCTCTAGGATATTCACTGGGAAGAGGTGTCTTCGAACATAGAATGATCACAGACAGTAACCGAGAAGTGAGTCGTTTGTTAGCCAGAGTTTTACTCTCTGTTGTGGCCCCGGAAAGGGTCACTAATGAAAACACAAACACAGATATTAGATAACAGATTATATTACACAAGAAAGATAGAGTTACATAGAAAAGGTAAGAAGTCTCGTACTGTTCGGATAACACCAATATTGTTCTACCCCTCTGGCAGCGAAATCTCTGTACAAATAACGGTGAGAAGAGTCCATTATGGTAAGATGGGTAAGGCTCCTACAACACTCTCAATGCAAAATTCTCTCGAAACGAAATCACAGTCGAGAATACCTATGCGCGACTCTGTGTGATGTCCTGTCAACAAAATAAGTTTGAGATAATCTTTGTTAAATTTGCCAAAATTTTTACAAAAAATATATGACTGAACACAATCCTTCCTTAATGATAAATGCCTTACAAATGTACGCTTAAAGCACCTGTTTTCGCTAGATTCCCGAAGTTAAGTAACAATGAGTATGATCAGAATTTACATGGGGGTGACTGTTTAGGAACAGCAAGTACCAGAAGATATATAAGGTGTACCAGGATAAGCAAAGTTTAATAAATTCGGATTCACACTTAAAGCACCAATTTCTTGGAGATTACCGAAGTTAAGCTGCGATAAGCCTGTCTGGTACATACGTTTCAAGTAGAACAGGTAACGTAATATTTCTTGTTTGGTCCAAATTTAAAACTTTTTCCTCTGACTTGTGAGCCAAGCAAAACTTTCTAGATTTTGAAATAACATGAAAAACAGCTTCAGTACAGAAATAATCAACTCCATGTTTTTTTTTTAAAGAAATTTGCCCCGACAAATTTGTATCTAAAAATGGACGAGATTTTGTGTACGTAAAACTTCGTTATTAATTTATGGTGAATTAAGTGGGGAGATTTGTCGAAAGATAAAAGCCAATGAATTACACGATGGCCATCAAAAGGCATCAACTTGGTTATCAAGCCATTTCCTAGCGCAGTAATGATATAAACCGAGCTGCATGGGAAATTGTTGAAATAAATGTAATAAAAAGTCTGTTTATTCAGTAGTCGACTGAGCTGAACAGATAAACTAGATACAAGACATGAATTGATATGGTTGACTACTAATACATTAGCAGCTCACATTTTCACTGAAGCCATTACAAACACACAAGGGGTACAAATACTCTTCGCTAATAAAAATAAAAGGAGTCAAAAGAGAGAACACACACACACACATATATATATATATATATATATATATATATATATATATATATATATATATATATATATATATATATATCACTGAGAGATAAATATATATAAAAGACTATTTAAAGATACTCTGATCAGAAAACATTTCTCATACGATCAATGGATATGTTACGCAACTAGTACATTTTGCATTGCTTTTCTAATAAGACATCAAATCCAATAAAAAATTTAAAAAATCTTTAAAACTTTCTGAAAAAATTTTTTTTCACAAAACCTTTTTCTCCTGACAATGACCTCATGTCAATACTAGCTGAGATCAGTTAAAAAATAAACACTGTAAAAGTAATATACCTATTTATCTGATCACTTTTGGTTATCTTGATATATATTTACAAAGTAGTTTACGAGCAATGCACGAAAAAAAAAAATACATCTCGAAACTGAAGAACTGATGATGAACAGGAGTTTGAAAATGAACTACACACTTAATGCTTCGATACACCGCAGGAACACTTGCGACCATAACATTCACTTAAGAAACGTTCAAATAAATAAACAAATAAATTTAAATGTAACATCAGATATGATTATATGTATAATCTAACATATTAAAGTAATCACAATGTTAAATATTTATGACTGTGAGTTTGACGGACAATGGTCAATACGTTCGCCCGATAGCTATCTAATAATTGTGATGATTTTGATATTCTAGATTTTAAATAGGCTCTTCTTTATAAGGGCATCGAGCTCTTTAAAAATATTATTAATTTTGAGCAATCATTTACTCAAAACGTATATATATATATTTCTGCTTTGGATGTGAATATCGTTAAATTATTTTTTCGAGTATTCTGGTGGCGTTTATAACCTATAAGATGGGTTAGGATTCTTTCAGGGTTGTTTTTTATGTTGTTCTTTTGTAACATTATGTATTTGTTTTTGTAAACTCTTGATGTTATCATTTTGGTGTCAATACTGTATGCCTTTTTTGTGTCTTTTGTATTAGATGATTACGATAATTTAAGGTTTTGATTGGTTTGGTTTGGTGGGTTTTATGGCATATCAACCTTTGTAGGTTATTTAATGCCAAATCCACCCCTATGCAAATAATCTGTTCCACTTCAAACAATTCAATCTAGCATAAGTACACAGTTTAATTGTCAAAACACATTTATTTCAAACTATTCAAGAAGTTATATGAAACAATTCAGTTAGAGTAAGAGTAAATACAATTTTAATGTCGAAAAACAGTTCTATTTCAAATAATTCAGTTAAGCATAAGCACGCAGTTTAAATGTAAGTACGGTTTAATTGTCAAAAACATTTCTATTTCAAGCTATTCAGTTTACTCAAACAATTGAGTTTAGCATAAGAATGCTGTTAGTTCTATTCAACCCCCATAGATAGGGCCCTATCAGGTGCTACCACTCCGGGCCAGTGTGGACCTGAGAGCGATGGTAATGAAGAGGTACTCTGCATTCCCCAAAGCTCCAGCATTGCTGGAACCTCACCATCAGATTGTTTAGTGTCATATCCAGGACACTCATTAGGGGGGGTCTTATTCTACAGCCCCAGCCGACTGGGCCAATTAAGGTTTTGAATGTAATTCTAATACACATAGTTTTTTCTGGTCGGTGTTCGAAGCCACACACACACACACATACACACACACACACACACACACATACACATATATATTTGCGGTGGATTTGGCGTGGAGTATATGTTTACTGATCTTTCAGACTTTAACAGTATAGTAAGTTTGATTTACTTAATTCTGGTTTTTAGTCCAGTCGGCTGGGGCTGTAGAATATGCCTACTGCATCCCCGCAGAGAGGTAATCCTCCCAACGAGTGTCCTGATATGACATTAAATCATCTGATGATGAGGCTCCAGCCTTAGAGATTTGGGGAATGTGGAGTACCTCTTCAATACCATTGGCCCCAGGTCCTCTCTGACCCGGAGTGGTAGCACCTGATAGAGTCCTATCTATGGATCGAACAGAACGGACAATGTGTGCAAACAAATGGCTAATTTTAAATCGTTACTGTTATATAGCAATACTTGAAAACATTTAACGCTGGCAAAAAAGAGCTCAGTCTTCTTTAAGAATGTTATCAACAAAATGTGTTTACAAATCTATATATTTAATATATATATAAATCTATTTCCATGCCAGTTGGTTTGGTTTGGTTAGGTTTTACAGCATATAAACCATTATAGGTTATTCAATGCTAAATCTTTTTATACATATATGTTAAATATATGATTTCTAAACACATTTTGTTAATAACATTTTTGAACGAGCCTAAGCTCATTCTTTAGTTCACAGCTAAATGCTTTCACTTATTTTTATCTAATATAATTCTATTTACTAATCCTATTTACTAACCTCTCTGCTCGGGCAGGATATGACACAAGGTCAATTTTTAAGCGGAGTTTAACAGGTTTGAGTTCAGAGTTTTCCTTCTCCTAGACTAGTTGCCTCACCAAGGCTGAATAACCTAGTCTGTCTTACTTTTTACCCATAGCTGGAGGGAGAATAATTGGATTCATACCTTTCCCAAGGGTATTAGTGGTATCTGAAATGCAATCGGTCTCGTCCAGGATTTGAACTCGTGTCATCGTGTCCATTTCCTACGACGATAACCATTACACCACGGGCACCTCCTTTCTATTTACTAATAATTATGTATTTGCGCAGTTAAATGTTTTCAAATGTTGCTACTGAACACTAAAAATGCAATTAAACATTAGTCATTTATTTACACACAGTTAAATGATCTATTAGTTCTATTTCAAACAGTTCAGTTTAGCATACTTTGGTTGGGTTTTATGGCATATAACCATAGTAGGTTATTTAATGCCAAATCTTTTTTTATGCATACATGTTAAATAAATGATTTATATTTTTAGATGAGCCTGAGCTCATTTTTTTTCATACGAATGGTTTCACTTATTTCTATCTAATACGAATACACAATTAAATGTAAAAAAAACAATTCTATTTCAAACAATTCAGTTTAGCATAAGTACAGTTTAAATGTCAAACAGTTCTATTTGACCCTATCTGGTGCTACCACTCCGGTCCAGAGCGAATCTGGGAGCGATGGTAATGAAGGGGTACATCGCATTGGAACCTCACCATCAGATGGTTGAGTGTCATATCCATGAAACTCGTTGGGGTGTCTTACCACTCTGCAGAGATGCAGTCGGTGTATTTTGCAGCCCCAGCCGACTGGACCAATCCATGCCAGTTGGTCTGCCGTATAAGTCAAATATATTTCTTTATGCGGGAGATGTGGTTGCATTCCCTTAGTCAATAATTAGACGCTCACTGCTCAGCTCGAAATATCGGTCGCGGTCTCGAACTGGTTAACATGTTTTAGGAAAAACAAGAAAAACAGAAACTCAAGAAATCATTTAAAACAATTTTAATCAATTTAAAAAAATAGGGCATCGATTTCTTTTTGAAAATATTAGGACATACATAGTAAATATGTTTCACTGTTATCGGTGGACTTGATTACTTCTTTGAATAATGAAGTCCACTGATAAAACTAATGTGAATAAGAAGGTTCTATTGTAACGAAAACAACGATCTTTGTTGATTATTTGATAAAAATCATCTTGCGAAAAATATCACCTAAGATAGATATCTTATAAGTATATACATTGTAATTTACGTAAGTCATTGACTTTTGCTTCCATATGGACAAATTTTACAAGTCATGTCCAATCGAAAAACACTTGAAAAAAAACAAAACAAAAACAAAACAACAACAAAAATAAACCCAAGAACTTCTACAGCAATAAATTACATTTGACATATCAAAACAAGCTCATAAAAGTAATGCTAATGTCAGTGACTTTTAAATTAGGTATCATATAAAGATTATCTATCGCTTGTATCCCACATTTTTTATAAATAAAATCTTGGAACTATATATATGTATATTTAGTCGTGACTGTATACATACATTCATACATACATACTGTCTAGATTTATTTTTTTATTCATCTGCTGAGTATCTACTGCATTTTTCTTTTTTTCTCTCTGGACTGTATAATCTTTTATCTCTCAATGTTATTTTTTTTATTTCGCTTGCTAAGTTATTAATTTCTTTGACCGTCTTGAGAAATTTTCGATGATAGTGCCCTTCAGGCAAGGTAGAAGACGTTTCGCTATGAAATTAAAACTTCCCAGCCTTAACCGATATATATATATATATATATATATATATATATAGAGAGAGAGAGAGAGAGAGCTTCAATTCTAGGTCGAGTCATACCAAAGACTCAAGAAATGGTACTTGATGCCACCTTGCTCATCACTCAGCATTATAAGGTAAGGATCAAGGGTAAAATGGAGCAATCCAAGGAATAGAGTAGCACCCTCCCCAACACCTCGGTGTAGTTGCAATTGAAAAGAGCGCTTTTGGGTCACCTTCGACTAAGGTCGCCAACTTTACTTTTATATATATATATATATATATTACTAAAAAAACTTAAGGTGTTATATCACTATCTTTCGGTAATGTAGTCACAATAAAATGTCATAATTTTAATTGACTTTATTGGGAATCCTTTTTGAGATGAGGCATTCTTAATCTGAGCATTAATTTTTTTATTGCGGACTTTTGTCCTCATCTTGGTAGTTTTTTGTTGTTTTTCTCACTACGTTTCGGCCAAATTTCACCTCTGACTGTCTTCAGGTGATTAACCGCGACCTCGGATAGGAATGCTGAGTCTTGTAACTGTATCCCCAGTAATTAATGCCTTTCATAGTTGTTGTCTATCGCACCACGTTTTTGACCAAATAAACCTCTGGCCGGCTTGGCTAGGAATTGAAACCGCTATCTTCTGACCATGCTCACCTGGAACCGTAGAGACTCAACGCCTCTATCCGCTGTGTCATAATCTAAATACCAACATTCAAAAATATTTGTATTTTTCCTTCCCTTTCGCACCGAATTTATTGGGACAGGCTCAATTCAATTTGAGCAGATGTCAATATGCTCCTGGTTATATATTTTTTCTTCAGGCAATATATTAATTAAAAATAATTTCGGCAAAACTTTAAAATTGTTTCGTTTGTATTGTTAGTCTATACGACTCTACAGGAGTTTGCGCGCTTGTGCGTGTGTGTGAGTGTGTGTGTTTTATCTTTGTATGTCTGTGTATGAGTGAGTGAGTGATTGTGTGTCCACAGATCATCACGAAACCAACAGTCCCAGGGGCATGGCTTCTCTTTAAAGAGTATAGATTTGAACCCTAGCTCCTAGGTATACGATATTGACCTCTGATGTCATTTGACAGAACAGAAGGTTCTCAGCTGTCAAAATATGGTATTTTTGACGAAACCGAGTGAGATAGAGACTTTGATATGAAGTACAAAGATATTTTTGACCCCATTAATGGTGGGACTGATATGGTCGGGTCCATGTTTTTCACATGGGCTGCTATAAATTAGATGTTCTTGAGTAAGTAGTGAGAAAGAAGTTTTCATATTTTCAAAAGGTTGAAAAATAGGAAATGTTAAGTAGGAAGAGACTTATATATATATATATATGTATATATATATATATATATATATAAGTCTCTTCCTACTTAACATTTCCTATATATATATATATATATAGAAAATGTTAAGTAGGAAGAGACTTATATATATATATATATATATATATATAAGTCTCTTCCTACTTAACATTTCCTATATATATGTATATATATATATATATATATATATATAAAATTTGGGCACCTCTGGTGGTGTAACGGTTAGCAAGCTAGACTAGCAAACCTACACGAATGAGTTCGAGTCTCGTTGGGCACCCCATTCATTCGGCCTTGTGCCACATCGAAGCAAAGAGCTTTGCAAATTACTATATATATAAAATTTTGCAAACTGTACTAATGGAGACAGGGGTTCAATCCCAGGTCAAGTCATACCAAAGACTTTCAAAATGGTACTTGATGCCTACTTGCTTAACACTCAGCATTACGATGTACGTATTAAGGGTAAAGTGAAGCAATCCAGGGAAAGGAGTAGCGCCCTCCCCTATACCTCGGTGTAGTAGCTATTGAAAAGGGAGCCTTCTGGTCGCCCTCGACTACGGTCGCCAACTTACTTTACTAATCTCTCTATCCTTATCCGTATCTCAAGAAATTCAAAATTTGAAATCTTTGTCTCTATTAACTCATGGACCTGAGTACGTGATAAAATTTACCTTTTTGTTTCTAAATCGATTAATGAATGAAACAGAATGCTAGAAAAGAGAGGGAAAATTCTTCGCCCCGAAAGACATTTCTTTATTTCCTATCTTTTCTTTTTTTCCTTAAAATTTTCTATTTACTTTAAAGCAGTCATCGTTGGTTTCCATTAGGGATTATATCAAAGATATCTTATTTGGCAAACAATTTCCTGATAGTCCAGCGTTTTTTTCCTATCCAATAACTGTACATCACACATTAATGTAACATTAATCAGTTCACTAAGAGATTAAAAACCACGCTATGAATATCCAATAACCAGTTCCTGATAGTTGTGAATTGTGACAGACAGTATAACACAACGTTTTCGTTCTTGGAAACATTAGTCATATTAAGGTTAGGCTAAAAATAATTAGGGGACAGAGATCGAATTCCAGACGCAATTGCTTATTGTTAACATCTTTTGAAAGGTATGTCTCAAACTTATAAAGCTCTATTACCAGCAATATTGTCTGCAACCTTTTCACTGATGCAAAACACACACAGACACACACAGAGAGAGAGAGAGAGAGAGAGAGAGAGAGAGAGAGAGAGAGAGAGCATATGAGCTATTAATTTGACCAAAATTCACACTCCCAGGAAATATAATCATTTTCAGCATTGACAAAAGTGTCTTATGGTGATTTCTGCAACACTGTAGAAAATAGTTTGGCCGATACAGAGGTGACAGAAATAGGATAGGAGACCTGAGTTCAAATCCTGGACAAGTCTGTTTGGATTTCACTTTGTGTTAATGCTATTTGTTCTCTCAATTCATTTGTCCTCTCAATTCATTTGTTCTCTCCTAGTTATGGGAAAATAGAAAGATAGGGTTCTTTTGCCTTGGAGAAGAAAAATTCTAAATTCAAACCAGCAGTACTTCGTTTAAAAGTCGACCTTGAGTAATAAACTGCTCATGGCCGTGGGTTTGAATAAATACATACCGAGGTAACAGATCGCGCCTTACTTTAGAAAAGAAGCAACTATATAAGGTTAACAAGTTAACAAAACTTACGGAAAACTAGCATATCTAAACTTGTAAAAGGAAGCCAATGCAAACTTGAATAGTTTTGAAAAGTCTATTAAACTTGGTAGTTCTTTATGGATGATTATCATATTTACCAACCCCTCCGCTCGGGCAGGATATGACACAAGGTCAATTTTTTAAGCGGAGTTTAACAGGTTTGAGTTCAGAGTTTTCCTTCTCCTACACTAGTTGCCTCACCAAGGCTGAAGAACCCAGTCTGCTCTACTATTTATCCATAGCTGGAGGGAGAATAATTGGATTCATACCTTTCCCAAGGGTATTTGTGCTATGTGAAATGCAATCAGTCTCGTCCAGGATTTGAACTCGTGCCGCCGTGTCCATTTCCTGCGACGATAACCACGGGCACCTCCTATTGATGATTAAGAACAAATGCATCTATATGTTCTGGATATTAGCCAAAGTTTCACAAACGAGATGCAACTGTTTTTAATCTCCACTGTGTGGCTTATGATGATAGCTTGTGCTATACTTGCCTAGAATGTATATCAAATATCAACTTTTCAAAATATTTACGCATCTAGAACTATTGTCCCTAACTTGGTTGTTATATACACAACTGTACGGCAGCGGAACCTTTCGGCCTTCTACAGGTGCCTTTTGTTATATTCAGTAACCTTTAAGGAATTTCCAACCGAACCCTTTATTAAATCCTCTGTGGGATAGATAGTTCTCATTCTGTGATTCATGTTTTAGTTAATTCGCTTTCTTAGTTTCTCTCGGAGGATTGAATAAAAGGTTCAGTTTGAGATTCCCTAAAAGTTACCAACGACAACAAAAGACATCTGAAGAAGGCCGGAGGGTACAGCAGTCAAAAACTTTTGAATATCACAATAAAAATGTGGACAATAATCCGAGACAAGCAAATAGTATAGATAATAACTCCATATCCAAGAAATATGACAGATATTTTCAAAACATGTTTGCTGATATTACTAAAATATATCGAACATTTATTTGCCCTCATTCCAGACGCAACGAAGTTTCGCTTGAAACAGAGATACATACACGATGCCCTTCATAGCAGTACAGATATATTAGGTCGATCAAATTTAAAAGAATTTTAAAATAACCTTTGATCTTACGAATTTCAAATTATTTAGGCATACTCCTATATTCTATTGCTCCGTCAATCATCATCATCCTCATCATCATATCGCGCTGGTAGCACGGATATCCCTGACCCTCTCTCGCCACTCCTCCCTATCGTTCATCGCCCTAGGCAGGTCTTCAGGACAACATCCCGTATCCTCACATAGCTGCTGAATGTACGTTCGAGCTGGTCGTCCTGCTTTTGCGCGGCCATGTGTGGGGATCCATAAGAGTACATCTCTTATGAGTTCATCTCTGCTTCTCCAGCAGTGTCCTGCATGTCTGGTTCGTCTAACTTGGATAGTTTTCGTGATAGGGGGTAGGTGGCCGTACAGTTGGTGTCTTGTGGGGTATTGCTGCCAGGACTTGTTCAGGATTGCACGCAGCATTCTTGTGTAATTGCCGTCTAGCTTCTTCTCCAGTCGTTTTGTTAGCGTCCATGTAGTGCATCCATATAGCAGTATCGATGTGACCGCTGCCTGGAAGAAACTGCGTTTCATTTTATCGGTTAGGTCTGATTTCCATATAGTCGATAGCCTATTGATAGCTGTCCATGCTTTCGTTAACCTCGTTTCGATGTCCTTTTCGGTTGATTCGACGCTGCTTCCTAGGTACGTGAATTTGTCTACTAGTTTAAGTGGGGTTCCTTCTAGAGTGGAGATGTCCCCCGTTTGGTTATAGCACATATATTCCGTTTTGTGTGCATTAACATGGAGGCCTATGCTTGCTGCTGCTCGTTCCAAACTATGCAGAAGTGTTTTGGCTTGGTCAGGTGTATTTGCCAGTATCGCTATGTCATCGGCGTAGTCGGCATCGGTAATTGTTGTTGCGGGGTATCTTCTGCTTCTTTTCTTCGTCAGTTCGAAGCCATTCTCTTTGATTTTGTCAATTGATGTTCTAAGTACGTAGTCTAGACAAATGATAAAGAGGTACGGGGCCAGCGTGTCCCCTTGTAGTACTCCTGCTACAATGTCAAAGTATTCTGTGTCTCCATCCGGTGATCGTACTTTTACTTTAGTGTTTCTATAGAGAATCGTTATTGCCGCTACGGTTTCTTTAGGTATGCCGTACGCAAGTAGGATTTGTTCCATCTTTCCTCTGTGAATGGAGTCGAAAGCCTTGGTAAAGTCGACAAATATTAATGTCGCTTGTAGGTTCTTTGCCCGTACACCTTCGAGGATTCTGCGGATGGTTAATATTTGTGAGGTCGTGGATCTATTTCTTCGGAAGCCATTTTGGTTTTTTCTAAGTATGTTGTCGATTTCGGGTTCTATTCGGTTTCGTAGTAGGGCATTGTAGATTTTGGCAGCTATGGATGTAAGTGTTATGCCTCGGTAGTTTTTGGCTAATCCGAGGTCCCCCTTTTTAGGGAAGGGGAGTATGCATCCCTTCGTCCATCTATCTATCGGATTTTGATTGTATACTGCGTTGCAGTGTCGGAGCAGTATGTCGTCGAATTGTCTGGTCTTCCATACTTCCGGGGGAATTTCGTCCAGCCCTGCAGCTTTCCTATTTTTAATTTTTCTGAGAACCGAGTCGAGTTCTTCTTGTGTGAACGGTCCTAGTTTAATGTCTAATTGTTTGCTAATTATTCTGGTGATTGGTTCATGCGTTATTTTTGGTGGGTTTCCAAGTAAGTTTTCGAAGTGCTGTTTCCACAGTTTTATTCTTTCTTGTTGGTTTGCTGCTTTAAGTTTTGCTTTGGCTGTGTTCTTTCTTCTGCTCACTTCGTTTATTGTTTGCCAGGCTATTCTAGATTGTCTATCTTCCACCGAGTCTCTAATCTTATCTATCTGATTTTGAATGTATTCTGTCTGTTCCTTTATATATATGCCTGCTAATTGATATTGTGCCGTTTTTAGTTTTAAGGCATTTGTGTTTGTTGGGTTTTTTCGATAGTTTTTGGAGGCTGTTTTCACTAGTGCACGTTTTTCTCTCACCGCTAAAGTTTCCCATGGGACTCTATATTTAGTTTTAATTTTTGTTGGAATGTATTTTGCTGCTGCCTCGAGGTGTGCATTGACGAAATTTTCGTATTCGTCGTTTGGTGTACTTTTTTCCGTCTTTTCTTGTAGTGTTTCGAATCTGTTTCTTAATTCTAATACGTATTTATCTCTTATATCTTTGTTGTTTAATAGGGCCCAGTCATAGTGTTTGGTGGTCACTGTTCGTTTGGCGTTTTTTCGTAGGCTTAACCGTATTTTCGCCGTGACTATTCGGTGATCGGTGGACACACCCTCAAAAGAGGAGTATGCCTCGCAATTCAGTGCACTATTTTTCCATTTCTTGTTTATAAGGACGTAGTCTATCTGAGCTGTGCGTCTTTTGTTACTTCTTGTTGACTTAATAATTGTTTTCCTATATATATATATATATATATATATATTTCCTATATATATATATATATATATGTTCCTATATATATATATATATATGAATCGAGCTCTCGGTAGCTGTTAAGGGGAAATATATAAACAAATACAAATGTGATACATAAGCGTTTAAATTTCCTTCGCTTGCGCTAGTTTCCTTGTGGCTGAATGGTAGAATCTTGAATTGGCGTTTGAGTCAACCGGGTTTCGATCCCAGCTTTGGGAATCTAGCCTGTCTAGCCGCACTGAAGAGTTCTTATAGAAACAGATTTGTCTGTGGATGACAATATATATGCTCTCCTACCCCTGTTGGGTTGATCACTCTAGTGAGGGAAGTAAATGGTTGCCACTAGCGTAATGCAAGGCTCTTCGTATGAATCGAGCTCTCGGTAGCCGTTGAGCGGATTGGCGTTTGAGTCAACCGGGTTTCGACCACAGCTTCGGGAATCTAGCCAGTCTAATCATACTGAAGAGTTCTGATAGAACGAAACAGATCTGTCTGTGGATGACTATATATATATATATATATATATTTAACAAAAATTACGAGCAGTTTTAGTTACTAGATAAAAGCTGATGTTTTCAAGTATTAAATCAGGTAGCACTTGGACAGTTGCCTCTTACTGTAGAACTTGGTACAAAGTGTCCAATTTACTTATGAGAAATGAAAAATAATTATTTGTGATTCGCTTAAAATACTTTTGTTCGTTTATCATATTTATCACAATTGTACATAAAACGGTAAAAATAAAGAAAAAATACCCACAGTCATTTGTTGATCTTAGATGGGTAACAACATATGTGCGCTAAACTAAAGGAAATCTTCATACGTTTTGTCATTTTTTAACAATTAAAACTCGCACTTGGTAACTTTGCGCTGCCAGCACGGATTTCCTTGACCCTCTCCTGCCACCCATCTCTATCGTCCATTGCTCCCGGGAGGTGTTCGAGGCTATATCCTGTATCGGCACAGAGATGTTGTAAATAGGTTCTAGCTGGTCGTCCTCCCTTTGCTCGTCCATGTGAAGGGGTCCACAGGAGAATGTCGCTTATGAGTTCGTCCTTACTTCACCAGCTGTTTCCTGCATGTCTGGTTCGTCTAACTTGGATAGTTTTCGTGATGAGCGGTAGGTGGCCGTACAGGGGTACTGCCTCCGGGACTTTTTCAATATTGCTCGCAACATTCTTACGTCATTACCGTCAAGATTTTTCTCCATACGTTTAGTTAGCGTCCATGTAGTGCATCAGTATAGCAGTATCAACACGACTGCTGCTTGGAAAAAACTGCATTTCATTTTATCGGTCTGGTCTGACTTCCATATGACCGATAACTTATCGATAGCTGTACATGCCTTTGCTAGTTGCGTGTTGATGTCTGTCTCGGTTGATGAGACACTGCTTCCGAGGTAGGTGAACTTGTCCACTAGTTTCAGAGAACTACCATTTAGATTAAAGCACATGTATTCCGTCTTATCTGTGTTGAAATGGAGACCTATGCCAGCAGCCGCTCGTTCCAGACTATGTAGCAGGGTTTCGGCTTGAGCGAGTGTATTTGCCAGAAGCGCTATGTCATCAGCGTAGTCCGTGTCCGTAATTGTTTTTTGCAGGGTACGTTCTGCTTCTTTCCTTTGCCAGCTTGAAACCGTTATCTTTCATTATATCAAGACATTCTAAGCTCATAGTCTATGTAAATAGGTATGGAGCTAATGTGTCTTCTTGCAGCACACCTGCTACAATGTTGAAGTAGTCTGTGTCTCCATCCGGGGAGTAGACTTTTACTTTAACATCTTTATGGCTGCGACGGTTTCTTTGGATAGGCCGTAAGCAAGTAGTATTTGCTCCATCTTTCCTCTGTGTATAGATTCAATAGCCTTGGGGAAGTCGACAAATAATATCGTTGCATCAAGGTTTTTTGCACGTACACATTCTTGAATTCGACAGATAGTCAAAATTTGTAATGTCGTGGATCAATTTCTCCGAAAGCCATTTTGGTTCTTCCCAAGTATTTTCTCAATTTTGGGTTCTATGTGGTTGCGTAGTAGAGCATTGTAGATCTTGGCTGCAATGGATGTAAGTGTTATACCTCGGTAGTCCTTGGCTATTCTGAGGTCACTGTTCTTAGAGAAAGGGAGGATGCATCCCTTTGTCCATCTGTCGGTTGTGTTTTGGTTAAATTACAGTGTCAGAAGAGCATCTCGTCGAATTCCCTGGTCTTCCATACCTCTGGGAGTATTTTCTCAAGCCCTGCAGCTTTTCTATTCTTAATTTTTTTAGTACTGAGTCGAGTTCTTCTTGCATAAATTGTGCTAGTTTAATGTCTAACGCCCTGAAACTTAAGAAGGTACAAAAGGAATTAGCTAACATCTACCTAAAAGAATGAACAGAATACATACAAAATCAAATCAATAAGATTAGAGACTCGGTTGAAGATAGACAATCTAGGATATCATGGCAGATGGTAAACGAAGTGAGCAGAAGAAAGAGCACTGCGAAAGCTAAACTGGAAGCTACAAGCCAAGAAGAACGAATACACCTGTAGAAATAACATTTCGAGAATTTACTCGGAAAACCTCCGAAAGTTACGTATATATATATATATATATATAAGAAATAAAGATGTAATATAAATGAAATACAGTATAATAATTTTTGTTTTTAGAAGAAGATTTTCTTCTTAAAAGAACGACTTATGTTATGCAGTGACCCCTTCACCAACACTCCCTGCAACCCAGTGAATGTAACAAACATTCACATCGGAGTGATTCACTGGTCAAAGTTCAATCACAGGTCATGAAAATCTATGAGAAATTAAAAAATCTGGAAGTCGAATGAGTTCTTATGGTTAGCAGACAACAATCACGTGAGAAGTAAGAAATTTAGCTGAGTTTTAGATGCAAAAGGAAACAAACGTATATTTTAAGGATTAAGCAAGACTGCCTTTCTTCATTGGAGGTGGACTACAATTTATAATAAAATAAATATTTCTTCCATTGACTGAATAAAAAAACACTTCTCAACTTCCTGTTTATGAGACCGGCCCCTAAAAATTTGTCCTCTATGAAATAAAATACAAGTCAACATTTATTGTTAAAATTACTTTATTTAATAATAAAGATAAATAAAAAAAATGCTGCGAACGAGTGTATAAAATAATTACAGCAAATATGACTCCGAGGGCGATCAAGAATAAAGAATAAGTTTAAAAGGTTTGGTTGACGTTTCTGTTATCTAATACCACTTGATTAAAGCAGCAGGTGTGTTTAGCCTCGAGGCAAAAGGGACATGAGTTCGAATCTTACTGGAAACTTATTCCTTGTTATTTTTTATCCATTCTGTTTTACGTTGTCGTAGATTGATGATTGAGGTGAATTCTAATAAAAAGTAACAAAAAATCAAGATGAAAGAAAAAAAAAACTGAAGTCAGAAGCACACACACTAATTAAAAACTTCTTCCACTTGTAGTCACCTGGCATCTGCGGATAATTTAGCATAAATCGTAAAGTAGATGCACGGCATAGCTTTTGGAAAAACATGAAACGAGTAATTAAATGAAACTTTAGTAACAAATAAAACCCAAAAAGTAAACTTAAACTTCGTTACGACAAAAATATCACAAAGGAGAAAACGAGTCAGTTTATACGAATTCACAATAGAAACTCAAAACGTAGTACAAATTACAATGGAGAATAAAGCTGTTTTAGCCATCACCCCGATCGGTTCTGGGAAGTTTCCTCCAATACACTCATCCTACACCTAGCCTCTACTTACCCACTACCGCTGGATCTAGTTGCATAAATTTTAAAGGAGATGAAAATGCTTATCGGATACATTCAGGTCATGATCACATAGTTTATTTATCACGAATACGAAAATTTAATTTGCCTGCATATACCGAGTCACTACATTCCTATTGTTATCAATAATTTATTTTAATCTGGATTTCTGCTAGGAAAAAGTATTATTATGATAGTTATTATACTACTCGTGAGTTTTTCCCATCAGTGTTAGCTGGTGATCTTACACTGGAGTCAGAGTGACAGCAGCACTCTTAGTATTCTAAGCGATTTTGCTATTGCTGTGGTCTCGAGGGTCTCGATTTGTCCTCTGATTTCTAATTCCGCTAAGTTTTTTAAAAAAGATTTTGGGGACCGTTCCAAGCGCACCAATCACAATCAATACCACCGTTACCCTCATGCTTTCCATTTTTTTTTGTTCACAGGTAAAATCCAAGAATTTGTCTATCTTTTCGCTTTCTTTGATTTTCATTCTGGAGTTTGCTGAAACGTCAATATCCACTAGGTGGAAAGTTCTTTTTTTTTTCTTTTTAAATAGCTGTAGGTCTGTTCAGGTCGGGATTACGAGATCTGTTCGTATCTTAAAATCCTTGAGAATTTGGTCATCGTTTTTTGTTCACAGGTAAGATCCAAGAATTTGTCTATCTTTTCGCTTTCTTTGATTTTCATTCTGGAGTTTGCTGAAACGTCAATATCCACTAGGTGGAAAGTTCTTTTTTTTTTCTTTTTAAATAGCTGTAGGTCTGTTCAGGTCGGGATTACGAGATCTGTTCGTATCTTAAAATCCTTGAGAATTTGGTCATCGTATTCCTGTAGAATAACCGGGACATTATAACCGGGACATTGGCCCAGCGGTTAGAGTGTTCGCCAATGGCCCGGGAGACCTGGGTTCAATCCCAGGTCGAGTCATACCAAAGACTTTAAAAATGGTACTTGATACCACCTTGCTTAACACTCAGCATTATAAGGTACGGTTCAAGGGTAAAGTGGAGCAATCCTGGGAATGGAGTAGCGCCCTCCCCTACACCTTGGTGTAGTAGCTATCGAAAAGGGAGCCTTCGGGTCACCTTCGACTATGGTCGCTAACTTTACTTTATTCCTGTAGACAGATTCCATTTTGTACATATACCATTCGGTAGAATGGTCAAATATTAATGCCAGGCACATTTCCCAAAAGATTACATTTTACATCCGGTGGTGTCTAGTCTTGCACTCCCTTTGTGCTAGTTTGCTGCATTTGTTTATTATTAGCGAATGCTGCAAATTATTGCTATTATTATAATCATACTCCTTCGAGAGTTTTTCACACCACCACTAGTTGATGTTCTGCCACTGGAGTTTGATTGACTGCAAATCTTAAGTTTCCTGGACTCTTCTCAGTATTCTGACCGATATTAATAATGCTGTTGTTTGGATAGTTTCCATTCGTGCTTTTATTTCCAATTCCTCAAGACCCTTTACTAATCCTTTGGTGACTACCAATTACAGTTGGTACAACCATCACTTTAATGTTTCATAGTTTTTCACTTCCTAGCAAGGTACAGGTACTTATCTCTCTTTTCACGTTTTTCAATTTGATTCTGTGGTCTTCCGGAATGGCTAAATCCACAATTCGATTGGTTCTCTTTTTTGTTGTCTGGTCGTCTGGCCCAGGTTAGATGAAACGTTTGTATCTCAAAATTCCAGATAAGTTTGTGTGTCTCATTTTCTAAGACAGATTCCGGCTTGTACATATACCATTTGTTCGTATGGTCAAATTTAAACTTCTTACACAATTCTCAGTAAATCACCTTCCCCACCGAGTCGTGAATAGTCTTATATTATTTTTGTGCAAATTTTCTGCATTCGATTATTATGTAATTGATTGTTTCATGTCTATCATCACAAAATCAACATTTCCTATTTTGTTGCGTCTTATCTATTCTTGCTTTTATATAATTGGTCCTGTGGCGTAGTTTTGTGCTGCTATTAGAAGAGATTCAGTTTCTCTCTTAAGATTTTCCTTTCCTGGCCTTGTCCACGTTTTCTCGTGTAAAATTTCGGTTGGTTGTCGCATAAAATGACCATGCAGTTGTTTTTTTTCCCCATTTTTGTTTCGTAGTAATTGTTGTTCTGTTGATCCTCGTGTTGTCTTTATAGTTTATGGTCGCTGTAATCAGAATTCCTCAGCACTTTTGTATGTAGTCTTCAAGTGATTGTTTTGAGCGTTCTAATTTTTTCTTTTATGCCAAATTCTATCCCTATGTCCAGACTGTATATTCTCACTGCCAGTATTAGAGTTTCCAATTCTTTTTCATTTTTGGCAAACAGCTTGATGTCGTCCATGTATATTAGTTGGTTGCTCTTTTCTTCCGATTTAGTAAGTTTGTATCCGGTGGTGCATTTCCTGAAAAAGTGATAGCATGGCATCATCACTATAATAAATAGTAATGGTGATAGCGCATCTCCCTCGAAAATACCTCTCTGGATTTTTACTTCAGGTAAATCTTTTCCTCCTGATGTCAGTTCCATTCTCCTGTTTTTCATGGTTTTCTCGATAAAGTTTATGACTTCGTCGGATATCTTGTAAATTTTGAGATAGTGTATTAACAGCTTTGAGGGATCATATCGTGAGCGTTTTTGTAGTCAATCAATGCCATAGCTTATTATTATTATTTACTCCTCTAGAGTTTTTCACATCAGTATTAGCTGATGGTTTTTCACTGGAGTTTGAGTGACAGCAAGTCTCCTCAAGTCTTCAGGACTCGTCTCAGTATTCTGGCCGTCTTCAGCAATGCTGTCGTTAGGATAGTCTCCACCCGTCCGCTAACTTCCAAGTCCTCCAGGCCCTTTAATAATCCTGTAGTTACTGTGCCTAACGCACCAATCACAATTGGCACAATCGTTACTTTCATGTTCCACAGTTTTTCAATTCTCTAGCAAGGTTGAGGTACTTATCCTTCTTTTCACTTTCCTTCAGATTTATTCTATGGTCCGCCGGGACAGCAAAGTCAACGATTTTGCAGATTCTCTTTTTTTTGTTGATTATTATGAGGTCTGGTCTTCTGGCCGGGATTAGGTGATCCGTTTGTATGTTAAAGTCCCATAGGAGTTTATGCGAGTCATTTTCTAGGACAGGCGCCGGGTTGTGCATATACCATTTGTTTGAATGGTCGAATTGAAATTTCCTGCACATTTCCCAGTGGATTACCTTGCCGACCCAGTCGTGTCTCACCTTATACTCCTTCTGTGCAGATTTGCTGCATTCACTTATAATGTGATTGATCGTTTCGTCTCAGTCACCGCATAGTCTACATTTACTGTTTTGTTGCGTCTTATCTATTCTCGCTTTGATATGATTCGTTCTTATGGCGTTGTCCTGTGCTGCTATTAGGAGGGATTCCGTTTATCTCTTAAGGTTTCCTTTTCTTAGCCAGGTCCAGGTTTTCTGGTGCGCGATGTTGTTTATTAGACGCTTAAAGCGGCCATAGAGTTGTTTTCCTTATTATTATTATTATTATTATTATTATTATTATTATTATTATTATTATTATTATTATTCCTTTTCGAGTATTTCACACCCGGTTTAGCGGATGGTTTCTCACTGGGCAGCAAGTCTCATCAAGTCTCGTCAAGTATCCTGGACTCTTCTCAGTATTCTGGCCAATCTCAACAATGCTGTAGTTTGGATGATCTCCACTCGTTCTCTTATTTCCAATTCCCCCTGTCCTTGTATCTATTCTTTGGTGGCTGTACCAAGAGCACCAATCACAATTGGTATAATCGTCACTTTCATGTTCCACTTTTAAAAAAATTCCCAAGCAAGGTCCAGGTACTAACCTTTCTTTTCGCTTTCCTTCAATTTTACTATGTGGTCAGCCGGCACAGTCATGTACACAATTCGGCAGGTTCTCTTTTTTTGTTGATTATTACAAGACCTGGTCGTCTGGCCGAGATTAGGTGATCAGTTTGTATCTCAAATCCCAGACGAGTTTGTGCGTCTCATTTTCCCGGGCAGATTCTGGGTTGTGCATACACGATTTGTTTGCATGGTCAAACTTCAATTTCTTACTCAATTACCAATGGATCACCTTCCCCGACCTGTCCTTTCTAGTCTTATACTTTTTTGTGCTAATTTGCTGCATTCTCTTTTCGTCTCTATCACCACATATCTGCTGTTTTCTTGCGTCTTATCAGTTCTTGCTTTGATATGGTTGATCCTTATGGCGTTGTTTCTCTCTTAAGGTTTCCCTTTCTTAGCCATGTTCACATTTTCTCGTGTGAGATATCGCTAGTAAGTCGTTTAAAACGTCCATGGAGTTGTTTTCCTTCCCATTTTTGTTTTCTGGTTATTTCCATTCAGATGGTCCTCGTGTTGTCAGTATTGTTTTTTGTAGCTGTAATCAGTCTTCCTCCACGCTGTTCTATGTAATATTCGAGTGGTTGTATCGATGCGTCAACGCTGTCTTCAATGCAGGCAAGTCTTCTTCCTCCCCCTTTCCTTGACACATATAATCTGTCAACGTCATCTCTGGGATGTAAGGCCTTGTGTATCGTCATGAGTTTTGTTCTCTGGTCCATTTGTTAAAGTTCTTCTCTGGTCCACTTCAAGAATAGTCGTAAATATCTTATGAAGGGGACAGCCCAGGTATTTATCCCTCTGATAAAGTTCCTGCTATATAGTTTTGTTTCAAGTAGATTTCTTGTTCTCCTAAGATACTCTTTTTTAATTTTTTCTTTCATCTCCACTTATTTGATGGTGTCAGATTCCAATATTCCCAAGTATTTGTAGGGTTCTTTTTCACCGATCCTTTTAATTTTTTCTTGGTTCAGTAGTTCCATTCCGTTTGTTATGTGTTGTTTTTCATTATTAGCATGGCACATTTTTTCTGTCAAGTTCCATCCGTATGTCCTGATTGTATTTTCTCACTGCGTGTATTAAAGTTTCCGATTCTTTTTCGTTTTTTGCAAACAGTTTGATATCGTCCATGTTCCTTAGGTGATTAATCTTTTCCTACGATTTAGTAAGTTTGTATCCGGCTGTGTATGTGCTTGAGTGGCATCATCGTTATTACAAATAGTAGTAGTGAGAGCACATCTCCCTGGAATATACCTCTCTGGATCTTCGCTTCAGCTAAGCTTTTCCCTCCTGCTGCCAATTTCTCTCTCCAGGTTTTCATGGTTTTCTCGATAAAATTTATGATTTCGTCGGATATCTTGTACATTTTGAGGCAATTTATTATCCAGCTTTTACGTAAGCGTATTTGTAGTCAATCCAAGCCATAGCAAGACTTTTCTGGCCCGTTTTGCTCTTTGAATCCTTTGCAGCATCCTCTCTGATCCTCGGGGAATAATCCGTGGCTCGTTAACGAGTCGTAAATCTCTTCCCTTATTTGTGCAATTAGTATTTTTCTTACTATTGGAAGGCATGTTATGGGTCTGTAGTTGTTTGGGGCAGTCCCTTTGGGGAGGTCTTCTTGGATCAGTGTGGTCTTTCCTTTGGTCATACATTCGTGTATGTCTGCTTCTTGTAGGCATCTATTCGTTTCGATAGCTAGTCTGTCATGGATGGCGGGGAATTTTTTGAACCAGAATCATGTACGTTATTATGGCCTGGCATTTTCAAATTTGGTATATTTTAGTGTTATTTTAAATGAAACGATGGGTTTGAGAGTTTTTCACACGAGCGTTAGCAGATGGTTACTCAAGTAACAGCAAGTCTCGTCAAGTTTCAAGGGCTCTTCTTAGTATTCTAGCCAATCCTAATAATGCTGTAGTCTGGATGGTCTCCACTTTTCATCTTATTTTCAAGTCTTCCAGTCCTTTTACCAATCCTTTGGAGATTGTGCCAAGTGCACCAACCACATTATGATTATTATTTCACTGCTCGCGAGTTTTTTTTCCACCAGCGTTGGTTGGTGGTCTTTCACTGAAGTCTGAGTGGATGCAAATCACCTCAGGTATCCAGGACTCGTCTCAGTATTCTGACCATTCTAAACAATGCAGTAATCTGGATTGTCTTGATTCTTCTGTATTCCAGTTATTCCAGCCCCCTTATTATTATTATTATTGAAGTTTTTTACACCAGTATTAGCTGATGGTTTCTCACAGGAATTTGAGTGACAGCAAGTCTCCTCAAGTCTCCAAGACTCTTCTCAGTATTCTGCCCGATTTTGATAATCCAGTAGTTTGGATAGTTTCCACTCGTTCTCTTATTTCCAAATCCTCCAGTCCCTGTACCAATCCTTTGGTGACTGTATCGAGTGCACCAATTACAATTGGTATCACCTTCACTTTCATGTTCCATAGGTTTTTCAGTTCTTTAGCAAGGTCTAGGTACTTATCTCTCTTTTCGCTTCCCTTCATTTTTACCATGTGGTTAACCGGAACGGCTAAGTCCACTATTCGGCAGGTTCCCTTTTTTGTTGACTTTCACTAGAATTGGTCGCGGTTAGGTGATCCGTTTGTATCTCACAATCCCTGAGAAGTTTATTATTATTATTATTATTATTATACACTGATATAATCGCTCTGTTTCAGTTAAATATTTACTGAATTGTCTTTGAACGCCTTGTTTTTCAAAAATGCGTATAATTCTATATAATGATAATATATTAGTGCATGGCCTATTTTTAATTTTCTTTAAATTTCTGAAATGAAGTGTAACCATATCATGCACTAATATATTCGAACTGATGTCCTGATCTTGGTTTTTATTATAGACCAAACGTTCTCATTATTGTACATTAATTCTTAATATCTTTATCGTTTCTAGTAAGGTCTGAAGAATATCGAAATTAAGCCTTTATTCAATCCACAGAGTTTGATTGTTTTATTTACTTTGGTTTCCTGTTATAGGCAGATTTCGTTAAACGATCGGTTTTAAAACGCAGACTCATTCGTGTGCGGATGGGGGTGCCAAAAATAGCTCAGCTCTATCGGCATAAGGCAATGAACATGACACTACTTCTCTTTGTAGATGGAGTTTGTGTTTCTTGTGAATACGCCTACTCAATTTAAATAAGACTCACCGACTAATGCCAAGTAAGTATAATTAGAGAATATTTAGTATGAGTTGATTCTTACTAATTCTTAGAGATATCGCTAAGCTTGTTCACTAAAATAGTGTATTTCATGAACTACCCTACCTAAGGATTGTTTGCTAGGTAACTTGATGAATTTTAACCAACGATTTTATACACTAGGTTATATTGGGATTATAATAACAATCAAGTTGAGGATACTACTCTAAGTATATCAATGGATTATAATTTGGTTTTAAATTTGAGATATTTATTGAAATGAATATCCCTAAATGTTCAAATAGATATTCTTTTCTTTGTTGGTTATCGTTAGAGATTGAGTGACCTCATATCTTCTCAAATCTTCGCAGACGTCCTAATAACACAGTGGTCTGAACAGTCTTAATTCCTCCTCAAAATTCTAATTAACCCAATCTTGATTCTGGCGTTATTGGAACAGTTCCAAGAGTACTAACACGACTCAAATGTTCATGTTTCACACTGTTCACAGCTCTCGGGCAAAGTCTTGTGTATGTGGTAGGATCAACAAGAGATTATTGCTTGCTGTCACTTGTTCTCGACTTGGACTCCGAATGTTGGGAATCGCCGTGATACACTCTCGATTTTGTACAGTGATGGAAATAAGGATATAAATGCTTTTCAATAATCTATACCCTTTATTTATTTGTCTTTGGATCAGTTCTTTGAGTCCGCGTTTTTCCTGCAATTGGCTTGAAGCAATCTATTTATAGACCAATCACGCCCAATTTTGGCGTTCAGGAAGACCACCTTCTTAGCAACTTTGCTGTTGCAGCCTCGGTACATTTGCACTTCCTTTTGATAAAAAATGATGTTCGACGTGAATGTAAATCTCCCATATTATCATTTTGCAGCAAATTGAATTGAAAATTTTATACTTACTTTTAAGTAGTGTATTGCTTTGATAAAACGGTTTCATTCTTTCATACATATCTATCTATCTATCTATCTAAGTTTTTTATATACATACATTCACATAAGTAAAACTGGATTTTTAGTAATATATAGATAAATTAAAGAAATCTACAGGCCTAGAGATCATTGCAAACGCACAGTTTGGCAAGCTCTGCCCTATCCAATGATTGAAAGCTACCTCGTCACTTATTAATATACTGATGACAAAACCCAGACAGTTCAAACGTGTCTCCGTTATAAACTATAAAATATTAATTGATGCATTCAAGAAAGCACCCAAGAAAATGCTTAAACGAGAGATGAATTGACGGAAAGCGCACAGTTGGACATCGGGGAAGAGTAAGTTACTCTGACATCTCCTAAGTGTCTAATGGTAAGCAGTTGATGCAAACGGAAGTCATGTGGAGAACACACAGAGATGTGACAATGACTTCCGGTCTTTAATTTCTGAAACGACGTTCCTTTTAAAATGTGGCTTTCATTTTAACACATTTTCCCTTCATTTCCGTTTCTTTTAATTCTTTATTTTTTCTTAAAAGATATTCTTTCTTCACTCTTTTATGTTTTACGTAAGAAAAATATGCAATTGCTCAGTATTATCGTAAAAGATTTGCTAAAAAATCACAGAATAAGAATATTGTAATAGTAAATAGACGAATAGATATAATTATTGTAGCAGAAAGTAATAATATTTTGCGGCATGTCCACATATATAACTATATTCTATAAAAGATTCTTTAATTTTGCCAATGTATTTATGGGGGTATACGAAAGTTTTATCATGGTATGTGGTTGATTGTTGGTATCTTTTGGAAATTCTGAGGTTTATGTCTGACTCCTTTTTCTTCTTACCTCATTCCCTTGTTATCTTCTTATTTGTTTGTCGAAGCTGCAAGGGAATTAAGGATGGAAGGAAAAAGACAAGGATGCCTTTAGACTCAAATTTTATTTTGGTAGTATATGATAATTCAGTGATGCGTAATGTTTTCTTGAACCAGAAGAAATAGTCACTCTCCCTCAGAGAAGACGTTTGAAGGACATCATAGAATCATCAGAATCTACAACTTGTAGGAGGCACAATGTGCTGCTAAGTTCGGGATTTAACAAGCACGTTCACTACCTACTAGCAGCCAAAAGAAAAAGGTTCGTCCGTTCAATTGAGGAACGTCGAGGTAACTGAGAAAGAGTTTCTCTTCGGCGCCAGGAAATCCATCTTTTCAGGCATGCGCAGATTGTGCTTCCTGCCAGAGGCCTCCAGGGAAGCAGTTACATTTGCTTTTTTTTGAAAAATATTTTTCATGTTATTTTCTATTTATTTTTTAATCCCTGCATATATTTCATCTATCATGGGTTAAAGGTGCTTAAAAATCTTTAAAATTAGATTTTTATGTACACTCTTTTGCAATTTATAAACAAATGATTTAAGTCCAAAATCAAATAAAAAAATGATATTACAATGAATTTCTATAAAATTCTGCAGCTTCCACAGTGGCGCAAAGATCGGGAAAGCGTTAGTATAAGAAAAACAAGCATAAGAAGCAAAAACGTTTGCTATAACTTTATATTTAGTGTTTGTCAAATCAGATTTAGTGACTTGTAATGCTAAAAGGTACTTCGAATAAATTATTGTTCAAGTTGAATTAATTTTATTAAAATTAATTGAGTTTTACTAATGTTATTAGAAAATTAAAATTGTCACTTTATTGAAAGAAGTCAAGTCACTAATATTAAGAACATCACGTTACTGCGCATGCCCGATTCTTAAGTCATTTTTCTTTCTTTCTTTCTTTCTTTCTTTCTTTCTTTCTATTCTGTTTCGTTCCATTATTCCTATCAGACATCGGGTTAATGTTTGCCTTACATCGTTTACGATCGTTCTATTAATCATAGTAGATTGTCGGCAATCGATTTTTTTCCTTAGACAATATCGTAAGTTTACTCGATAAATATTTTTATAAACTATTTTTTAAACAAAAGTCTCTTTGCTATTTAATACAACCTCGGTATTAAGAAAACTGGAGGTAAATCCAACAATATGAAAATGTACAAATATGAAAAAGCACAAAAGATTTTCAGAGGATGATTTTATCGATATTTTGAATTATTTGCCAACGTTAGACGTTTTTTTTTTCAATATGAAAACGTTAACAGTTTATCAGGGTGTTTGAATTGCTCAATGAGACGGAAAATGAGAAAGTTTTAAACACTCTATCAATGAATGCTTAAACTTTCTCATGTTTTCGTTTCATTTAACAATTCAAACGCTCTGATGAAAAGTTAATGATTTAATATTAAAAAAAAGTTAACGTTGGCAAATAAATCGAACTATAAATAAAAACATCCTCTGAATACCTTGTGTTATTTCATATTTCTAAATTTTCATATCTATCTATCTATCTATCTATCTAAAGACCGAGGAACACTATATATATATATATATATATATATATATATATATATATATATATATATATATATATAAAGACCGACGAAACACTATAACCTCAAATCAGTAGTCAGGAATTGTAACAATGATACAAATGAAAAAAAAAAAATGAAACCCAAAAAACACAAAACAAAAACAAACACAAAACAAGTAAACAAAGCAAAAACAGTATCTGTTATAATTAGTAAATAAAGTTGGCGATCATAGTCGAGGTCAACTCGAAGGGTCCCTTTTCAATAGCTGAGGTGCAGGGGAGGGCGCTACTCCTTTCCCTGGATTGCTCCACTTTACTCTTGATACGTACCATATGTTGCTCAGTGTTAAGCAAAGAGTTATCAAGTACCATTTTTTGAGTCTTTGGTATGACTCGGCCCTGGATTGAATCTTGGTCTCCGGGGCCACTGGCGAACACTCTACCTTCTAGAGTCAAGTGTTGTATATTCATAGAGATATAAATAACAACAGTAATACAAATACATATACAAATACAGGCGGACTCTGTCATTTCGGATACGAACGGGTTTATTAATTTCTGCCTTTGGTCCTTGGCGACAGGAGGAGAGAGACACAATTCTTAAAAGCCTATGCTCACCATACTATGCTGACTCCACTCCGACGCGCGGCGCATCTTGGGATGTTTAAGATCTCTGCCGGTCGAGATCCGAAAATATGATTTGATCTGATCAGATCCGAAAAACTTAACCGCTACCTTCAACGGTAGAAAACTTAACTATTGTCGTTTCAAAAATCTTCAAATTCCCAGGACCATCTCTTCTGGGCATGACGTCATCCACACTCCAGCCCCATTTCCTGTTTGGGAGTTTATTATGACTAATGATGATTGACATATTCTTTACGTGCGGGCGTAAGACTGCACCATCTGACTATGCACCTGAACTAAGAGACCTGAGTAGTTCAAAGCCTTACCAAACTGAATATCAAAATATAATTAACGAAAAATGATTGATATAAAAATACCATTACCTAAATTATATAACAAATGAATTAAAGACTACAAAAAACTTTAAATGCAACCCAAAATTTTGGCTTATCAGTTCAACAAGACAAAACAATATTAGAGAAAAAAATGCTCTGAATTGAGGTAGCGTTTAGAGATAAACCAATGGATGAACAAACAGGTAGAAACATTGACAATAAACGTAAATACATCTTTTTGTTGTTTGATATCAGCCCACTGTACTTGAAATGGGAAATATTTGACGTTGTAAACATTTTAACATTTTAGATTTTATGATCGGCTTCGATTAATAAAAATATCGAACTCTTCTGAAAATTTTTTAAATACTTATTGTGTAATCTCTCCGCAAAAACGATTACACACACACACACACACACACACACACACACACACATATATATATATATATATATATATATATATATATATATATATATATATCATTAATAACAAGAAAATTAAGTAAGTGGGGGTGCCCGTAGTGTAATGGTTATCCTCGTAGGAAATGGACACGACGACACGAGTTCAAATCCTGGACGAGACTGATTGCATTTCACATAGCACTAATACCCTTGGGAAAGGTATGAATCCAATTATTCTCCCTTCATCTATGGGTAAATAGTAGGACAGACTAGGTTCTTCAGCCTTGGTGAGGCAACCAGTCTAGGAGAAGGAAAACTCTGAACTCAAACCTGTTAAACACCGCTTAAAAAATTGACTTGTGTCATATCCTGCCCGAAAGGAGGGGTTGGTAAATATGATAACAAGAAAATTAATATATATATACTCCATTATAAATCTATTTCACCTGCTCATCAACTGGCTCATCAAATGGGGTTTAAACAGAAGTATGTTTCTTTTTAACCGTTAACACCGAGGAATACATTTGCCCTTAAGTAAGGTATTCAAGGAGTTATAATTCATATATATATATATATATATATATATATATATATATATATATATATGGAAGTAGATAATGGAGTATAATCCGACAATATTGAGAAAAAATTTGGTAATCCAAGCTGAAGGAAAGATTTATTGAGTCCTGATGATGGTTCATTTGAAACGAAACCCTATAGTGTCGTCTTTGTTTCTCAATAAATCTCTCCTGTTTGGATTACCTTGTTATCAATTTTTTCTTCCTTCCTTTCTCCCCCCTCTCTCTCTCTATATATATATATATATATATATACATATATATACATACATACATATCTATATGTATATGTATCTCGGCTTAGAAAACATTCCAATATATAATAGGTAACTACGTTCGTCCTTTACTTCCAGTTGTCTGTCGGTATTAATCTTTTTTTTCATTTCTTATCAATAAACAGATTTCCGATTTTAAATTTTTTATTAGAATTTTATTTAAGATTTTGAATTCAAAATTTATGCTAAACTCTAAAATTTATCTATCTTTGAAATATATTTTTTAAGAATCTAGTTGTGTCGTCTTAATTTTATTTGTATTTTAATCTAAATTTTATCAAATCTTTAATTGTTTAAGATTTACCAATATCTTCGTTTACTTAAATTTTTGAACATTATCAGATGATATTGGTTACTTTATCGATTATCTATTGAATTTTGAAATTCTAATTTTTTCTATTTTCAAAATATATTTTTTAGAATCTAGTTGTATTATCTTATTTCTATTTGTATTTCAATGTAAATTTAATTAAATGTTTAATTGTTTAATATTTACAAATATCTATGTTTATTTAAAATTTTGAAAGATATCAGATGATTTGGGATACTTTATTCATCGTTTTAATCAGGTAATACTACGACCATTAGCCAAATAATTTATTTAACTTATTTATATTTAGGATAATAAAAGTAAAGTTGGCGACCATAGTCGAGTGAGACCCGAAGGATCCCTTCTCAATAACTACAACAACAAGGTATAGGGGAGGGCGATACTCTTTTCCCAGGATTGACTCACTTTACCCTTGATCCGTACCTAATAATGCCAGGTCTCCCGGGCTACTGGCGAACACTCTAACCATTTTACCAAATCTCTATTATTTGAGTGAGGTGAATCTTTAATAGTTATCTCTTTTTTTTTCATTTCTTGTTTATGTTAAAAAAATTTTAAACTTAAAATTTTACCTCCATACTATTTAATTCATTATTAGAATATTTAAAATCCTTGGATTAAAAACTGAGATCTCCTTTAATTTGAAAGTAGTTAACTTTCCAGATGTTACTTTTGATTTAAATAATAACTCCTTCTAACCTATCAATAAAAATAATGACATACCTACCTATATCAATGTCACCTCTAACTACCCAAGATCTATAATTAAACAGATACCTAACGCAGTAAATTTGAGAATAAATACATTATCTTCTTCAAAAAGAATTATTAAGTATAACTAAGGGCTGTATAATGAAACTCTACTTAACAGCAGTTTCAAACAGGAACTTGAATTTTTGGACCTTAATGAAACTAATACATATGAATATAACAATATTCCACATAAGAATTACGTATATTAGAAATAATAATTATAAAAACAAAAATTGACACAGAAAAATAATATGGTTTAACCATACTTTCAGTAAAATCTCAAATATTAATATAAGAAAATGTTTTTAAAATTCAATCGATAAACATTTCAAGAAAAACAACCCTCTAAGTAAAATATTTAATAGAAACACCTTAACATCAGCTATTCATGCACCAACAATATGTCAAAAACAATTCATAACCATAACCAGTCGTTATCGCCGTAGGAAATGAACACGGCGATACGAGTTCAAATCCTGGACGAGACTGATTGCATTTCACATAGCACTAATACCCTTAGGAAAGGTATGAATCCAATAATTCTCCCTCCAGCTATGGGTAAATAGTAGGACAGACTTGGTTCTTCAGCCATGGTTAGGCAACTAGTCTAGGAGAAGGAAAACTCTGAACTCAAACCTGTTAAACTCCGCTTAAAAATTGACCTTGTGTCATATCCTGCCCGAACGGAGGGGTTGGTAAATAGTACCATAAAAAAATCCACTGGCCAACTTAAATTGGGAAAATAAGGAAAGAAATAAACATTCATGTAATTGAAGAATAAAAGGAATGCTCCTAATAGGGAAACTGTAACATAGAGAATGTTATTTATCAGGCCGCTATTTCCCCAAAAGAAGTTAAATTTAATAAGACTTTGGAATTTCATCACTAAACCGCAAGTTTATCACTTTTAAAATGAATTTAAAATTCAAAATTTCAAATAAAATTTGCCGTGCATTGACCACACTATTTGGATTTTACTTTTTAAGTCTATTCACAGAATTAAATGATATATATATATATATATATATATATATATATATATATATATATATATATATATATATATATACTAACATCAAAATATTGCCTAGTCGGCTGGAGCTGTAGAATACACCGACTGCTTCTCTGCAGAGGGGTAAGATACCCCCACAACGAGTGTCCTGGATATAACTCTAAAGAATTTGATGGTGAGGTTACAGTAATATTAGAGTTTTGGGGGAATGTGGAGCACCCCTTCGTTTCCATCGTTTCCAGGTCAACTTTGACCCGGAGTGGTAGCACCTGATAGGGTCCTATCTATAGGTCAATTAGAACTAAATTGTGTACTTATACTAAACTGTGTACTTATACTAAACTGAATTGCTTGAAATAGAACTATTTTGACATTAAAACTGCGTACTTATGCTAAACTGAATTGTTTAAAATTGAACTGGTTTTGTATGCTAAACTGAATTGTTTGAAATAAATTTTTTTTTAATAAAAATGAATTTGGCATTAAATAACCTACAAAGGTTGATATGCCATAAAACCCAAACAAACAAAATCAAAATTGTAACACTTTGAAGGATGATACCAGTTTTGATTTGGATATACTACGTCCATATAAGTTGTTTGTAGTAGATGTTTTGATAACATTTTCAAAGCCTTAGACAATCTTGTGGCGTAGCAACACTCATGCCAGTACGCCGTTTCTAAAACTCTTCGAAATTACAGATTTGTGTAAACACCAAAGAAGGATATGTAGAATATCGATATAAAGTCCTGAGTAATGTTGATAAACCCTTTTGTTTTAAAACCTGTGTATGTACGTATTCAACAGCATGTTTGATAATGCACAGTAAGTAAAGTAAAGTTGGTGACCGTAGTCGAGGGTGACTCGAAGGATACCTTTTCGATAGCCACTAGACCAAGGTGTAGCGGCCGGGGGGGGGGCGCTACTCCTTTCCGTGGATTGCTCCATTTTACTCTTGATCTTTAATTTATAATGCTGAGTGTTATGCAAGGTAGCATCAAGTACCACTTTTCGAGTCTTTGATATTACTCAAACTGAGATTGAACCCAGGTCTCCCGGACCATTGGCGAACACTGTAACCATTATGCTACGCATCGTAAGTTAGTAGAAATACATATTCGGAGGGGGTTTCAATTTTATTTTCCATCAGTATATATATATATATATATATATATATATATATATATATATATATATATATATATATATATATATATATATATATATAAGTGTGTGTGTGTGTGTGTGAGATGTTATGTAAGTTACATTAATAACATCGTTTTTATCAAAATATATTTCTTATTCAGTTATTATGATAGAATATTGATAGCATAGTAAGTAACTCCTAATTTCATAAGATATTTTTTTTACACCTGTGTCCAAATCAATTCCAAAAAGTTAAAAAAATTCATTCAATTTAAGTATCTTCTGTCTGCTTTCGAAGTAGTGTATCATTAATCAGTGCCAGGTAAGCAAAGCACCTGTTCAAATTAGTTGTCCGAATTGTCGGTAAGAAGAGTGCCCAGTGGTGCTGGTCGATTGAAACCAATTCAATGTTCTTGCTTGAAGCACAGCCGGTTATTATAACATTCCATCCATTATGATTGATGCCGAAATAATTATTACTTTTATTAATAACAATATTGCCCGCAGCATTGTTATTAAATGCTTCTCTTACCATAACGAATTGCTTTATATCTTTAGATTTCGTAGTTGACGGTGTGAATGTTTAAGGCGCTCAATTTGATAAAAATCGCTGACAGACCGATTTTAAAATTAATTAAATTTAAAAATAATCGGTAACAGACGATGAAACAATTTAATTGATAAAAACAATCATTTCGTATATATACGAAATGATTGTTTTTATCAATTACAGATTCTGAGTTGTGATAGAACGAAACAGATCTGTCTGTGGATGACTTTATATATATATATATGTTGGATAAAAAACAAAACAAAATAAAATGAAATAGAAATATTATTTCAAACTGGATTTCCCTAGAAAAGTGTGAGGCAGATGAAATATCAGACGTTGAATGTCTTCTTAGGAATACTAGAAAAAAGTTTTGTCTACTAAGTTTTGTCAATTATGTCTACTTAAGAATACTAGAAAAAAGTTTTGTCTATTAAGTTTTGTCAATTATGTCTACTTAAGAATACTAGAAAAAAGTTTTGTCTACTGAGTTTTGTCAATTATTTCTACTTAGGAATACTAGAAAAAAGTTTTGTCTCCTAAGTTTTGTCAATTATGTCTACTTAGGAATACCAGAAAAAAGTTTTGTCTACTAAGTTTTGTCAATTATTTCTACTTAGGAATACTAGAAAAAAGTTTTGTCTACTAAGTTTTGTCAATTATTTCTACTTAGGAATACTAGAAAAAAGTTTTGTCTACTAAGTTTTGTCTATTATGTCTACTTCAGAATACTAGAAAAAAGTTTTGTCTACTAAGTTTTGTCAATTATTTCTACTTAGGAATACTAGAAAAAAGTTTTGACTACTAAGTTTTGTCAATTATGTCTACTTAGGAATACTAGAAAAAAGTTTTGTCTACTGAATTTTGTCAATTATGTCTACTTAGGAATACTAGAAAAAAGTTTTGTCTACTACGTTTTGTCAATTATGTCTACTTAGGAATACTAGAAAAAAGTTTTGACTACTAAGTTTTGTCAATTATATCTACTTAGGAATACGAAAAAAAGTTTTGTCTATTATGTTTTGTCAATTATGTCTACTTAGGAATACTAGAAAAAAGTTTTGTCTAGTAAGTTTTGTCAATTATTTCTACTTAGGAATACTAGAAAAAAGTTTTGTCTACTAAGTTTTGTCAATTATGTCTACTTAGGAATACTAGAAAAAAGTTTTGTCTACTACGTTTTGTCAATTATGTCTACTTAGGAATACTAGAAAAAAGTTTTGTCTATAAGTTTTGTCAATTATGTCTACTTAGGAATACTAGAAAAAAGTTTTGTCTAGTAAGTTTTGTCAATTATTTCTACTTAGGAATACTAGAAAAAAGTTTTGTCTACTAAGTTTTGTCAATTATGTCTTCTTAGGAATACTAGAAAAAAGTTTTGTCTAGTAAGTTTTGTCAATTATGTCTTCTTAGGAATACTAGAAAAAAGTTTTGTCTACTAAGTTTTGTCAATTATGTCTTCTTAGGAATACTAGAAAAAAGTTTTGTCTACTAAGTTTTGTCAATTATTTCTACTTAGGAATACTAGAAAAAAGTTTTGTCTACTAAGTTTTGTCAATTATTTCTACTTAGGAATACTAGAAAAAAGTTTTGTCTATTAACTTTTGTCAATTATTTCTACTTAGGAATACTAGAAAAAAGTTTTGTCTACTAAGTTTTGTCAATTATTTCTACTTAGGAATACTAGAAAAAAGTTTTGTCTACTAAGTTTTGTCAATTATGTCTACTTAGGAATGTTAGAAAAAAGTTTTGTCCACTAAGTTTTGTCAATTATGTCTACTTAGGAATACTAGAAAAAAGTTTTGTCTACTAAGTTTTGTCAATTATTTCTACTTAGGAATACTAGAAAAAAGTTTTGTCTACTAAGTTTTGTCAATTATGTCTACTTAGGAATACTAGAAAAATGTTTTCAGAAAATACAAAATCAAAAGGAAAATAAATATATTAAAGTTCATAAGATATAGAAAGTAAATTGTTTGATATCAAATAAAAACATAAGAACGCAAAAGCAGTGCCCATAGTCAAATATTCAGATGAATAAAGGATACAGTAAAATTAATGATTCTAGGAAATTAATGACGATACACCTTTAACCTGATGCTGAATCTCTCTCTCTCTCTCTCTCTCTCTCTCTCTCTCTCTCTCTCTTTCTGTGTGTCCGAAGATCATGCCCGAGCGAAAAATCCAAAGACCTGTCTTTGTATGGATATTGATTTGAATTCGAGCTCCAAAACACACTATGCGAGATTGACCGCGAAAGTCATTAGAGATTTCTGGAGGTCATCAAGTGTTAGAATGGGAGATAGACAAGGAGAAAATCATGTTTTTCACAGGACGAACCTATATGCTGGATGATCACGAGAAATTAGTTAAAATGATTCTACGTATATGCGAAAGACAGGAAGAAATACATGGTACAAGCAGCTTTTAGAAACTATTCAGAATTTTTTCTTTGTTTAAAACTCTTTTTGTTATGTATTTTCATGTTCATAATTCTGTATTCGTATATATATATATATATATATATATATATATATATATATATATATATATATATATAAGAATTTTTTAATTGAAGCATTTTGTTTAATCTTTTTTTTCCGAGAGCACATTTGGGTACCACTGCTAGTATAATAATGCTCAAAACTTAGAAGCTAGATATGATACGTAAAGAGACGAAAAAAGATTGACTGTGAATTATGTTATAAAATGACGAGCAGATTATTAGACTGTTTACAGAATAAGTGTAGAAAATGTAAATAGTTAAAAAAAAATGATAAAAATGAGAAACAAGAACCAGAGTACAGATCAAAGAAATGACAGGCTATAGAAAAAAAAAAAAAAAAAAAAAAAAAAGAAAAAAGATAAGCAAAAGCAGAATCCAGTCAGGAAACGAATTTTTTCCTCACTGATTTTTACCTTTGTTTCTGCACATAGTTGTATAGAGAATATCTTCAACAAAAATTGAAAAACTGGTAATAATAACACAAAACAAGAACATTTTCCTCAGCAAATGCTCTGGCGTGGGTAGGAGGAGGAGGAAGAGGAGAGAGAGAGAGAGAGAGAGAGAGAGAGAGAGAGAGAGAGATTAGTGATTGGCTAAAAGTTGTACAACATTGATAATGAATTTATGGTGACGATGATTAACACTTGATTATGAAAACAAATTAGATTTTGCCATCCAGTTTTAAGACGGGTGAATTGGGATGCATCATGAGTGATGTTTCTGGGTTCATCTAGGGTTTCGAGTCTTTTTAAACATCAGACCCTCTCGTTAGGGAACCCATTCAGTGTATTGCATGCCAGACTCACATTCTAGCAGCGACAACTCACAGGTTAGTCCTCTTTATTCAAAACTACCGGAGGTATTTTCTGTGACTTCCCTGATGGTACTTAAAGCTCCGCCTTTTTCTTCTCCTGTTATTCCAAGCTCTGCCAGGGCCTTGCAGAATGAATTTATTGCAATCCCCTGCAGTCCACTACAGTTGGCTCACTGTGAGCCCATTAGTTCTGGTTTCGTCATTATTCCATCATTTTTTTTTTGTATTTAGCAAGATTCTCATAAGTTTCCTTCATGTATTCTTCCCAGGACAAAATTTTGAAACGATCACTTGGATACTTAAATCTAAAAAACATTATTATTTCTGAGTTGAATATTGTTTTGATGATGTGAACAGGAAATTTTAGTTGCTTTACATTATTCAGCTCGGTTGGAGCTGCGCAACGTAAGCCTGTAGAGTGATTGACAACCACAGTGAGATCGCTAATTCATGTACTGTTAAGTCGTTATGGGCGTAATGTGTTATTTTTAATAACACATTGCGCTTAAAGCCAAAGCATTGTCTAGGTCTCACTCGACTAGCACAACTAGGCATCCTTCTTATCACTAATCCGGACAACTAATCTGGACCGATGTCTTACTTACCTGGCACTGGTTTTCAATCAGACATTAAATGTTTTAACTAAATTAGTATTTTGAAAGAAAGTAATATAGTTGGTTTTCATCATGCGAATTACTAGATTGGATTTGAAGATTTAAGGCAAAACTTATAGTTTTTACTGAGTTATTTAAGGTTTGTTTTTGTTGGGTTTAATGGCATATCAACCATTGTAGGTTATTTAATGTTAAATCCTCTTTATATATTAAATATATATGATTTGGTTTGGTTGAGTTTTATGGCATATCTACCATTGTAGGTTATTTAATGCGAAATACTCTTTATACATTTATATTAAATATATGTGATTTGGTTTGGTTGGGTTTTATGGCATATCAACTATTCTAGGTTATTCAATGCAAAATCCTGTTTATATACATATATTGAATATACATATATGATTTGTGAAAACATTTTGAAGAAAACATTTTTAAACGAGCCTGAGATTCTTTTTGCACACCGTTAAATAGTTTCAAGTATTTCTATACATCAGTCACTTGGATGCACATATAGTTTGTTCTATTTAACCAATGGATAGGACCCTATCAGGTGCAATTTTTTTTTTGAGCAATTGCAATGAAGGGGTACTCTACATTCTCGAAATCTCCAAGGCCGGAGCCTCGCTATCAGATGGTTTAATATCATATGCAGGACACTCATTGGCGGGGGTGGGTGGGTGTTGTCTTACCCTTCTGCTGAGATGCAGTTTGTGGAAAGTCATTTAAGAGTTGATTTCATAAAATTAATTACCAATGTATAGTTATTTTCTAATTTACTTATAAAAAATGTATGCAAATTAAAGAAAAACATTTTCCTGGATTTTTCAAGAAAATATCTTAACCAACATATTTAAGCATTTACTAAAAATCGATGATCTTTATATTAAAATCGTTGTAACGACCCACTTACCTTTTTTCTCAGGATTATGCGTGCGTCTCACAGTGAGGAAGGAAAAGGATAGACTAAGCAAAGTGAAGTCTAACCCTACATATCCACACATTTGGTCTTAGCTCACAGCTCTCTCCATGGTGGCTTCGCCGCGATACCTGTCCCAGCTAACCACTCTCCACAACGTTATCTCCCTTTCGCTGAAATTATACAGAATTGGAATTGTAGTAAACAGCTAATTGATTTTTTAATTCCATAAAATTGAAGTATATTAAAAATGCAAATATGCATAATGTATCAAATTTCAAGTCAGATACCGAGAAAAATGATGGAATGAACTGAAAGTCCATAATTATCAACACTTATTAATAAGACAACAAAATATCTAAATTCTTGAAATTATTTTCAGGTATCTTTTATATTAAAGTGAAAGAATTAGGATACTAAAACAAATTATTTTTGATAAAAGTATTGTTTATCAGATAGATTTAAATAGGTGAAATATTATTTTCTGCCCTTTAGTTTATTTGTTTAATTAATTCAAATATATATATATATATATATATATATATATATATATATATATATATATATATATATATATATAATGTTTTTTGTTGGTCCAATAAAAGAAAAAAGTAAATACTTTAAAAGGAATTGGTCCACGAGTGAATTTGCTTTTAGGTTATTTATCTTTCTTTCAGAAAAGCAAATTCGCTCGTGGACTATTTCATTTTAAAGTCCACACACACATACACACACACACGTGCGCGCGCGCGAACACACACACACACACACACACACACACACACACACACATATATATATATATATATATATATATATATATATATATAAATGTTGCTTTATATTTGCATATGCTAATTAACCAGCGCAAATTTTCATGAGTTCGGTAAGTTTCATTACTGAACTTTTTTCAAAGTAAGAAGGCCTCAAAAGTTTTCGTAACTGAATTTCATTGTTATTTTTGGCACATGTAAACGACTTTAAAAAGAAATATATCTTCAATGCCAATAATACTTCGATCAAAGTTTAATGCTCTTAAAAAATTGCTCTACGTTTGAGGAAATCGTATTATTTCTATGTACTGTGTAGAATTTCACTTTTCCGCCGATGCACCAATAAAAAGTTGAGAAAGGATTTAAAAGGAAAACAGAAACTATCACAAACGAATAATTATGAACATGGTTACGCAGAGGAAGCTTAAAAAGATAAACGAATTTCTTGTCATTACAGCCAGGAATAAGTACCCCGGTACTAATTATATCAAAGAGAAAATATATAAACCACAAAAAATTGTAAATTTCCCTTTTGTGAAGAAAAGGGATGAGAGGGAAAACTGAATGTAACGATTCATACATGGGATTTGTAATAAAAAGTTTGATTCGTCTTTGTAAACAAACGGTATCTTGGCAAACTTTAAACTGCCGTAGAAAGCAAAAAGAATAAAATTCTCTGGGATATTGGTGTCCAGACTGATTACTCGATCTAAGTGAGAAGTCAGATTTTGATAATCATAAAAAAAGGGAAAAAATAACCTTTTATATCGTGTGAAAACTCAAGAAAGCGAAAAATTGATGAAATACTAATATCTCATTCGAGAGCTGAGAATAGTGTCCACAAACGAAAATTAGAATCCTGATTATAATAATTGGCACACTTGGAAACGATTCAAAAACTCAAGAATCGAGAAAGGATTAATTAGGAATTCAGGCGGGATTGTGGTTACTCAGTACGACTGGGGGTCTGTGATGATACTAAATAAGGAGGTGAAGATTTGGGAAGATTTGCTGTTAGTCAATCTCCGGCGAAAACCAGTTGACATTAACATGGAAATGGATGAACAACAACAACTACTACTACTACTACTACTACTACTACTACTACTTCTAATAATAATAATAATAACAGAATCAAATTAATAATGATAAGGAATGATGATTAGATATGCGGTTTGACTGATGATTACATTTTTAATAATTGCTGATGACCTTGGGAAAGGCATGAATTCGTCTTTTCTTTCTCCCCAAGCTGACGGTTAAAAGTGGGCAGACGTGACTCTTTAGGCTTGGTACAGTAACTGTTATTAAAAGGTAAACTGTGAATTTAGGCCTGTTAAACTCTGCTTAAAATTGACCTTGTGTCATATCCTGTTTATGGCAGAGAGATTGGGTAAATATACTCAGTCAGGTAAAATTTTAGTCATCTCGCAAGGTGTTATGGATAGCAGACTATTGTTTGTGAGTTCGATTCTCACTGAGTGCTCCATGTTTCTGACTTTATGCTAATTTTACAAACATGCGAAAACAACAACATAGATGATCACAACCGGTTCTCTGGTGAAATTGTCTAGACTGATCGTACTTCAAATTGCGTACTAAACTGAAACGACTTCAAAACGACATGGCTTGAACAATGAAACTGAGAAACATTAAAAATAACAGAAAGAAGACCTGTCATTGGCACCAACTCACAAGTATATGTTAGTTGTCTTTCTTGCAGTTGCCAGGGGCAGATAACATGTGTTGGTGGTATTGATGGGGAGGGGTTATGTGACAGCTCCAAATAACAATTAATATTCAAAGCAATAATATACTTTTCTTAATTATCAGGATTAAAAAAGGAATGAATGAACGGCCACACACACGTCCAAAGCATATATTTACATTTTATTAGTTTGTTGCATTGATTTCCTTATTGCTTGAAAATAACAAAAAATTGCTAATATCAGGAATTAGTTTAGATAATAGGAAATAATGAAATGCAATTTTAATTTTGACTAATGGGTTTCACTGCCGTTAAGTTTAGAAATGAATGATACTCGTTGTGATTGTTTAATGTTCCATTAATAATAATAATAATAATAAGAAGAAAAACGAAAAAGAGACAAATATTTAGATCTTGCCAGAACTCTGTGAAAGCTATAGAACATGAAGATGACAATGATACCAGTTGTAATTGGTGTACTTGGGACGAACCCCAAAGGCTAAGTAAAAGGACTAGATGAGTTGGAAATCGGAGGACGCGTGGAGACCATCTAAACAACAGCATTATTGAGGTTGGCTAGAATATTGAGAAGAGTTCTTTGGACCTAAGGACACTTGCTGTCATTCAGACTTCAGTGAAAGACCATCAGCCAACGCTAGTGTGAAAAACTCGTAAGGTGTTGTAATAATAATAATAATAATAGAATTAGAGATTATGATACAAATGATAAGAATATACAACCAGGAAATTGGAATGGAATTTGGCATAGAAAAATGGGTCATGTTCATCATGAAACGTGGATACAGACGAATTAGCGGAAGGAATAGAACTTCTACAACAAGAAGGAATCCGAACGCTTGGAAAATGGAAAACCATGAGTTATTGGGAATAGTAGAAGTGGATACCATTAAACAAGCGGAGATGAAAGAAAAATTAGAGTACAAACGAGAAAAATTCTCGAAATTAAGCTCTGCAACAGTAATCTCTCCAAAGGAATAAACAACTGGGCTGTCCCTCTTGTAAGATACTTGAGACTATTCTTAAAATGGACAAGGGAGGAACTCAGACAAATGGACCCGAGGACAAGAAAATTGATGACAATGCACGAGGACTTACACCTGAGTGATGATTTAGACAGTCTATATGTGACAATAAAAGAAGGAGGAAGACAACATTAAAAAGAACAAAGAAAGAGCAATTACAACATTTAGTAATAGCACTGATAATATAAGGACAAACAGAAGAATATTTCGAGCGATACTCGGGTAAAATCTCACACAGCAAGACCTGGACATAGCTACGAAATGAGAACCTCAAGAAATAAACTGAATCTCTTCAATTAGCAGCACAAAACAACGCCACAAGGATTTAGTATATTGAAGCGAAAATCGATTATAAGCAGCAGAATTAAGCATTTTAAAATTGTAGTGATACTGGCAAATTAATCATCAGAATTTGCATGAGTGTAAGAGAGAACTTATATAAGTCTCTCACTGAAAATAATTGAAAAAACTTGGCCTATTCTTGCTTCATGCGGAGGCTTTTTCTGCTGACTGTCTGGCATTCGTGTTGGATGGTTAATTTCCTCGAGCCTCAGGGAGCATTTCCCCTAGGTTGTAACCCTCCTTGGAGGGGTTAGGTTTATTGCCTGGCGCCTGAGGCGCCATTTTTGGGGAATGCCGACGGAGTCCGAGGCATTTTTGGGACTGCTGGACGCGTGTGGGCTTCGGTCCTGCGCCCGGACCCACATAAAAACGGCCTTGTGCCACACTTGTACGCTTGGTGGGGCGTATGTCAAATACCTGCTTGATCAATCCCTGCTTCATGCAGAGGTTTTTCAGCAGACTGCCTGGCAATCGTGTTGGATGGTTAATTTCCTCGAGCTTCAGGAGGCATTCCCACTAGGTTTTAACCCTCCTTGGAGGGGTTAGGTTTATTGCCTGGCGCCTGAGGCGCCTTTTTTTGGAGAATGCCGACGGAGTCCGAGGCATTTTTAGGACTGCTGGACGCGTGTGGGCTTCGGTCCTGCGCCCGGACCCACATAAAAACGGCCTTGTGCCACACTTGTACGCTTGGTGGGGCGTATGACAAATACCTGCTTGATCAATCCCTGCTTCATGCAGAGGTTTTTCAGAAGATTGTCTGGCAATTGTGTAGGTTTTAACCCTCCTTGGAGGGGTTAGGTTTATTGCCTGGCGCTTGAGGTGCCCAATTTTTAGGGGAGAGCCGACAACCCCGAGGTGCTTTTGGAGCAGCCGGACGCGTATGGGCCACAGTCCTTCACCCGGAACCACCTAAAAACGGACTTGTACTACACTCGTTCATCTGGTGGGATTTTCGTCAAATATCGTTTGATTAGCAACTGACAAGTGTTAACCATGCACATTACAATAATGGCGTCACCGATAGGATACTAATTGTCTCTCGAGGATCCCGATTTTGTTGATACGTGGCTACGAAGTTTTGATGTGAGCGCAAGAACTAAAAAGCTGAAAGACGACCAGGAAAAGGGAGGAGAAAATGAGAATACGGATCTCTTTTTGGCTACAGCTGGATGCGAAGCGATAATTAAAGTCTCTACCATGGCGTATCCCACAAACCAGGAAGTGCTGACCATTGAAAAAATAAGTCAGATCATAAGAAGAAATATGAGGCCCAAGAAGAGGTTGGTTGTGGCAGAGAGAATAAAGATCATGTCGATGAAACTAGAAATTGACGAACCAATCATAAAAAATCTTCACTGTCAACGAAATGCGAGTAGATATTGTGAGTTTGAAAAACTTGGACAAGAAGAACAGACTTATTTTTATAAGAGGACTTATTTCAATTAAGGTTAATTGAAGGTATGTATAATGTATCACACCGATATAAAATAATGGAACAACTACAAATAGGAAATATGTCTTTAAATACCTGCATTGACTTTATACAGCAATAAGAATTAATACAGAAATACAACTATGATAAAAGTCAACCCAGCGAACAAATATTCGCCGATATTTACTTGTTAAAAAAGATTTAAAAAATGTTCGTATTGTGGACGTGAACATGAAATAAAAAAGGAAAAATGCTCAGCATCTGGGATGACTTGTACAAATTGCTTTAAAAAATCATTTTCAAGCAGTGTGAAAATTCAAAAAGAAAAAAGTTGAAAGAGTTGAAGAAAAGGAAACCAATATGGATGTCTTTTCAGTTAAAAATAAAAACAAAAACAAAAACATAGAAAAAATTGAACAGAAGAAAAAAGACATTATACTAAAGATTAAAATAAAAAAAATTCGATTTCGACATGCAAATTGCTACCGGCAGTGAGGTAACGCTTATACCAAGAAATTTCTGGGAACGCATTGGAAAGCCAACTTTACGAAAAAGCAGTTTACTACTCCACCAATTTGATGTGTCGGTCATAAAAACTTTAGGGTACTTTGAAGGTTTCTTGGAGTTAGAAGATAAATTTGAAGTAATACCTATAATTTTCACAACAAAAAAAGAACCACGGACTTCTTGGAAATGATGTGCTTAACATATATTCTACCAAATTAATCAATGAGATAAAAATGGGGGAAAAAAAATGGTAAGTTAAAAAACTATAAAGAGAGTTAAAAATTAGAAGAAAATGTTACCCCCATTTATTATTAGGCACGAAAATTACCAGTACATTTGTTGCCATTAGTAGTAGCAAAACTACGAAAATTAATAGAACAGGACCTTCTGGAACACGTTCCCTCTGGGGGTAGCAAGTAGGCATCACCCATCGTAGATTTAAGAAAGTCAGATGGAGACATACGTATATGTGGAGATTATAAAATAGGCGTCAATTATAAAGTTTGCTCGGATTCATATCCTATACCTAATGTTGAAGTTGCAATTCTTGCACTGGTAGGTATGAGCGTTTTTACAAAAATAGATGTGAAAACCGCAAACCACCAAATACCAATAGATGGTAACTTCATAGAAGTAACAACAATAAATTCACCAATAGGTTTACTGAAATGGAGAAAGATGCTGTATGAAATAAAAATAGCCAGCACCATATTTTAAAAGAGCCATCGAACGGGTTCAAGGAGAAGATATAAAAAACATGGTTTGTAACCAAGACGATATATGCATAGGAGCTAATAATGAAAATGAATTAAAAAAGAAAAACAGACATCGGCTTGAATAGATTAAAAAATGTTGGAATGACAATAAATGAAAAAATGCATAAATAATAGTAGTAAAATATCATTTTTAGATTATAACATTTCAAAAGAAGGTATACCACCAGACCAAGCCTTGATAAAAAAATACTAATAAAAACTACACCAACAAATAAAAAAGAACTTGAATGTTTTTTTGGGATTGGTGAATTTCTACAAACGATATATTCCAAAATATACGGACTTGACTGAACCATTTGCAAATTTAAGAAAAAAGAATGTTAAATTTATCTTGTCAGAGAAACAAAAAAAGCTTTTGATAGATTAAAAGTAATCATGGCAAAGAAACTAGTAATGAAAATTTTTTATCCGAAAAAGGACATTATGTTAACCACAGATGCAAGCGAACATTCAATATCTGGAATATTATCACAAGAAGGACATCCGATAATGTATTTATCTAGAAGACTAACGAACACTGAATTTAATTATTCAAATATAGAGAAAGAACCTTTGGCCATTGTGTGGTCAACCACTAGAGCTCGACAGTTTAAAAAAAATTCTTTTGAGAAGTGTTCATAGACCATTAGAGTTTATATTCAATCCAAGAAAAGAATTATCCAAAGTCACGATATTGAGAATACGAAGATGGGCAATAAGATTAATGGCATTTGACTTTGATATAGAATATGTCAAAGGAAATTCAATTCCATACGTAGATGCGCTACCAAGATTGCGATTTTACAAGGAGTCAAAAGATAAAACAGAAGAAGAATTTGAAGATACATTTTTACATTGGGTAGAGACTGATGTTTTGTCTTTAGATAGAGTGGCTACAGAAACTAGACATGATCCAGTACTAAGTAGGATAACATCGAGAATAGAAAAGACGTATGGAGAAATTGTTCCATAGCGGAAAGACCCTAAAAAGGAATCAGACATAAGTTAACGATAGAACATAGAGTGATTTGTAATGGGGATCTGATAATTCTCCCTGAAACACAAAGAAAATTGGTGATAAAAAGTGTACATCATGATATCCTCTGTGGAGTAGCAGCTACACAAAAAAGGATAAAATTAGATATTCACGAGATGTCGAAGAATATATAAGAAAAATGAAAAAAAAAAGAATTAAGAAACTTTATATAGATTACTTTACATTCATGGCCCCGAGAAATAGAGCCATGGAGTCGTGTGCATATGGATCATGCATACATTACTGGAGTGGGGCTCTTATTAATACTTGTGGACTCTTTTTCCGGCTGGTCTGAAGTAATCCGTGTGCCAGTCAAGAAAAGTTCTACGATAAAACAGATTCTAAGGGTCATAATTTCCAGAAACGGCATCCCAAAAAACCTGGTATCCGACAATGCACCAGAATTTTGAGATGAAGATCTTAATTCATCGTTGGAAAAAATAGAGTGTAAACCGTACAAGACAACGCCATATCACCCTCAATCGAATGGGTTAGCAGAAAGAATGGTGCAGACCGTAAAAATGGGACCGAAAGCATGTTCTCAGCAAAAAGAAAAAAAATAGTTTTCCTACAAAGGCTGCTTTTAAGCTATTGCACATACCGGAAGACTAGAAAGCCCATCAGTTTTAATGGGAAGGCAAAAAAGCCAAAGACTTGGTGACCAAGCGAACAAGCCAAAGACTTAGTGACCAAGAGAACAAGACAAAGACTTGGTGACCAAGAGAACGAGCCAAAGACTTGGTGACCCAGTGAACAAACCAAAGACTTGGTGACCAAGCGAACAAGCCAAAGACTTAGTGACCAATCGAACAAGCCAAAGACTTGGTGACCCAGTGAACAAACCAAAGACTTGGGGATCAAGAGAACAATCCAAAGACTTAGTGACCAAGCGAACAAGCCAAAGACTTGGTGACCCAGAGAACAAGCCAAAGACTTGGTAACCTAACGAACAAGCCAAAGACTTGGTGACCAAGAGAACAAGCCAAAGACTTGGTGACCAAGAGAACAACCCAAAGACTTGGTAACCAAGCGAACAAGCCAGAGACTTGGTAACCAAGAGAGTAAGCCAGAGACCAAGCAAGAATGATTTCAAAGAATGGCTGGCAGTTGATCTTTAGTTACTAGAAATATGTGGACCTGTAAGTTATGAAGAAAACTTTTAATAAGAAGTGCGTCCTACTCGAACTGAAGCAAAAAATATCGAAAACCAAAACATCACAAGCCCCAGCAGCACATCAATGTTAACACAAGAAAATAGAAAAAATGTACAGATAATTCAAAACCTCACGACTGAAAAGAAGACTAAATTACCATCTCTCAGAAATCAACACTGGAAAAGAGTTCAAGCAGAAATCTAAAATGTAAAACGTTATTTAAAAATATGACAATGGGTTAAATCACCGAACTAAACAAGCTAATTTATGCAGGAGAAAAACTAGTCAGTAATAAGATGGTATTCCTCTAAGAAATCTAAAATACACAAGACCAAAAATACAATAGCTGACAAGTCCGACAATACAACTCGAAGAAATACTTTACAAGATATTTTCAGAAGAAGGGCACTCCAAAAATACCTGTACAGAGTCAAACAATACAAACAAAATAGGATATTCCAAGATGAAAGAAAAATCTGTGAACAAGTTGGCAGAGAATGTACAAAGACAAATGAACAACCAGATGCAAATGAAACAAAACAATTTTGGAGTAAGATATCGGAGCAAAAAGTAGATAGCATGAAGGCCGAATGAATAAATAACATGAAAAATAAAGTGCAAGGACTTGTAAAAGGCCTTGGGATGGATATACACTTGGACTCATTAAGAGCAACACTCAAGAAAGTACCAAATTGGAAAACACCAGGCCATGATGGAATGCATGGATTCTGGTTTGGAAATTTCACGTCCATCCACGACAGACTGGCTCTACAATTGAGTAAATACCTGGAACAGTCAAGCATACTTGAATGGATGACGAATGGAAAAACTACCCCGATCCAGAAAGAAGGAACCAACCCCAGGAAGTATTGATAGATATCGTGTTTAACTATGATGTGGAAAATTCTAACTGCACGGATAAGAGAAGAAATTTATTGCTCGCTTGAATGCTGAGGACTTCCCCTGAAGAACAAAAAGGATGACATAAGGGGACAAGAAGAACACATAACTTACTATATACAGATCAGAACATTTTCAAGAAAGTGAAAAAAGGCGGAAAATGTAGTCATGGCATGGACTGACAACAAAAAGGCTTATGATATTGTCCTGCAAACTTGGATGATAGACTTCTGAAAATGTATAGAATGTCCGACAAAATCATAAACTTCATCACGGAAGCCATGACAAAATGGTAAGTGGAATTAACGGCAGGACAATCCCTATCAGAGGTGAAAATCCAAAGAGGTATCTTCCACAGGGGATTCACTTTCGCCACTGTTATTAATTATGGCAATGATGCCACTCAATCAAATGCTTAGAAAATGCACTGGAGGCTACAAATTTACAAGATCTCTCTCTCTCTCTCTCTCTCTCTCTCACACACACACATACACAAAGATTGATCGCCTTATGTACATAGACGATATAAAGATATTTGCAAAAAAATGAATAAAAACTGGATACTTACATACAAAAGACAAAAATATTAATCTTAGATATTGGAATAGAATTCGGTATTGAAAAATGTGCCATGCTCATGATGAAAAGTGAAAAAAGTGAATTAGCAGAAAGAATAGAACTACAATGTCAGGAAAGCATCAGAACGCTTGGAAAAAAGAAAAAAACTACAAGTAATTGGAAATATTAGAAGCAGTTGGCATCAAACAAACAGAAATGATGAAAGAAAAAGAAAGAAAGAAAAATGTAGCTTTGAAGAAGAAAAAACTTCTTGAAACTAAGTTTTGCAGCAGAAATCTCATCAAAAGAATAAACGTTTCGGCAGTCTCATTTCAAGATAATCAGGACCATTCTTAAAATAAAAGAGGGAGGAACTTCAGACAAATAGACCAAAGGAAAAGGAAATTAATGACTATGTACACGGCTTTACATCCGGGAGATGGCATAAATTATATATATATATATATATATATACATAAAAAGGAAGTGGACTCGCCAGCATTGAAGATTACGTAGAGGCATCAGCATAAGTCTCGAGGGGTACAAAAAGGTAAAGAAAGACAGATTGTAGCAGCTAGTAACAGCAATAATAGCATAAGAACAAAAAGCAATGTGAAGGAAAACAACTGTATGGATTAACTATGGATAAGTGATAAACTAGTGAGATTGCACACGAAAAGGTCTGGGCATATCTGAGAAAAGGAAACCTCAAGAGAGAAACTGAATCTTTCAATAGCAGCACAAAACAATGCCATAAGGACCAATTACATTGAAGCAAAGATTTATAATATGCAACAAAATAAAATGCGTAGGTCACGGGGAGAATGAGCTGAAATGGTTAATTACATAAAAAGCGAACGCAGCAAACTAGCGTAAAAAGAGTACAAGACTTGGTTTGACTGGGTGGGAAAAGTGATCCACAGCGAATTGTGCTTGTAAGTGAAATTTGACCATTCTACCAAATGGTACATACACAAACCAGAATCCGTCCCTGTGAATGAAACGAATGAAATTCTGTAGAATTTTTAGATACAAAGGAATGATAATTCTGGCCTGCAGATCAGACCTAGTATTAATAAGAAAAAAATGAACTTGTCATCTTGCGGATTTTGTCGTTTTGGCGGATTGCCGAAGGAAAACAAAAGAAATCGAAAAGATAAACGAAAACTTGAACCCTGCCAGCAAACAAAAAAGTGCGGAATATGAGGGCGACAGTAATACCAATCGTCGTTAGTTTCCTTTGAACGGTTCCCAAAGCCTTGGAAAAAGACTAGCAAAATCGGAAATCAGAAGAAGAACGGAGACCATCCAGACTACAGCATTGATAAGATCAGCTTCGACAAGAATACTCAGATGAGTTCTAGAACTCTGAGAAGACTTGCTGTCACTCAGACTCCCGTGAAAGACCACCAGCGTTAACTGGTGGGGAAAACTTGCAAGGAGTAAGATGATAATAATAATAATAATAATAATAATAATAAAACTGAAAGAATGTGAAAAGAAGGATAAGTATCTCGACCTTGCTAGAGAATTGAAAAAGCTGTGGAACATGAAAGTGACGATTGTACCAATTGTAATTGGTGCTTTTGGAACAATAACTAAAGGATTATTAAAAGGCCTGGAGGATTGGCGGACGGGCAGAGACTATCCAAATGATAGCATTACTGAGAACTGCCAGAATACTGAGAAGAGTCCTGGAGACTTGAGGAGACTTGCTGTCACTCAGACTCCAGGGAAAAACCATCAGCTTATACTGATGTGAAAAACTCTAAAGGAGTTAAATAATAATATCGAATCGCATGGTTTCAGATTTTATTTTTGGTTTTATTTAAAATTCTGTATTGTTTGTCTCTGAATACATAAGATAGATAATATAATTTTAATATATTTACAAGATGGTTTGAATCTGTAATTAAGTGGGGGAATAAGGAGTGTCCCAAATGGAAGAGTCTCAAAAGTCACGTGTCTAAATTTATTACGTTATACCCCCTCCCCACAACAGTGTCCAAGCCCAGATCGAAATTCCATACTTCAGAAGGCAGTCACAGAACAGAATAGCTCGAAAGACGAAGAATGAAAAATCTCTGGTGTATTATCTGTGTTTTTTGAAAAGACGAAAAAGCATTAGATAACACAACACTCATTAAGTCCCGGGCCTAACTAATAAAACTACTTTTAGGCAAAATTCGACTTTATTCATCAACATAGTCTCCTTCTAGGGTGATACACTGATTATAACGCATCTCCAACAATTCGATGCCTTTTTTGTAGAACGATTTGTCTTTGGCCTCAAAATACGCCTCAGTTTCCGATATCACTTCTTCATCGAAGCCAAATCTCTTTCCCTGGAGCAGTCTTTTGAGGTCTGTAAACAGCCAGATCTGGAGAATATGGTGGGTGCAAAAGCAATTCGAAATGCTATTCATGTAGTTTTTTCCATCTTTGCGATCAACTTGTGACATGGTGCATTGTCTTGGTGAAAGAGCACATTTTTCTTCATTTATCGC
>OY757934.1:34829267-35106767 GCA_963585895.1 Sepioteuthis lessoniana | reverse complement strand
TGGAGAACGTCGCTTATGAGTTTGTTCTTATTTATCCAGCAGTGTCCTGCATGTCTTGTCCGTTCTCTTTGGATAGTGTTAGAGATGGGAGGTAGGTGGCCGTACAGCTGCTTTATTGTTGGATGTTGCTACTAGGACTTGTTCAATATGACTCGCAGCATTCTTGTGTAATTTCTGTCTAGCTTTTTCACGATATGCTTAGTCAGCGTCCATGTGGTGACTAAGAGAGAGAGAGAGAGAGTGAGATTGCTGCTTGGAAAAATTGCGTTTTATTTTAATTAGTCGTCAAGTTCGCCTACCTCGGAAGCAACATCTCGTCTACTGAAAATGACATCAATGTGCGACTAGTCAAGGCCTTGACTGCTATTGATAGTTTTTCGATCATATGGAAGTCAAACCGATACGATAAAATAAGAATTATGATATAAATTCTATAAATAGAACGTAAATCGACATCGGGTATAATGATTACCAAGACGACCTTTAAGCGAATATGAATGAAGTCAGATTGTCTTTTATGCATGATTAGGATTTTGTATATTGCAAATTTGAGGAGTACTTATTAAACGTAATAAACGACAGTTCATTATTCATCTTTGATTTTTTTTTTTTCTTATTTAATTTCAGCGTTTAAAATGCTTTATCTGCAGATCTTTAATAAGGGGTGAATATGTCTGTAAGTAGTAAATGTGCTTGCTGACTGTAGATACGTGAATGATTTCAGTTGAATAACTGCAATACACTTTATTATTACATACGTCATATGAAACGTGATACACTGTTTCAGACGCCTACGAAAATCAACGTAGCGAACTGTTACGCGCCAAAAATAAAGAAAGAGAGCATTAGAGGGAGGAGTAAGACGAGTCTTCATTTTTCATGCATTCCTCTCGCTGACTCACACTGAAAATATCTCCACCCACAAAGTATAATGTCATTTTACAATTTATACATTTTCTTTGAAGACTTTTTATTTACTCAATTTTAGACTCAGTTGCACCCGTGTCGCGCGTCACATGAGGCAGTCAAGGCGCTCTAGCATGCATGATTTTCAGCCAAACTTCTGGTGTCATTCCACCTTCTGTGGACCAATCAGGGGTCTCTCTTCATTATCTGTCACTAGTTTATCTTGAGTTACCCTCTCTTTTTCTGGTCTGTTAATGTCCATTTAGCAGCTTGATCTGCAGGTTTTGTGGAGGAGCCTCAGCAGAGGTGACATCTGCAAATGATAGTTGACTCGGGAAACTGCTGTGATGTATACCCGACTTCTTCGTTTGACATGTATTTATTCCGTTTCATACACATGCTTTTACGTAATAATCTAAAATCAAAAGACGTTAAGTTTCTTTTCTTGGGTGGTCCCAAATCGCTAGTTTCTTAGTAACTAATCTTTGTACTAACTGTATTCCAATTATAGAAGGCCGATTTCTTGCTCTTCTATAACTTAGCACAGTAGGTTGAAGTTTGTTGCTTTTTTTTTTATCCAGGCATTTCTGATTGTGGTCAAAACCAAAAGTGTCGTTAAAAGAACTAACAAGGTATGTACAATTCTCTACTTTATGTCAATAAGTTCATATCAATTAAGCCATTTATTAGAATATGATATTCTCTACTCAAAAGCCAACGTTTTTTTTTTTTATCTAATAAGACAGGAAGTTTTGAAATAAATATAATTATTTCAAAATTTTCTATACTACTATCGTACCAAAGTATGTGTTTAAGTGTATGCTTGTGTATTTGTCCTAGAATCACGGCTAAACAGAACAAAGACGTGATATTTTAATTGGTTGTTGACTTGACTTCGGGCTACAAAATAGACTCTGCGAGGTTGACCATCGAGATCATTAGATGTTATTGGAGCTCATCTGATGGCAAAAAATTTCTCGTCAAACTGATATCAAGCAGGAAAATATTTTTAACTTTATGCCGGGATAGGCGACGGCAGATTTTTTTTTTTTTACATTAACAGCAATATGTTAGAAGTTCTCAAGTAAGTAGTGAAAAGGACAACATGTTTGCAAAAGATGAAAGAACAAAATATATTGCATATAAAAAGGCCCTAAGAAACGAATATGAATTTTTCCTTATGTTTAAACCTATTTTTTAAAACGCAGTATCTTTAATGAATATTTATATATATATAACAATTTCATAAAAATGATATCTAAACGGATATTATGTATTATTCATTAACAAACTACAGAAATGAAAAACTGAAAATAAGAAATGCCGTAAAGACAGAAATGTAAAAATATATTTTTCGCGAATTCTCTTTCTCTACGATGATTGTTTTAAATCTAGCAGGAATATTTCAGAAACATTTTGAAGGATGTTTGTATAATTAGTTCTTGTTGGAGCTTGATAGGGCAACTTTAAACTCAAGTTTTACTGCTATGAAAACTCAACTTTTCCTGGGGGTGTCCTCGTGGTGTAATGGTTAAAGCGATGGACTGCGGAATCGTAGTACGCGAGTTCGTACTCCAGTCGCGCTATTACGTTCACTTTCGGGCAAATACCCTTGGGAAAGGTATGAACCCCCTTATTCTCCCAGCTATGGGTTAAATAGTACCACTACTGTTCTTCTAGAAGAATGGATTTGGCATTAAATAACCTAAAAAGAGTTGATATGCCATTAAACAAAGAAAACAAACCAACCAACCATCAACTTTTCAACTGCTTAGAAAGATGGTGCATTTGTGGATCTCTTGATCTGACTTTAAACAAATTAACAAACAAGATTTTACATTTTCATTGTTGATCTAATTTTAGCATAGGTCTGCCTTTTTGAGCACTTTGCAAAAATTAAGCTTTTTTTTAAAAACAACATTAAAGGAATATTCTTCAAACTTTAAGAAATATTTGTATTAAAAAAAGAAGCATGTCTTTGACAAAGTAAATATGTATTGTAAGTTGGTGACCTTACTTGAAGGTGACCCAAAGACTTCCTTTTCAATAGCTACTACACCGAGGTATAGGGAAGGGCGCTATTCCATTCCCGGGATTGCTCCACTCTACCCTTACCTTATAATGGTGAGTGTTAAACAAGGCAGCATCAAGTATCATTTTTTTGAGGGAGCTTTCGCCAACTTTACTTTTATTCTATTTCCATGATAAGTTTTTTTCGCTTATTCAAGGTGGTCTGATGAAATTCAAATGGACGATTTTTGATAAATCTATTAAATAAATGGAAAACTATTTCTAAATTTCTTGTTTTTATACAAATATATATTTTTTGCTCTGCAGGTATATTTTGTACTGAATAGCCGTGCATTGAGCACTCATTTTTTGGATAATCGCAGTCCTCATATACTTTATATATATATATATATATATATATATATATATTTTAAGAAAAACAACAAAACCGGTCACATAGGATTATAAATTTATTTCCATCCTGTTACGCATTTTTGAAATCTCCAAAAACACGAAGAAAATTAACAGAGCTTCTTCGGATATTTTCGATAAAAACATTAGAATAGACACAGAAAAGTGGGAGGGGATAGAAGAGGGGTGAAAAGTTATCTCCTCATTAAGCCCACTTCCGTTTTAAATTTTAATTTCGGTTAGAAATGTAGTAAATTTATTTTTAAAAAAAATTTATTTTTTAATTTTTAATTACATTTTGAATTAAATTACAGATTTTATATTGAATTAGATTTAAACTTTAATTAATAACCTTACGTAATGATACGATATATTAGACTAAAACAAATTTTTTCTGGTAATTTTTCTGGTAATTACTCCCAACTCCAGTTTAACTGGACCAAAGAATACTATATATATATATATATATATATATAGGGCTACTCATAAATATTTGGGCTCTCAATTTACTTTTAATTACTTGGTTATGAGAATTAAAAATAGGAAAGTTACTCCAGAAGATCTACTCTGACTGCGTAGTTTTGAGCGCTAAATTTCTGTTTTTTAATAAGTTGAATCAAATCAAATAAAATCAAGGTACATTTACATTCTTTTAAAATCTTCTTCAGATTCAATGAAAGAAGTCGAAGGAGGGTGAACTAATATTTGCTATTTGGAAGAGTTACCAATCTGAACAATTTAATTTGTATCCTTACCAACAGAAAATTTCTCGAAGACTTTACAATTTTAGGCAATAAAACACCAGAAGTTTTTCTAGGGTTCTACTTATAAAGACAGCTATTAAAAAAGTGCTACTAATAAGTATTTGAACAAGCATGATATCTGTTTTGAATGTGAATTTGCCTTTTTGATCTTGATTGATTCTGAACACGATATTTGAAGGAACATAAGTACGAGAGATAGAAAGATAGATAAATAGAAACCAACCTAGACCTACAGAGAGATAATAAACAAACTGAAACATGTTGATGATTTATACATTTTAATATAACTTGTGATACTCCGTATCAGACTCTTGCTTTTTCAATTGCCAGGAAATAAATGAATTAGCTGCCATAGGTTCATAGGCCGCTAGTCGAACCACAAAGCTACATAAAGATATAAGTAAACTGGTAGATAATTATTGGTTCATAGAATTCATCCAAAAATATTGAGACGTAGCCACGCACAATTAACGACGCTGAAAAAGTTTTAAAAAAACACGTGGAATTTGTTCGTTTTATTGTGAGAAAGTTTTACATTGTGGAGAGCAATCAGTTAAGAATTGTAGTTTGCAAAAGATAAGTTTATTAAAAGCCAAAAAATACTTGGAAAATCGGTTAGGACTGTATTTCAGGACTGATATGAATGCATAAAACATGATATATGCATAAAAATATGATATATGCGAAAAAAAAAAAATGGTATATGCGTAAAATATATCTAACATCCAGTCTATCTATATCTCATAGAGTCCAGACTATATTTGCTCATGCTTGTGTTATATAGTCACACATGTAGATTCACATCTGCATACGTGCACATATATATGTAGAATAACTCACAACGACACAACGACAAAGACAGACGCATAAAAAAACGACGCACGCAGTAACAATTAAGATGCAGGAAGGAAGACACAATGACAAAGATGCAGGAAGACTTCTTTAACAATATATTTACCTCTCACTTTATTGCAAGGGTTGAAAAGGGTTACTCAAAGTTTGCATGTGAGAGGGTGCTGGAGAGACTGAACATAAACTTCATATTTTGACCCCACTTTTATGACCGTCACGTTGTGTCTTTATTGTTCTCCTGATGTTGGGGTCTACTCCATCGGGGCTTTCCGAGGGCCCCCTCGGTCTGGTGTGGCCTTCCCTACCACATCTCGTCTCTAACCTTCTGGGAATCTGCTGGCAACTGCATCGGGGGTTTTCCGAGTGCCCCCTCGGTCGGGTGTGTCCTTCCCTACCACATCTGGTCTCTACTGTCTGGAAGTCTGCTGGCAACTCCTCTGGGACCCAAACTCAACTGAGTTAAATAATAACTCAACGCCCACACGATCGCCTACTGGATCTTTGAAATCGAATGTTTAATCGTCATCAAGCGGAAATAAGCAGTTCAGAGGTTACTCTTTTCCGGTGCATGACTGTAATGGCACAATGGGACCTTCACCTTGTCCCATATCATAAGCCTTAATCCGCCCACGCGATCTCTTTCGATTACTGGCCGTTGGAATGTGTCACTTCCTTCCGGTGTATTACCTTGGAATAGTATTTTTGGGCCGGGTCGAAGGTCAAAATATAACACTTGTAAAACATTGTATTTCGTCTGACAATCATATATAAAATGTATACATATGTGTGTGTGTATATGTGTGTGTGCGTGTGTGTGTATGTGTATGCATGTGTGAGCGTGTGTATGTGTATGTGCGTGTATGTGTATGTGTATACATTGTTATACTGAAAAGTTCTTGACTCAACCGAGTTCAAAATCATTTTTTTAGAACGGTTAAAGAAACCATGGAAACGATGCGTCAAATGAAGGTTCCATGGCTTTAAGTCATTCACTTCTTTTTCGGGACGAGAACATTTCAGTGAAATATCATATTATCGTAACGGATATTATTAGATATATTTCATTGTTGAAATCGTTATCAAGAAAAAAATAATGTCTGGTTTGAAAATATAATTACTATATACATTGGGATGTCAGTATTTTTGGACTACTACATATTACTAGAGAGCACCATAGCCCAGTCGGCTCGGGTCGTAAAATACACCGACTTCACTTCTGCAGAGGAGTAAGACCACTTCCCCACAACGAGTGTTCTGGATATGACACAAAATGATCTGATGGTGAGGTTCAAGTAATGCTAGAGCTTTGGGGAACGCTGAGTATCCCTTCATTGGCATCGCTCTCAGGTCCACTCTGGCCTGGATTGGTTGCACCTGATTCGGTCCTATCAATGGGCCAAAAAGAACTAAATAGTCGACTTTTGCTAAACTGAATTGCTTAAAATAGGACTGTTTTTTACATTGAGACTGTGCACTTACACAAAACTGTCTTAAGTATAAAGCGTTTCAATGCTGCAGAGTTAATAAAACGTATAATGATATACACTTTTGTATAATGTTTCACGAGAAATTATAGAATTCTTTCGGGGTTGTCCTTGTGGTGCAATGGTTAAAGCTGGACTCTGGAATCGTAGTAAGCGAGTTCGAACTCCAGTCGTGGTATTATGATCACTTTCGGACAAATACCCTTGAGAAAGGTATGAACCCCCTTATCCTCCCAGCTATGGGTTAAATAGCATCACTGCTGTTCTGCAGGAAGGATGGCTTTGGTATTAAATAACCTACGAAAGTTGATATGCCATTAAACAAAGAAACGAAACCAAACCATAAAATTCTTGTATTTTTGAATTTGAAGAAAACTGATTTAAAAAAAAAGATTGTTATCGGTGTTCTTATTCAAGAGCGACAAATAATAGAAAATAAAGTTGTAACTCTGAAGGTCGATGCCAATTGTGAACTGATTACTGAATGTGCATGTGGTCTGAATGCTGCTGATGCACTGTTTATCTTGAAACCGGTGCCCATATTTATCCGTATATGTGATCATTTACTATACAGCTATATATCATATACACCGATACGACCTATACTTTTAATCTTGTGTAATTGAAAGGGAAAATTGTTTACAGTTTTATCTAAACAACGATTTCAGCAGGTATGTCGAACATCTGTTCTGGTTCATAGTTTCAATAGTGTCAATCACACAAAGCTGTAACAAATGAACAGCTTTGTCTGTCTGTGTGTGGTTAATGCAGCCTCTAACCCAAAGTATACTTAACAAACAGACATCGCAGAGAGAAAACTCATAAAAAAAATAAATGCATACATAAGGAAGCGAATAAAGAAAACTACCACTAAAATAAACGCCATGAACATTAACATTCTAATTTCAGCCATATTCATTTGGGAAGAATTCTTTGTAGAATTAGTTTTCTTGTTAAGTTTTTTTCAAAATGGATGACATTAGATGATATCACTTCGGTTAAAACTTTATCTAATAATCTCCGTCCTATCATTTTTTTCTGTCTACAATATTGCCCAAGCGTTTCCCAAGGTACGTAAAAGATGGGAAGTAATGTCATAGTCTATAATGTATTGACAGAAATGTAAATTAAATAGAGTTGGCTCCTGTACGGACAACAAATTATCCCAGGTGACACAAAAAATCAGAGTAAAAAGTCCCAATAGAAGAATATCAGGAAGGGAAGAAATAGTAATGGCTCGACTCTGAATTGGACACACCCTCGTCACTTACTCATTTTTTCTGAAAAGTGAAAAGCACCAATCTGTATACCATGCCAAGAGCCTTACATAGGGAACCATATACTGACAAGCTTTGTAGACCTTATGCAGACCCGCTTGAGACACTACCAGGAGAGTAATTTGAAGAAGTTCTTTGAAAAAGTTAACTCAGATAACCTTTTTTGGTTCCTAAAGGCAACGAAATTATACAATAACTTAAAACCGAAAAAATTTCTCTGAAACATTTATAACATATGGATACGTACGAATTCTTAATTGGAGGGATAATACTCCCACATATCTTTAATTGCTCAAAAACAATTACTTATGATATATATTCGTCTTCTATATCTATCTATCTATCTATCTATCTATCTATCATATTTTATCTATAACTTTCGCCCACTATAACACATCAACAGTACTTACGTTTCGGCATTAAATGACACACAAGGGGTTGATATGCCGTAAAATCAATCAATCAATCAATCACAAACAGAATTGTCTTCCTCGTCTGATTGTTTCACCAAAGTTAGAGATATCATTTTGTCCTGAAGGGAAAATTATGGATTTATACTTTTCCCAAGGTGATTAGTGCAAAGAGAAATCTGCATCTGGAATTAGAACTCGGCTGACCGATTCCATTTTCCGTGCTGATAACCGTTACACAACAATAGGTAGAATTGATAATAATGTACCTATAATGACATAATAAACAAACAATGTTCAGTACAACAGATGCAAACTGAACTAAATGTTTCATCCATTCATTAGTATTGAAGTAAAAAACCCAGATATAATTACTTTTTTCTACACATTATTTGTTATGCCCTTATCAACGACGGCACAACAATCGATTTAGAAAAAGAATGTCATTAATCTAAAAAGTAATCGTGAATATAATGATCTAAAAAAAAAAAATTACTTTACGCAGCAAAAAAAAAAAAAAAAAAAAAAAATGAAAACTTATATTTTTCTACTATGGCGTATGAAGAAATGATTATTTTGTAAAATCTTTTATTTACACATTTATTCGCGCATAGTAACGTCAGGCATTTTATCAGATCTGACTATGAATACGCAAAATATGATGCTTATGAACTTCCATATAATTCCTGTTCATGTCTTTTAATAAAAATCTACGAAAACTATGAAAATTATTGTAATAAATATTTCATGATGGACTTTTTATTTTTGTTATTTACTTATTTTAATATGTGTTTATCATAGTTTTTAGTTAAAAGATTTTTTTTGAACCTTGTTGGAAACTTGGAGGCCTTGTGAAGTTTGATTGATTTCCTCTGAAATTTGATAAAAAAGGAAAATTTGCAATAAACATACTTGCTCTATCATTTAATTAAACAATCCCAAAGGCTGATCCATTCGGTTTAGGATCAACTTAACACTCATTCGAGTTAAGGCATCAGCTGATTGGGCTTCCTTAACAATAAAAAAATAAGCATAAAAAATACAAACTACAATATAATCTTTACATAAAAAATTCCTCTTAAGGTTGAATCAGGTTATAACAAATTATGAATAGTGTTACAATATCATTGTTACTGCAACTGTTGCGTTGTATTATTAAACTATCAAGTAATATATGTACGGATATATCCTTGTTATTACATAATGTCCATAGGAAGGCAGTAGTCATCTACAAAGCTTTGTTTTGTGGAGTACAAGACCACAAATATAGAGAGCCCAATGAGAATTGAACTCACTAGCAATAGTTTAATAGACTAGCTCGTAAACCATTACTATATCTTTGGAGAACCTTAAGCATCAGAGATAAACTCTGACCCTCCAACTTTCAGAGGAATAGGAGATGTACTGCTTGGAGCATATTCCCTTGAAGCAATGCCAGATAAATGATCCTCACCATGGATGACCGGATGGGGGACATGTTGCAGATAAGTAAAGACTTGAACAGATCAAGTCATATGAACAATGGAAAAATGCAAGTAATAATGTATATTCTTAACATAAAAACTTCACCTTAAATTATAAATTGACGAGACCAGTGGTAATTTAGTAATATCAATGCAATATTACAGTTACTCTGTTTCTGAATAGTTATTTATGAAATTTAAGTATGTACGCATATATCCTTATTAACAACTTTTTATAAACCTTTTTGTGCACCTATCTACGAGGGGACAAGAGTGCAGGTTTAAACTTGATTCCCCCCAACTAAAGCTACGTTTCTTGACAATAATTAATTATATTTCAAAAGTAAATTTGCATAAATTCTATTGACGCAATTGAAGATGACATTCTATTCATACATTTGCAAGTCCTCAAAGTTTTCTCCAAAAAAATCTTAGATAATATATCAAATCAGAAAATAGTATTTGAATTGAAAGTGAAATGAAAAAATATTTTTTTCATTCGCTGTTAGGATAAAAATAATATTACCGCAGTCAATTGCTGGGAAAGTGAACTATATCATCCATTTCGACGAGAAGTCTTCGGGAGTCAAAATTCCTGACAATTGATGGGGGGTATGTGGCCCCATAACGCCCGATGTTTCAACAATTTACTCAGTTGATAGAGAGGCACATTTGGACAGTTTTAAAATTATTTCCAAACTTACATTAGAGCTGCGAGGACACCGGATGCAGTCTAGAAGATTTGCCAAGAGCGAAGGACGATAAGGACAGATCGCGAATGAATCAAGAAACTCCCTGTTATCAGCACGACTTGATGATGATGATGATTTTCTATTTCAAAATTTAATTTTCTTTTAGAAATTCAAAGTAATTCTTATGCCAATCATAATACAAATATAAGATTATTATGCTAATATAACTCTGAAATTTTCATTAATTCTAATGATGAAATCATTGAAATCATTTCATTAGATCTATGTTGATTATTTTTATTTGGACATTTTTCTCATTATGTTTTAAATAGTGAACACTTAAAAAAATGTTTTATATCTGCAACATTCAAAGAGAAAACAGTTTAATAGATATTCTAACCGTCAAAAGTAAAAGGAAGTTTTCCTTAATCGCCACACAAAATCATCTAACGACTCTATTGCTATGGAATGTTTACTTACTGTGTGCCAGGCTAAAAACAGCATAGTAAATAATAACTACAGCTTGTCTGAAATTATTATGTGGATCAAATAAATCTCAATAACACAAGGGGGTGTCCTCGTGGTGTAACGGTTAAAGCGATGGACTGCGAAATCGTAGTAAGCTAGTTCGTAATCCAGTCGCGCTATTACGTTCACTTTTGGGCAAATACCCTTGGGAAAGGTATGAACCCCTTATCCTCCCAGCTATGGGTTAAATAGTACCACTACTGTTCTTCTAGGAGAATGACTTTGGCATTAAATAACCTACAAAGGTTGATATGCTATTAAACAAAGAAACCAAACCAATATTTGTCAAATTCAAAATCGCTCATTTCTTCGCTTAACAAAATTTTCAGCTATTTTTCAGTGTTAGTTTTTGAGGTATTTGGAATTTACAAAAATGGCCGATCAAAGTTAGTATACAGATTAGACTAATATTCGTTTAAAACCTTTGAAATCTAAGAAAAACTATTTTTTTCTTTTTGTCCATGATATATGTAGGAACATGTGTAGATGGAAGGATCTAATAACTGCTAAAAAACCGAAAATAACAAAGTTATTGAATGAGGAAATGTTCACTTTAGAGATATCAAAGGAACTTCGCAGAGATCATCGAACGATAAAGAAGGTTGTTGAAAATCTAACTAAGTTGAGAACTCGAAGCAAAGGAAAAGGTTTTAAGAACTTGGTTCCCTCGAGATGAAAGTAAACTAAAGTGAGTTATAGTGAAACAACCACTTTAAACCAGCACTCAGATCTTTGAAAAGGCTGAAAATGAAGGTGTTAAGAAGGACAAAAGGTGTAAAATACTTTACGAATTGCGATCTGAAAATCTTTTTTCGGAAACCTCCTCCCACTAAAGCAAATATCCTAAAACGTCAAAATTGGGCCAATAAAAGTAATTTTTACAGACGAATCTCGAGTGATATTCGAAAGACTTGGTGAATGAGTAAAAGGAGGCATTTTATCCAATTCAGACGTGCCTGTTGCAAAAGGAAATTAACAAGAAGGCAGTAGTGTTAGGATATGGGTTGGAATTGTCGACGAATTGACGATTTTACTTTGAGAAATATTGTCATCGTTCAATATGATATATACAGAAAACAAATGGAAAAAATTCTTTTTTCCAAAACTGAGCAAAAACAGTAGCTTACCAAAAAAAAAAAAAGGTCATTTTCAGATTCAGCCCCCATCAAGTTAGCTAAAAAAGATGTTTTGTACCTCAACACCATTTTAAAAAATCTTTTATTGGTCAATGCTATTGGTGGTTGATCAATTTTTGATGATTTCATTTTTTTTTTTTGAAGTAAAATGTAATTATCTGGTTTTGCCGAATAACTTCAGACGGCAGTTTTTAGAATATATCATATAACTTCAAAAACTTCAATTAAACATATTGATACCACCTAAAATTTGAAGTTAGACATGGTTTTCATACCTAAATTGATCGTCTAAAATTTGGCATTTTTTCCAACCAAATTTGAATTATTAAAGTTTATGTGGTTTGTTTAATGACATCAGACAGGATGTATGAGATTAAATGTCTATCAGGTCAATTAAACAAGAGTTGAATTAAGAAGATGTTTTCAAAATATCTAAGACTAAATACTTTTAGGGTGACAAATATTTCTTTATATAATTGTATCAGATTATTGGTATATACTAATTAAACTGTTCAATTACTGGAATATATTATTTGATTATCCTTTGAAAGCGTAAATAGTATTATTTAGCATTAATTTTGGTTCTGGCTCAGTCGGCTGGGGCCGTAAAATACACCAACTGCATTTCTGCAGAGGAGTAAGACTCCCCCAACGAGTGTCCTGGTAGCCCATACAGCTGGGGCTGCAGAATATACTGATTGCATCTCTGCAGAAGGGTAAGACTCCCCCAACAAGTGTCCTGTTTATGACACTAAACAATCTAATGACGAGGCTCAAGTAATTCTGGAGCTTTGGGGGATGCAGAGCACCCCTTTATTGCCATCACTCCCAGGTTCACTCTGGCCTGGAGTGGTAGCAACTGATAGTGTTCTATCTATGGGTTAAATAGAACTGTTTGACATTTAAACTGCATGCAAACAAATGAGTGATGTTTGATTGAATTATTAGTGATAGATAACAATACTTGGAACCATTTAACTTTGTCGACATACTAAATTGAATTGTTTGAAATAGAAGTGTTTGATCATTTAACTGTGTATCTAAAAATGTGTTTATAAACTATACATTCAATGTATATGCAAAAACAGGATTTGGCATTAAATAACCAACAATGGTTGATATGCCTTAAAATCAAACCAAACCAAACTAATATTAGTTTCTTTTTTCATCGAACTATCTTGAAATAATTTATCAATTAAAACAAACACCGCTTCAGAAAACAGTGTTTTACTTTATTTTTGCAGTTTTATTTTTCTGTACAACTTATAGTAGATCATTTTTCATAGTGAACAAAATTTCCTTCTTTTCGGAATAATAGTTTAAAATATACCACGATAATTGTTCTCATTTGGCTATTTTAAATGGTGATTCCATAAGATTAAGGATTTATGTTGATAAAAAAGTTTTTTTTTAATGTTTTCCAAGAAATCTTTTCATAAATACCTCTATTCACTGTTGAAATAAATGCCAAAAATCTTATTGAAGTCCGATAATTAATCTAATTGCCATAAATTTTCTTCATATGGAGATATCAAACGCGAAAATGTTGCAACCAATTTTACTGGTACATTTTAACATATGTAAGCCATTTCTTTAAGTACAAGTATTTCTAATTTATATACCAATGAGCATAAATGACTAAATTTCAGAATTTGGGATTGGTTTGTTTTGCAAATTTCCAAATTCCACCATTAACAATGAAATTACGTATAGATCGGAACTTTTGCTTACACATAAATTCAAGATGGTGGCGTTAGTCATGTTGGAGGGTTGAAAATTCAGAGGCATTGATTGACTGAAATCCTTTTAAATTACTCGAGTAAACAGAAAGAAAAAAGCGAAGATGAGTTGAAAGGAAAGATATTTGGAAAAAGTGAATCAACTCCCAGAAAAAGGTCGATAAAAGTTATAGCAAGAAAATAAAAATAAAAAGAAAGCGAAAGAGATTAAGGACTACTTGGTTACTTAATTTTTACCTCGAGTTCATAACAACGGAATTTCTTTTAGTGTTCGCCAATGGTTCGGGAGACTTGGGTTCAATCTCAGGCCGCGTCATACCAAAGACTTCAAAAATGGTACTTGATACCTCCTTGCTTAACACTCAGCAATATAAGGTACGTATCAAGGGTAAAGTGGAGCAATCCAAGGAAAGGAGTAGCGTCCTTCCCTACACCTCGACGTAGTAGCTATTGAAAAGGGAGCCTTCTGGTCGCCCTCGACTATGGTTGCCAACTTTACTACTTACATAAGTGAAATTGTGAAATTCGAACTCACATCATGGGGAAACCTGCCTATCATATTTACCAACCCCTCCGCTCGGGCAGGATATGACACAAGGTCAATTTTTCAGCGGAGTTTAACAGGTTTGAATTCAGAGTTTTCCTTCTCCTAGACTAGTTGCCTCACCAAGGCTGAAGAACGTAGTCTGTCCTACTAATTACCCTGAATGGAGAATAATTGGATTCATACATTTCCCAAGGGTATTAGTGCTATGTGAAATGCAATCAGGATTTGAACTCGTATCACCGTGCCCATTTCCTACGACGATAACCATTACACCACGGGCACCTATGGATAGTAACGGCTTTACTAATTGAACGACCAAATCTTTACTGTTAATAGAAGATGAAATATCACACTTTAACTGATCCTCCAAATTTACATAATTATGTGGCCTCATATTAGCCATTGCTTTTTACTACAACTACTACCACTACTACTGCTACTATCATAATTTAGTAGCTGTAGGAATAATTGTGTCTTGATTTAATTATCATTAAATGAAGCACTGCAAACGTTTTTAGTTTTTTCATTAGTATTTCTCTCATAGCCGTTTCTACTTGGTTTTGATCGTAACTTACACTGACCGTCAGTTAAAAGCATTGAATAAAAGTAATAGCAAATATGGGACTGTAAGAAAAGCAAGAAATTAACAAAAACAAACAAAAATCAAAGCGAGACAAAGGAAAAAAAAGCACACAGACAAAAAAGAAAAGCAGAAAAAAAAAGACTGTGTGATTGAGGAAGAATAGAGAACAGTTTTAAGGTTAGATTTGATCTACCAATCATAAAATTCTGTTAATTCAATCAGTAGAGCAGCTGCTACCTTGAGGTTATTATTTATTTCTATTGTTCACTGTTAGCTCACAGTTGTAAGCTCACCGTCCGACTAATTAGCAAAATATTATGATGAAGTACTGACTTGAAAATTAGTTATAGTTAATATCATGTTTCATTTAATGAAGATCAAATTACGATGGCACACAACCTGTTAGAAGTATTTCTTTTCACAGGAAAAATACAAAACATGCATGAATAATTTTAACACACACACACACACACACACACACACACACACACACACACACACACACCATATAATTTAAGTTTACATAATAGAATTAACGATTCATAATTGAGATCTTGTAGACTTTATTATTTTTTTCATTTCATCCTTTTCAAAATGATTTTCTTTTTGTACATTCCTTATATTGGTGTCACACACACTCACACACACACACACACACACACACACACACACACACACACACACACACACACACACACACATATATATATATATACATATATATATATACATATATATATTATGCATGCTGCAAAAAAAGATATATATATATATATATATTATGCATGCTGCGAAAAATCAAAAAATAAACGTCCAAAGAACAAGAGTTGTGCTCCGAACAAAGCTGTAATGTCAGTATTATTTTACCACCATATGATGGGAACATATCCTATTTCTTTGTGACGTGATAGCGGGTGTGTAACTTTTTCTAGTGGACTTTTCTAGTGTCATCATAATTTTCTCGGATGTATGTAGAAAATATTATTATATACACATACTGCAAAAGAACAGCAGCTGTGCCATTAATAAGGCCTTTATCAAATTATGACTCTGGGTCAAGAGTCACACACACACACACACACGTGCGCGCTATCTCTCTCTGTATATATATATATATATATATACGCATATATACATATGTATGTGTGATTGTGTGTGTGATTGTGTGTGTGTGTGTGTGTGTGTGTGTGTGTGTGTACGCGCGCGTGTGTGTTTGAGACTTTTTTGCTTTATTTCATCTCAAAGATATTTCTCACGTCTTAAGAAATAAACAAGACAGACGTCAACAGCTTCGTTAAAAGTTCGTATTATTCCTAATATATAGTAGATATCTTTATAATACTCCAATGATAGACTGACTTTCTTTCTTTCTTTCTTTCTTTCTTTCCATTCATGGACAAATGCATTCTTTGAGTACTAAACGACATTAAACCATTTTCCTCCACCTTTTTTTCTTCTGTTTAAGGCCAACAGCATATGTTAGGCGTATATCACTAAAATAACCTTCTCATTGTAGTAATGTTCTACAAAAATGTGGTAAACTATTCCCTTTGTGAATATTGCTGCATCTTTTAGAAATTCATATTTGAATTACTTTTTTGTTTTAATTTAGAAGCTTGTTTCTTACACACACACACACACACACACACACACACACACACACACACATATATATATATATATATATATATATATGTATTTGATAGAGTCAATGAATTCGCTTGGGATGAGATAAAACGTGGGAATGGTGGATTGAAAACAGATTACTTTGTTCTGAATAAAAAAAATATAATTTCAATGTAAAAATGAAGAGTGATGAATAATGATAAAAACCATTATGAAAGTCAAAAAACAGTTGTAAAAAGAGAAAGAGAAAGAAAACCAACAAGAGGCAAAAAGAAAGGAAGGAAATACTAAATAAAATTAGAAAAAGAAAGGAACAAAAAAGAGCTCTTATTTACTAAGTTGTGCTTATTCTGCCATACAGGCCTTAGATTGCTTATATCACCTGCTATTACTAAGTATTCATCTAACTTTGTTATGAGCTGAATCATGGCTGCTTAACCATTGAGTATCAGTGCTTTCGATGTGACATGATCGTTAGTCAATGAAACAAATAGAGAGCTAATTAAATCTAAAGTAAATGCGAAGGCGATACAAAACGACCGAATCAAAAAAAGACATGTTAAACCTCGTTGGGTTATTTCATGCCTAAGTCACTTTAATAATTATGATCTCTAATTATACACGGTGCAAAAATGTATCTTCACAATCATTTCAAACGGCTAAACAAATCATTATCTCAGATTTATTTGACCCATAGATGAGACCTGAAAAAGTACGACCACTTTGGGCCAGAGTGAACCTGGGAGTAATGAAAATGGAGTGACTCCACATTTTCCAGAATACTCTTTTTTTATATCCCTCAGCAGGAGATACTCTCAGGTATTTTAGACTTCACAAATCCTTCACAAAAATTGTATTTATGAACGTATAATGAACTCGATTTCCTAACCCCTAGGCATCAATTAACCCTATATAGTTCGACAATGTTAAAATCTATAAATCAATCAAGACGTCATAGACACGGCGAGAATGAGCCATTTCACTGTTCAAAGCAAATTAGAGGTGTCTACTCGCACTTTTTCACAAGACTTCATCTTTTATTTTAAATGCTTTTTGATAGCCGCGCATGGCTCTCTGACGTGTCACTGGAAACACTGAAAGCCACTTGTGCTTGTTAAAAAAGTGAAATGTAGAAAATTGATGAAAGAAAAGAAGAAGAAGAAGAAGAAGAAGAAGAGAGAGAGAGAGAGAGAGAGAGAGAGTAGGTAAGAATAGTGATATCTGTTGTATGGAACTGAGCATGTTATAAGGCTACTTTGATGAGGTAGCTATTTAGTAACGATTTCATTATTTGCCAAACTAAGAAAAAAATTTTCTGTTCGGTATTTGTTATATGAATTCAGTACGATTACATGAGCATGTCTATAGATGTCTGGATATATATATCTTCTGTAATTTAAGATAAGATCTGATTTATGAAAGAACAATATTAAAAAAAAACAAACTTGTTTATCACGCTAGTGCGGGAATAATGTTAATTCCTTTCTACACTTCTTAATACACTGCCCGGAATTTTTATTCATAGATGACAGATCATTCGTCAATCTACGTTGTTTATCGATATCGACGATGATGAGAAAAAACCAGCCTAAAAAGTGCACACCGTCATCTACACAACTTACCCTATTGAACTCCAGCAGTGGTACGCAAAGTCTGAGACGACCGGCAACTACACACGTTTCAGCATATTGCCCGACTTGCGTCATTTGTTGGAGTCTGCCTTTACGTAAATATCTCTAACTCTTCTATGTTTGACAACTAACTCGCAAGGAAGCAGGGTTGGAGTCTACGGACTATAGCTGTAATTTTGGATTGCGTTGTTCTTCTCCTCGGCTGTTTGTTCGTCTAAGTATTGATTATTTATAGATATAGTGAGTCTTTGAGCTACACTTAATTGCCATTGTGTGAATCGATGTATACATATCATTATTTAGAATGAGATAATTTTAATACAGACTGATAATATGTTTATACATATTTACCCAACCCCTCCGCTCGGGCAGGATATGACACAAGGTCAATTTTTAAGAGGATTTTTAACAGGTTTGAATTCAGAGTTTTCACCAAGGCTGAAGAACCTAGTCTGCACTACTATTTTACCTTTAGCTTGAGGGAGAATAATTGGATTCATACCTTTCCCGAGGGTATTAGTACAATGTGAAATGCAATCAGTCTCGTCCAGGATTTGAACTCGTGTCGCTGTGTCCATTTCCTAGGACGATAACCATTACACCACGGGCACCTTTGATAATATGTTTATATGAAGTACTTTTAAACAAAAATAATGTGTCCAGCGAATTTCGAATGTTTTGTGCTCGATTATTTTATTCTGATTTTGAAAGGTGAATAGAGTATGGATTTGAAGATATTTAAATTGATTATCTAAAGAGTATTTTAAAAACATTTATAAAATTAGGAAACAAATTAAAAAAAAGTTTTTAGACCTGATTGAAGGTATATTCAGTCTTTTGAATTAGAATATAACTTTCATTTCTTTCAAGCTGATAATTTTTTTTAGATAATTCACTTATTTCATAATGTTCACTTGGTGCATTATCTCTAATCTACAAGTGATGGCATAGCTACATCAGGAAGGAAGTATTTGAATCATCCAGATTCTTTTTGCTAAACGTTTGGAGAGTAATTTTTCATGGAGCAGAGAAAATCTGCATCTGATTTTGGGAAAAGGTCTCGAGCTATTTCAAAATAAAACTATAAAACCAAGATAGGACATAGGCTTAAAAAATTGTCTGCAAAACTTGTGATGAACACCTTTGGCAGTGGACTAACGGTATTTGGTAATATCTGAAATTTGGCGTACCTATAGTCAGGATAGAACAAAGGAACCACAGTGAAAACTGTTACTTCTGTCTAGCTGACATAATCAGAATATATGGACGTATCCTAACCTCGACTCAACAAAATAATCTATTGCACACCCAGTTGGAATACCTGTCCTATCATTCGTTCACCTTGAAGACCTCTAAAAAAAATTGAAACCTCTACATCAATTGTTGACAGTACTCATGAGAAAAGTGACAATGATTTTGAAGGAACCTCATCAGTTGCACAAAATTTTAGTCAGTCGGATCTCAATAGTGTCATAAAGGCACTAAATTTATTGAAGAAATCATCAGAATTGTTGGCATCCGAACTTGCAGAAAAAAAAACTTATTGCAACCGGTAACTAATAAACAAATAATTATTCTGAATTAGTGGAGAGTGTACTATTTTCTTTCTGTCAACTTGGCTGTAAAATGAGAATCAAAATGCATTACCACAACAACCACTTGGATCATTTCTGAGAAAACCAAGTTGACCTAAGTAAAGAACAAGATGAATGATTCTACCAAGGACTGTTAAAGAAAAAGACCAGGGACACTGGGATACCCACATTATAGAGGATTTCTGTTGGTCTATTCAATGTAACCGTCCTGGGGCAATTCATCGCAAGAAGACTTTGAAAGTACGCTTTTATGAGATGTCTTAGTAAATGGATTGAGTATCAATGATAACTTTCTAAGATTTTTCAAAACTATTATCTGATTCTATGATGTAATTTGATCATGATAAATAATCTTTATGCCATTTTAGTTGTATGCATAAAACTTAGTGGGTATATAATATCTTAGAAACTAGTGCCGATTTAAAAAACTGATGACATATTTACCAAAAAAGGTCTAATATCTCAGGTACCAAATTCTCTGTTCTCTAGTGTAATAATAATAATAATAATAATAATAATAAGACAGAAGAAAATATGAGATGTTGGGACAAAAAGGAAAAAGCAATACAACTACAACAAAAGTTACATCTCGAAAAGATTAAATCAGAAGGTATTGGTGAAAGATGGAAGACTAAAAAGATACCGAGACAGGACCAAACAAAACAAACAAAAACAGGGCCTTCCAAAACAACGAAAGAAAATTTTATATGCAAGTAATGGGGGGAAGTGCGAAGACAGTCCAGCAACCGGTTGTAAGGGAAGCAAAACAATTTTGGTGCAAAGTATGGGGACAGAGGGATCATAAAAAAAGTCGAATGGATAAGCAACACAGAAAAAGAGTTGCAAAAAGTCGAAGAAAGCCCTAAGACGAACATAACACATTGGTTCACGTAGAGGGACACTAAAAAAAAAAAAAAAAATACCAAACTGGAAAACTCCAGGCTTTGATGGCATACATGGATTTTAGGTTCACTTCCATTCATGACAGACTGACTATCGAAATGAATAGATGCTTACAAGAAACCAACATACCTGAATGAATGACGAAAGAAAAAAACCCCACTCTAATTCAGAAAGACCCCCCCAAAAAGGAACCGCCTCAAACAATTATAAACCCATAACGTGCCTACCGAGGATGTGGAAAATACAAACGGCAAAAATTTGGGAGGAGATTTGCGATTCGTTAATAAGCCGCGGGCTGTTCCCTGAGAAACAGAAAGGATGCCGCAAAGGATACGGAGGGACAGATGATCTCCTATATATTGATCAATACATCCTGAACGAGAGTAAAACGAGACGGAAAAATCTGGTTTATGATAGAGTTCCTCAAAGCTGGATAATACACTGTCTCAAAATGTTCAAGATATCCGATGAAGTCATAAAATTTATCGAGAGAACCCAGGAGAACTGACGGCAGGTGGTAAAATTTTAGCCGAGGTAAAAATCCACCGAGGAATTTTCCAAGGAGATGCACTATCACCATTACTGTTTGTGGTAGCGATGGTGCCACTTAATCACATACTCTGGAAATGCGCTGGCGGATACAAATTTATTAAGTTGCAAGGAAAGATCAATCACCTAATGTACATAGACGACATCAAACTGTTTGCCAAAAATGAAAAAGAGTTTGAAATTCTAATATAAGCAGTAATTTGATTTCATTCATTTCTTCAATGCGCTAGTATGGATCGTCAGTGATGTTTTTCTTCGGTTCCCGGTGGAGTTTTGGGTTTTGCAACATCAGACCCCCTCGCCCAAGCGACCCAGTTGGATCAGATTTCATATTTCCAACTTCCATACCGGCAGCCCCTCCCTGCATATTGTTCACATCGAGGAATCTTACTCAAATGGCTAAAAAAAACAAAAAAAAAAAAAAAACGGCTCTATTTTATGGTATTTACTATTTTCGGACGGTAGGCAATCTGAGAGTTGAGTTTTTTTGAGAGCAATAGTTTTCCTCAAAAAATTCTTTTTTTCTTCTTTTTCTTCCCTCACCACGGAGGAAATCACTCAGTACCTAAGTCTAAGGGCCCAAGTACTCTTTTATTCACGAGTTAATTTCTAAAAAATATTAAAATAGCGACAATCTTTACTATATTTAAATTAGCATTACATATGCACACACTCAACGTATTATATTACATATATGATGAATAAAAGTGTGTGTGTTTACGCTATTCCTTAAAAAGAAATGAGTATAACGAACGGATTACAAAAAAATAAAAATAAAATAAAATCATGCTTACTCTTACATGAAAGAAGCGTGCAATAAAAAATAATGAATTAACCTAGCGAAAACCTTTAATATAGTTAAAATAAACGTTACACATGTACACCCATACACTGAACGAAATATATTACATATATAATGAATAAAAACGTTTGTTTTACGCTATTCACTAAAAAATTAATGATAGATATAACGAACGGGTTGCGAAAAAAAAAAAACAAAACAAAACAAAACAAAAAAACAAACTAAATATGGACATTCGATAAGCTCATTTCACCCAATCAGGATGACTTGTCCGATTCACCCCGAACCATATTTCCTAGCAGCACCAAAAATTAAAGAAAGCCCGCGAATCTATCTCTCGCTTAGAAATCCTCAAAAGGAACGGACGTCTATTCGTCTGCTCCTGAATAACAGTAGCAGCATCATACACTATGAAGAGAGCCATCTAATTTATGGACTCCTTGGGTCTATTCTTCTAGACCAAGGGATCATAATTAAAAACAACTTCCTACCTTCTTTCCTTACTACGAGACCTCGCAGCATACCAGCGTAAACATCTTTATTTCTTGCTGCCATTAAAACCTTGATACAAAACCTAAAGACGTCTTCGTTCTTCTCCACTACCTTTATTTTACATCAACATTTAGCGAGGGGATAACAACCAACGAAATACCAACGCTACCAACGAATTACCAACTCAACCAACGTAATACCAACGCAACCAAAGTAATACCAACAAAACCAACTTAAACCTTAAACCAAAAACCTAATAATAATGATAATAATAATGTTATCCCCATCGCTATAAATGGCGACCTTCTGACCTGTGAGAACATGCAACCACATATAAAAACAAATTACATATACCACTACAAAATGGAAATTAAATATCAGAACACAATATCTCCTCCTACTATGTTTTTTTTTTTTACTTTTTACGTTAATTTACTATTTACAATTATAATTTTTCTTTTCGGTTTTCTTGACACTATTTACAAACCTAACTATCCAACATTCGAATCCATAACCAGTACGTTGCTCTTTCTGCAGCGCTGGTAATATTTTTCAGGGTATTTTTTTATGTACCTGTAACACAGATGCTCGTTAAGGCTTTGTAAAGTGATCTTGCTTTAAACCTGCGACACCCCACCGTGACATCTTGGTATGTCACCTATCAACCTTTAACGCAGCATTGCTCTACGAGCGGTTGGTATTTGGCAATCTTCTTTTCATGCGTTGACTCCATGTTTTCTTTCCATGGCACCGAAAGTTCCCACACAATTACTTTCTTCGTTGAATCCGAGTAAAGTATTATGCCTGGTCTGAGCCTTGTCTCTAGGATATGAGCAGGAAACTTTATTTGTTTTTTGAAATCCACAACAAATGCCAATCTAGAGTTGAGAATAACAGTGTAGCTTTACTTTTAGTTTATAATTGCTTTTTGCTTACTGCTTTTACAAAGTTAATTTCGGGCCTTCCAGGTCGGACTTTATTCGACTTCAAAGCCTCAGCTACCACTTCACCAACAGTTTTGAGACGTGTCGCCAGCGATACTGTCCTTCACTTAAAACCTCTTTGCATCCAGAGAGCAAATGCTGAAGAAATCCTCTTTCCCCGCATAAAGGACAGGCGGGGGAATCTTTTTTGCCCCATGTGTGAAAGTTTGACGGGCTTGGTAGAACGTTGTATACTGCCTGAATCTGGAATCTGAGATGGCCATTGTCGGACAGCCACAAATGAGACCATGTTACTTGCTGCCGATCGTAATTTTCCCATTTAGTCCCGGTTCCCTGATGTGAATGTCCTACTATCTTTGTCAGCCGAGTCTCCTCTATGCCTGCTCGTACTTCTTTTTGCAAGAGTGTCCTTCTTTTTTTCCCTCCTGCGTTCTCTATCCTGGGACACGTAAAATATCTTAGGCCTGTTTTCCCTCTGGCCACTGTACCGACTAGAGCCTTCTGTCGAAGCCTCTTTTCCACAATATGTAGTCCCTAGATGCGCTCCACTTTTTCCCAGTGTGAATAACAATTCCTACTTATGAGAACTTTACATCATTTGAGTCTCTATGCAGTAGAGCCTCTCTAGTACGGGTCACTACAAACTCTTGAAGTAGACGAGGGAAGAACTTAAACAAATGGACCAGAGAACAAGAAAGCTAATGACGATGCATAAGCCCTTACATCCCAGAGAAACGAACGACACAGACAGTATGTGCCCCCCCCCAAAAAAAAAGAAAAGAAGGAGGAAGGGGATTGGCCAACATTGAAGATAGCGTTGATGCATCGATATAACAACTTGAAGACTACATACACAAGCGCGGAGAAAAAAAAAAACTGATTACAGCCATCAAAAACAACACAGACAACACAATAATCAACTGTAGAGAAATAAACAGAAAAGAAAAATAGGAAAGAAAACAAATGTACGGACTCTTCGAGCGATAAACAAATGAAATCTCACACGAGAAAACTTGGACATGGCTAAAAAAGGGAAACTTTAAGAGAGAAACGTAATCTCTTCTGATGACTGCTCATAACAACGCCATAAGAACCAACTATATCAAAGCAAGAATAGATAAGACGCAGCAAAATGGCAAATGTGGTTACGTGGTGATAGAGACCAAAAGATCAGTCACATAATAAACAAATGCAGCAAACTAGCACAGAAAGTGTATAAGGGTAGACACGACTGGGTGGGCAAGGTGATCCACTGGGAATAGTGTAAGGAACTTAAATCTGACTATACGAACAAATGGTATATGCACAACCCAGAATCCTTCCGAGAGAATGAGACGCAGAAAATTCTCTAAGATTTTGAGATACAACTGGATCACTTAATATCGGCCAGACGGCCAGACCAAGTAATAATCAACAACAACAACAACAACAAAAAGAGAACCTGCAGAATAGTGGACCTAGTGATACTCAATAAAAAGAAAAGGATCTGCCGAATTGTGGACTTTGCCGTTCTAGCTAATCACAAGGTAAAACTGAAACAAAGGGAAAAGAAAGATAAGTACCTAGACCTTTCAGTAGAATTAAAAAAAAAACCAAAACAAAAGAAAAAACAAAAACTATGGAACATGAAAGTGAAGGTGATACCAAATGTAATTGGTGGACTTGGTACGGGCACCAAAGGAATGATAATGGGACTGGGAGATTTGCAAATAAAAGGACGAGTGGAGACCATCCAAACGACAGTATTATTAAGGCCAGCCCAAATACTTAAAAGAGTCCTAGACACTTGAGGAGACTTGCTGTCACTCAAAATCCAGTCGAAGACCATTGGCTAACGCTTGTGTGAAAAACTCATAAAGGATATATAATAATACTAAAAATAATAATTGGTATAGGGATGACTTGGAAATAAGAGGACGAGTGGAGACCATCTAAACTACAACATTGTTTAGATCGACCAGAATACTAAGAAGAATCCTGGAGACTTGAGAAGACTTGTTTTCACTCAGACATAGTGAAAAACCATCAGCTAATGCTGGTGAGAAAAAATCATAAGAGAAAAATAATAATATTTGATGACATGAACAAATGGTATATGCACAATCCAGAATCCATTTTGAGAAATGAGACGCACAAACTTCTCTGAGATTTTGAGATACAAACAGATCATCTATTCTCAGCCAGACGACCAGATTTAGTGATTTAGTGATTATCATCAACAACAACAACAACAATAAAAAGAAGAGAACCTGCCTAATAGTGGATTTTGCCATTTCGGTTGACCATAGGTTGAAACTGAAAGAAAGCGAAAAGAAAGATAAATACCTGGACCTTGCGAGAGAAATAAAAAATTGTGGAACATGAAAGTGACGGTGATACCAGTTGTAATTAATGCGCTTGGTACTATCATGAAGGGATTGATAAGGGGACTGGAGGACTTTGACATAAGAGGGCGAGTTGAGACCATCCAAACCATTGCATTATTAAGATCGGCGCGAATACTAAAAAGAATCCTTGAGACTTAAGGAGATATGCTGTCACTCAGACTCCAATGGAAAGCCATCAGCTAATGCTGGCGTGAAAAACTCTCAAATGAGTAAAATAATTATAATTGTTTATATTAGTTTGGACATGAAAATTTTACTGATTAAGCCAATTGCGGATAATTTAAACATCGATTGGTGATTTCACGAATGATACTATCCTACAATCATAGTCACCGAATTAGGATCAAATTATAGTTTTTTGTGTAATGAATTTGATCTGTTAAAAACGCAATAGCCAGCTGGCGTGTTCATATCAGTTTCTAATAAAGGTGATTGAATTTAAAAGGATTTTTTGAAATCATTTAACTGTGTGCAAAAATACCGTTTAAACAACCCGTTTAAAAATAAAGTTGCCGACAAATCATTCGCTTCCAAATCATATATATATATATATAGTATGTAAAGTTGGCGACCGTAGTCGAGGGCGACCAGAAGGCTCCCTTTTCAATAGCTACAACACCGAGGTGTTGGGGAGGGCGTTACTCCTTTCCTTGGATTGCTCCACTTTACCCTTGACACGTACCTTATATTGCTGAGTGTTAAGCAAGGAGGTATCAAGTACCATTTTTAAAGTCTTTGGTATGACGCGACCTGGGATTGAACACAAGTCTCTCAGACCACTGGCGAACACTCTACCCACCATGAGCCGGTCATATATATAAGGGATTTGGCATATGCCCTAACAAACTAACTAACAAACTAACCGAACGACTACCTCTGTTACACATCTATTCAACTCCGTCTGTTAAAATCTATCTATCTATCTATATGATGGTGGTCTTGTCTTCATTTCTGTCAGTTGGCCTCAGATAGCGAGACAGTTGTGTAATTTTGAATGGTATTTTTAAAAAACTTTCAGCAGATTTGTGCTACACAACATTTCTAGTCAAGTGTTTCCATAGTATTAATAGTCATGAATTAGTAATATTAATCTTACCTTTATATATATATATATATATATATATATATATATATACTCGAAATTGTACTGATGTCATAATTATTTGAAGAGTTAAAAGTAATGCTAAATGAATTGGATAAGCGAATATCAAATTGGTTTACTGATGAAAGACAAAAACAATGGTGACCTGCAATGTCCTTAAAACTACTATAAAAACATGATAAAATTCTCGAAGAAGCTAAAGAATTAAAATACTAAGGACAGATGATATAATTAGAGAAAGATGAAGAAAATAAAATAAAAAGACGAATAATGATGAGTTGGAAAGCATTTAGTCAAAAATAGAGATATAATGATTCGTGCCTCACCAATATGCTTAAAGCGTAAAGTATGCAATAATTATATAATATCAAACAGAAATATCGATGTGAAACGTGAGCATTAAGAAAATCACAGGAATCGAAACTCATAATCACATTGAGATCAATGCAAAGGACAATGTTGGGAATAACAGTAAGAGATAAAAACAGATCCACATGGGTCAGAGAGTAGATCAAGGTATGAGATATGAATTATTCAACAACAAACTATGGAAATGGACACGAAGTATAACTAGAAGGGAAGACAACAGATGGTGCAAAAATTGGTAGAATATTGTCTAAGGAATAACTAGCGTAGTTGTAAATGATATGACAGAAGACAAATAGATGGGTTTGCTGGCAAGACACAGAAGGCGTTTGAATAATTAGTCAACATAGAAGTAATTGAGGAAAACCTTTTGCTCATTTTTGGACTTTAGATAGCCACATCTGCTGCTGTTGCTGTTGCTGCTATCTATCTAAATATAAATAAAGTGTCATCTTTCCTATGATGTGTTTTGTATATTATCAGTCAAATTTTACATTAAAGTGAAAATCGATAATACACAACGGAATAGCAAATGCCGATAATGTGACGATAGAGCCGAAACGATCAATCTTATAATGAGCGACAGGAGCAAACTAAGGCAAAAAGAGTAAAAGACTAGACACGACTAGGTGGATAAGGTGATTCCCTGGGAATAGTGCAAGAAAGTGAAATTTGACCCAACTACCAGATAGTATATGCACAAACCAGAACCCATCCTAAAGAATGAGACACTTAAAATTCTCTGGGATTTTGAGATACAAACAGATCACCTAATCCCGCCCAGAAGACCAGGCCTAGTGATAATTGACAAAAGAAATGTGACTTACTGTCTAGTGGACTTTACCATCCCAGCAGACCATGGAGTGAAAATCAAATAAAACGCAAAAAGAGGCAAATAAAATGTCATCTTTCCTATGAATCCTGGAGACTTAATAAATAAGTGTCTGTCTTATTCTATTTCTCATCGTTAATATCATTATCATTACTACCAACATCATCAATTCTATCATTATTCTCTTCCTCGTTTACTGTTCTTCTTCTTCTTCTTCTTGAAAGTTTTTCATTCCACCATTAGTTGATTGGCCTTCACTGGTGTCTGAGAGACAGCAAGTCACTTCAGGTTGCCTGGACTCTTCTCATTGTTCCGGCCGATCACAACAATGCCGTAGTTTGGATGGTTTCCATTCGTCTTCTGATTTCCATCTCTTCCAGTACCCTTTCCAAGCCTATGGAGACCGTTCCAAGTGTAGTTATTACTATTAGTATTACCGTCACCTTCATGTTCCATAACTTTCTAAGTTCTTTGGCAAAGTCTGAGTATTTGCCTCTTTTTGCGTTTTATTTGATTTTCACTCCATGGTCCGCTTTAGGATGGGTTCTGGTTTGTGCATATACTATCTGGTAGTTGGGTCAAATTTCACTTTCTTGCACTGTTCCCAGGGCTTCATCTTATCCCCCCAGTCGTGTCTAGTCTTTTACTCTTTTTACCTTAGTTTGCTACTGTCGCTCATTATAAGATTGATCGTTTCGGCTCTATCGTCACATAATCGGCATTTGCTATTCCGTTGTGTATTATCGATTTTCACTTTAATGTAATTGGTCCTTATGGCGTTGTTTTGTGCTACTATTAGAAACGATTCAGTTTCTCTCTAGACATTTCCCTTTCGTAGTCGTGTTCATGTCTTCTTGTGTGCAATTTCGCTAGTTTGTCGCTAGAAATACCCATACAAATGTTTTTCTTTCCATTTCTGTTTCCTAGTTATTATTGTTCTGTTTATATTTATATTGCTAGTGCTGAGTAGCCGCAGTAATTAGTCTTTCTTTTCTCTTTCTATTGCAGAGCTCGTATTGATGCATCCACGCGATTTTCAATGCTGGTGAATACTCCTCCTCCTTCGTTTCTTGACACATAGTCTATCTATGTCACCTTTCAGATATAAGACCTTGAGCATTGTTATCAGCTTTTTTGTCCTCTGGCCCATTTTTATAAGTTCTCTCCTTTGTCTACTTTTAGCATGAATCCAGAGATATGTCCACTTCAGGTCCTTCTTCGAGTCTTCGTAATTCTTCTTAAATATTTATACTTTCGGCATTTCTGTTATTTTCTTTATGTTCCTATATTCTACCCCGAAATTGTTTTGCTTCCTTTGCACTCAGGTGTTGGTTTGTCCTAGTGCATTCTCCATCTACTTGTAGGTAGAATTTTCTTTCGTTATTTTGGTATGACATATTTTGTTTGTATTGCTAGACCTTTTCTCAGAATCGTTTAAGTCTCCCTTCTCTAGCCAAAAACTTGTGATTTATCTCATCAAGTTACATTGTCAGATCTGCTTATTTTTTGTTGTTGTTTTGGTCTTCATATTCCAACATATCCCTGTGTATTTTTCCGTCCTGAGCACTTCCGCTTGTCGCAGTTTCTTTACTGTTCTTCTAGCCTCATTTCCCATCAAGGTTTTGTATTTCTGCTCGGGTTCTTTTGGTGACTGTACCGAGCGCGCCAGTTACAACTGGTATCACCGTCTCTTCCATGTTTCATAGTTTTTTCAGTTCTCCAGCATGGTCTAGGTACTTATCTCTCTGTTCGGTTTCTTTCTGTTTTACCCTGTGGTCAGCCGGAACGGCAAAGTCCCCTATTCTGGAGGTTCTATTCTTCTTGTTGATTTTCACTAGGTCTGATCGTCGGGTCGATGATTAGATGATCCGTTTGTATCTCAAAAACATTAAGAACTTTCTACGTCTCATTCTTTCGGAAGGTTTCCGGGTTGTGCTTATACCATTTGTTCGTATAGTCATTCTCCAGGACGGATTCTGGGTTATGCATATACCACTTGTTCGTATGGTCAAATCTAAATTTCTTGCACAATTCCTAGTAGATCACATTCCCTACCCAGTCGTATCTAGTTTTATACTCTTTCTGAGCTAATTTGCTACATTTGCTTATTATGTGATTGATCGTTTCGTCTCAATCACTATATAACCTACATTTGCTATTTTGTTGCGTCTTATCAATTTTTGCTCTAACATATATTTTACTGGTTGCAAGTTTTTCACGCCAGTTTTGATAGGTTGTTTTACACTGAAATCTGAGTGTCAGAAAGTCTCCCCAGATTTCCATGATTTTGCTGGCATTTTTAGTTGATTTTTTGCACTGCTCTGGTCTGGGTGACTTCGATCCTTCCTCTGATGTATATTCTCTTTTCCACGCCTTCGGGACCATTTCAAGGGCATCAGCTACGGTTGGTATCCTATTCACCAACCCCTCCGCTCGGGCAGGATATGACACAAGGTCGATTTTTAAGCGGAGTTTAGCAGGTTTGAATTCAGAGTTTTCCTTCTCCTACACTAGCTGCCTCACCAAGGCTGAAGAACCTAGTCTGCCCTACTATTTACCCATAGCTGGAGGGAGAATTATTGGATTCATACCTTTCCCAATGGTATTAGTGCGATGTGAAATGCAATCAGTCTCGTCCAGGATTTGAAGTCGTGTCGCCGTGTCCATTTCCTACGACGATAACCATTACACCACGGGCACCTCCTACGGTTGGTATAACCGTCACTTCCTGTTCCATCGTTTTTCCGCTCTCTCAAACGATCCAGTTATTTGCTTATCTTCCGCTTTTTGTTTTCGCTGGAACGTTAAAATCCGCCTGATGACAAGTTATTTTCTTCTTATCAGTTAATACTCGCATTGTAAGAATGGTATATTGACATACGACGTCGATTCACCAAGAATAATCCCAAAATATTCATTTAAACACATAAAATGATGGCAAATATCTTAAGACAATTATAGCAGTGATTTTCCCTGTAAGTCTTTTTCAAATCCTGACGATTTAATTTCGTTGCCATCTTGGGTTAAGATCAATGTAAAAAGAACAAGAGAAAATATCTGACAATTGTTTATTGGTTAATTAGGAAAACTTGTTCATGCACAATCCTTTCTTGTAGCATTTGTTCATAAGATATACGTATTTTTTACAGACGTTTTATCAACATTCGTCGTTTTCTGCGAACGCAGAAGAAAATTAGTAAAAAATATTAAAACAAACCCTATCTTTGATATATATATATATATATATATATATATATATATATATATATATATATATATATTACTGAAAAATAAAAACAGCTATAACAGACACTATGTGAATACTGAAACCTTTAAACACAGATCAATCATAATATATATATATATATATATATATATATATATATATATATATATATATATATATATATATATTATAATAATAATGATAATAAATAAATATATATTATATATATATTTTTGATTCATGGAAAATATTTTTCTGCAACCTAAGATTTCTTGAAGTTTATAACAACATTCGTCAGGCAGTTAAAAAGATGAAATGAAATGGAAATATGTGTGTATATATATACATATATACATATATATACATATATATATACATATATATATATATATACACAGTTATATATATATATATATATATATATGTATAGTTAAATATATATATATAGTTAAATATATACATATAGTTATATATAGTTATATCTCAATTAACTTTATTCAGGTAAACTCTTTTTTAGTCATTGATTAGGAAGGGAAGTGTGATAGATATGGGCAATCTGATAAATAAAAAAAAAATAGATTCACAGAGAGAAAGGATTAGTCATGAAAATGTTTTTGGTTTGTATTTGAATATATATCATTGTGTATGTAATTAATTGTGAGTCAAAGAGTAAAAAAAAGGAAGAAAAGAAATACCCCCCTCCAAAAAAAAAAAAAATAAACAGAAGACGGAGTGTTTATTGGAGAACAATTTATGATAATTCATTTTGTCAGCTTCTATATTTTGTTTTCGTAGACAGTTTAAAAACAAGAGAATAAGAGAATAAATGTGCAAGTCAAAAGGAAAAGAAAAAGAAAATCGTGTATTTATATTTTCGCATGACGCTAAAATACGTTTTATTTTGATTTTGAAAACCATCTGAAAATGAAAACAAAAAATATCGTTGCCTATTTCAGTTCCGTGTCTGCCTAAAGATTGAATGATGGCGGGAAATCGGACTGACAGTTTTCGTTTAATTTGAAAGCAGTGTGAAAAAACAAGACCACCATGTAAGAAACGAGGAAAAATAATCTGGACGTTATGGCAGGATAAGAACAAAAAAAAAAAAAAATCTTCGAAGAAAGAAACTATTGTGACTTTTTTTGTCTACATATTTATCTATTCAGGTGGCCTTGTAATTATTGCGCAAATATTTGTTGATTTGTAAACACTCAAATATGTATGTATGTATGTATGTATGTATGTATGTATCTATCTATCTATCTATCTATCTATCTATCTATCTATTTCAAATGTTTAACAGTTGGCCTTCTCTCGGAAATATAATCCGTAAACATTTAATTGAAATGACGCTCTCACTCGACTAACATATATCATTTACAATATATGACGAGATGATCACACACACACACACACACACACACACACACACACACACACACACACACACACACACACACACACACAAATATATATATATATATATATATATATATATGTACGTGGTATGAGAAAAGGAAAACAATATGGAAAATTAAATAAGCATGTTTGACTATAATGATGGCTTTATCATATATAGGTTAAGTTTAGTTTAAGTAAGCTATGATTTGTTTTGTTTCCTGTTTTACTGATTATGTCTTTTAGTATCCCATATTCTCGAAGAATCAATTTAGAGAGGACAGTGGGATATATTGTAGAAACCTAGCTGTAAATTGATTGTTATAGTGTCATGTATCAGTGCACTTTCTTTGCAACTTGACAGATTTTTCCCTTTCTATTTCTTTTTTTTTTTTTTAAACGTAAACTGAAGCTGTCATATGTGTTCCTGATGCGTATCATAGATTCAATTTTGTATTTCATTTTTAAATTCTTATTTGCATTGTTCACAGTCTATTTCGTAAATTCTTGTTTCGGATTTTTGGTGCTCATTGTATTTTTGATTGTTATTGACGTGTTTGTTATATTTATATTAAGACAGTTCATTTTCCCCCTCGGCTTTAAAAGACGTAAACAACAATAAATGAAACAAAACACAACTAATGAAGTAAAAAACTGAACTTTTTTTGAGCATTTTTTAAAAGTGACATTTATTTCTCTTGTCACCTGTGGACATCGTTTTTGCAAAATGAATTACTATTTCTGATGAGGTTATGCTTACAGGCATTGTCCAGTCGGCTGGGGCTGTAGAAGACCGCTCCAACGAGTGTACTGAATATATGACATTAAACAATCTGATGGTGAGGTTCCAGTGATGCAGAACCTTTGGGGAATGCGGAGCACCCCTTCATTGCCATCGCTCCCAGTTCCACTCTAGCCCGGAGTGGTAGTACCTGATAGGGCCCTATCTATGGGTTAAACAGAATTAAACCGCGTACTTATGTTTAACTGAATTGTTCAAAATAGAACTGTTTTGACATTTAACTGTATGTAAACAAAAACTGTATTCAAACTAAACAAAATTGTTTGAATTAGAACTATTTGAATAAACTGAATAGCTTGAAATAGAAATGTTTTTGACAATTAAACTGTGTACTTATACTAAACTGAATTGTTTGAAATAGAACTGTTTATTCGTATAAAAATGTATTAGGCATTAAATAACCTATAAGGGTTGATATGCCATAAACCCAAACCAACTTACAGGCAGTCATATCAACATTGTCATCCTTTTCTCATATATATATATATATATATATATATATATATATATATATATATATATATATATATATAGGGTGTTTAAATATACATGGGACCTATGGGACTGCTAATAACTATACTAATTATAATGTGTTCTTTTCTGTTTCAGATTTGAAAATAGTATAATATAACAACAATTAATCCTTGATCACAATGCCTTGGACAAGAGAGGAAAAATATTTTGCGTCACTACTTATTTGGAGACAAAATCATTCAAAATTGAGCAAAAAAATTCGCAGGAAGTTTAACGTAACAATTATCTCCAGAAAAGCCTAATTTATCGTTGAGTACACAAATTTCAAATCACAGGGTGAGTAAACAACCTCAAAAGGAAGGTGGAAAATCCCAGATCTGGCAAGAAGTTGACTGCAAGATGTGGATACCGTTAGAGATAATGCCGGAAGTAGTTCGAAAAAGTCCCTCCGAAAACATTCCCAAGAACTTCGTTTTTCATGTGCACTGAAGGATGAAGTCAATTTCTACTTTTATCATCTGAGTTGACCTTTTTGCAGTGATATAATTACTTTTTAAGACTCAGATGAAAGACCACTTAATGCAGTATGAATTATATTAATGGGTTGCATTTATTTTGAGACACCCAGTGAATATATATATATATATATATATATATATATATATATATATATATATATCATGTGCTGCTAGCACAGATTTCCCTAACTCTTTCTTGCCATTCGTTTCTATTAGCCATCGCTCCCGGCAGTTTTTCTAGACTACATCCTGTGTCCGTACAGAGTTGTTGTTGATGTTCTAGTTGGTCGTCTAACACTTGCACATCTGTGTAAAGGGGTCCATTGGAGAATGTCGCTTATGAGTTCGTCCTTATTTCTCCAGCAGTGTCCCGCATGTCTTGTTCGTCTTATCTAGATGGTTTTAGTGATAGGAGGTAAGTGTCCGTACGGCTGTTGTTTTGTGGGATGTTGCTTCCAGGATTTGTTCAGTAGAGCTCGTAGCATTCTTGTGAAATTCCTGTCAAGCTTTTTCTCCTAACGCTTAGTCAGCGTTCATGTAGCGTATCCAAATAGCAGAATTGACACGAGTCAAATATTGAGGAACGATTAAAAACGATCATAAAGAATAAAAGCAGTTAAAATCACACACATCGCAAAGATCCTGTAAAGCTGTGTGTTTCACGACCAAAATCGATTATCAGATAGCTTGACTAATAAGTGAATATATCCTGAATATTGTGCCCTATCACTAAAACAACATGGGTTTTGTTTCAAATATTACTGATAATATATATTTATATAAGTAAGTTGGCCGACCGTAGTCGAGGGCGACCCAAAATCTCCCTTTTCCATAGCAACTACATTGAGTTGTAGGGGAGGGTGTTACTCCTTTCCCAGGATTGCTCCACTTTATCCTTGATCCGTACCTCATAATGCTGAGTGTTAAGCAAGGAGGTATCAAGTACCATTTTTGAGTCTTTGGTATGGCTCGATGTGGGATTGAAACCCGGTCTCCCGGAACATTAGCGAAGACCACACACACACACACACACACACACACACACACACACACACACACACACATATATATATATATATATATATATATATATATATATATATATATATATATATATATATATATATATATATAATTCAATATTTCATTCCGCATTTTAACTTATAGTTTGTTTGTTTTACGCCGTATCTAATTTTCATGTATCCATTTCCTCGTGTCCGACTCCATGATAAGGAAGTGATACAAAGGGAATTTTTAAGAGCAGTGTTGCTGGTTGGAATTTAAACACTTTCTCACCTTAGTCCAGTTGATGTACCAAAAGTTAAGAGCCCGCTCTCTGATTTTAAAGCTTGAAAATCACTAACGACTTCAAAGAAACTGTTGCCAGGTGAATATGATAAAATGTGAGTGTGAATCTTATCCGACATTAAACGCGCCAAAAATACATAAGATAAAAAATTAAAAGGAAATTTTATATATATATATATATATATATATATATATATATATATATATATAAAATTTCCTTTATATATATATATATATGTGTATGTGTGTGTGTGTGTGTGTGTGTGTGTGTGAGGTGTCTGAAAAGCCACCATTTTAAAAATAGATTATATTGTTTATGATCTATTTTATTTGTAGGATCTTATATTAGTTCAAATAATTTTCAAAATAAAAAAATTCTTTACTTTTTATATTCAAATGTTTTTCAGTTTTTAAAATGTTGATGACACAATATATATGTATATATATATAAAGAGAGAGAGAGACAGACAGACAGAGACAGAGACTGAGACGTTGAGAAATATACATTATTGATTTATGCAAAAATATTTTGTATTGATCCTATGCAGACCTGCGTTGGGGAGGTTGTAATATGCGGATGTTTTTATCCGAATTAAGATGCTGAATTTCCAGATGTTTGAAAGTAAGAAACATTCTCAGGATGAAAGATAAGTAAAATGCGAAAATACAAGCCTAAGAAATCCCATGACGAGCAGAAGCCCAAACTGTTTTTGGCAGCGCCAAGTGAGCGGATCCCATCACGTTTTCTCTTTTACGTTTATGTTATTATCATCTGCTTTTTTGTTTTTCCATCAAAGATATTTTAAATCAAATATTTGAACATCATGCTCCATCTTGTTTATTTTTTCCTTGCTCCGAATACCCAGAATACTTTGTGAAATCAGTTCCTTGCGATAGTTTTGAGCTGTGGCAAATCTTTCGTTGCTTTGTGGGCCCCTGTGGTACATCTCTTATTTTATTCATGCATTTTACAGCTAGTATTTTTATGTATTTACTTTTCCTTGTTTGTATTCATTTTAGGTGATGATAAACACGTGTAAAAGAATGGAAGATATTTCTGATTATACATTTCTATGAATTATCATTTGTTATTCACGGACACATGGGGGAATAGAGAATCATGTGGAAATGGTTTTAATTTTTTACTCAGAAATTGACGCTACTATTTCAAAAACCTAAGTAAAATTTTAAAATGTTTTCTTAAATTTTCCTTGAAAAAAAAAAGCCTAAAATTTTTGTCCATAAAAAGGAAAGAAATCTTTGAATTTGATGTAGAATAGGAAAAATCAACTTAAATGGCAAACCAACTGTAAAAATAAAGTTGATTAGATAAAAAAAGGATTAAATAAAAATGGATTAGATAAAAGATCAATTTTTATTAGTATTTTCAAGTATTTTATAAATATTTTTAAGTATTTTATTTATATTTTCAAGTAGTTTATTAGTATTTTCAAGTATTTTATTCATATTTTCAAGTAGTTTAATAATATTTTCAAGCATCTTATTTATATTTTCAAGTATTTTATTCATATTTTCAAGTATTATTTATGTTTTCAAGTTTTATTCATATTTTCAAGTTTTATTTGTATTTATAGATATTCTATTAACATCAACAAGTGTCATTTATATTTTTCAAATATTTTATAATATCTTAAAATATTTTAAAAGATATTTTCAAGTATTTTATTTATATTTTCAAGTATTAAAGAGTTATGTGTTTGCCTCTTTTATTCATATTTTACTCCTTTGAAAAACTTTTTTCCTGAATTTTGAACACAAAAGTTTTTTTAATTGGACTAACTGTGAACTTTTGAACAAAGGTAAAAAAAAATACGAAGTTGCAGAAAACTATGAGGTAAATCAGATAACTAAATAAAGTTATACTGCAAAGACCGCTTTCAGCGAAGTTAAACAGTGATGAACTTGTTCAGTTCAAAGATGAGCGACAATTTCGTAGCAGCAGACACCTGTGTCCTATGTTTCAGATTATGGCAAATGTAATATGTCGTTTATAATTCTTAGGTAAAATTTAGAGACTTGGAAAATGGGTTCTTGAGGAACTTCGAAAATTATTTTCAATGAGCGCTTGAATATTTCTATTTCACTTCTTAATTAAAGAAAAATCTTTTTTTTTTTGGGAGGGGGACAAGACAATGAGCAGAAGTGAATAAAGGATTTATAATGAAAATACAAAACGAATAAAATCAAGTCTATATACAGGATAACCTTCAATATTTTTTCCAAAATGGAATCTGCTAAGATAAGAACCATTCTATTTTTGGTGGGATTTAAAATGAATTATTTGTGTCGAATTGCTGTACCATTGAACAAACCTTGACTAGGAACAATTGACCAGTTTGAATGGCGCATCAGAAGCCAAAGGACGTTTTTTTCTCTTCGACCATAAAACTGACCCGTGACTTTGCAGCATGGCGACACTCATTTTCAACTTGCAGCGACGCAATAAACAGTTATGCAGTTGGGGTGGATAGTTCTGCTATTTAACGTGGTTTTCTTCAAGACCTGTGAACTATCATTTACTTCGCCCCTGGGAAATACGATTCCAACTAATTCATGATATAAAATATTTCGCGACTGAAAACGAACATCGTTCTTTTACGCTGGAATACATAAACTAGTAAAAAACCAGAGAAAATATTTTGATGACTGAATAATGATGCTATGAGTACGTATGAATAAAAGATTTTGTCTTTTTAAATCAATCTTAATCATATTGTCATATCCTTATTCTTTAGAACAATTACTGCAAGCTTTCATGACTTTTATTTCAATACTTGCCGGGCAAAAATGTATCAAATATTTTCAGATATAAAATCTCAGAAATGTTTCACAAATTCTTGTCACACTAGTTTTTCTCATATTTCCTCTTATGTTTTTTGTCATATTTTAAAACCCATTTACAGTATCGCCAATAAATAAGCACACTCCTAACGATTAAAAATGATTTTCTTATAAATAAAAGATATTTGGATTTTATTATTTGTTGAAGAACACTACAGAATCAAAACGGATATTATTAGGTATTATTCATTACCAAACTTGACTGGACTGAAACCCTGAAAGTAAAAACAAATAAATATGTAACAATGAACAAATAAGTAAACCTCTTATATATATGTGTATGCTATTATATTTTTGGTTACAGAGTTATTCCAATTCTATTTTGGTTACATAATACCTAATAATAATCGTTTTGATTGTTGATTTCTATCTTTATCAAGATAAAGGTCAACAATATTACTTTTCTTCAAAATAGCCTCTTTGGCATTCACCATATCAATTCAAGTGAGTTTTCCATTGATCGCAGCACCTTGAAACTCTCTTTTATTTTCGCTACATAATATCAAGATAGAGGTCAACAATATTACTTTTCTTCAAAATAGCCTCCTTGGAATTCAACACATTAATTCGAGTGAGTTTTCCATTGATCAAAGCACCTTGAAACTCTCTTTTGATGCAAGCAAAGCTGTGCCCGAATAATTTTTTTTACTGTTCTCTATGTCTTCACATTTTTTACCATTTAGATGACATTTATGTTCTGGAAACAAGATAAAATCGCACGAAGTTTGGTCAAGTGAATATGAAAAGTACTGCTCTGACATAATCCAATGTTTCACCAAAACATTTCGTTTAAGGTTGCAGAAAAATATCTTTTATCAAGACTGCTTTCATATTTTTCAAATTGCTATTCACTTATCTTGATAGTCAATAGTTCTAGAGGTCTAGACATCTACAGGTCTAGACATCATGACACCAAGAGTTCTAGAGGTCTAGACATCTCGACATCTACAGGTCTAGACGTCTAGAGGTTCAGAGATCTTGAGGTCTAGTCATCACTATTTCATTGTTTAACTTTCTTAGCTACGAACACATCTTAATAAAAAAAATGATTTTAAGCATTAGTATCGATACTTTTTGATCAAAGCTCGTATCATGGATATTTTTAGTTCTAGTATTTCGAAACATTCCTAATATTTTACTAATTATGCTTACACGATTTTTTCTCACATTTCTTCAAGGACCATTCCCTATTTGTTGATTTTCATATTCTAATTGCATATACTTTGATAAATCTATTATATGTCAAAAGTCGGTTGTCTATCTGTGTATATTTATGTGTTCGTGTGTACATAATACACAAATTGTGTCGATAAAATTGCTGCAATTTACGTGAATTGTCATTTTGACACTGTGTATCTTGAGATACCGGCATAATTTGCCAACGTAGTTGTTCTTGCTTAACGAGGATAACTTCTTTTATATTCAACTTTAAAAAGTTAAATTAAGACAAATAAATATGTTTTAAGACACTTCCAATCTGATCTTTTGTGATTACTTTAAATTTTATAATTAAGTTGCCGAGCTGTCAAAATACAGTCCTTTTCTGCCTTGAAACTAGTAATCCTATTTACCAACCCCTCCGCTCGGGCAGGATATGACACAAGGTCAATTTTTAAGCGGAGTTTAACAGGTTTGAATTCGGAGTTTTCCTTCTCCTAGACTAGTTGCCTCACCAAGGCTGAAGAACCTAGTCTGTCCTTCTATTTACCCATAGCTGGAGGAAGAATAATAAGATTCATACCTTTCCCAAGGGTATTAGTGCTATGTGAAATGCAATCAGTCTCGTCCAGGATTTGAACTCGTGTCACCGTGTCCATTTCTTACGACGAGCACCTCCTTGAAACTAGTAATAACCATGGCCTATTAAATCACAAATCAACCTATAAAAGCAAATGTTGAGCATTTTTTATTACTATATGTTGAAAAATGTTACCAATTTAAGATTTAATTTTTTCATTGATTATAAAAATAGCAATCTAGGTTTTGTTTAATATACTTATTTATTGTTGTATCCCACAGAACACCAAAAACCTTTTCAAGTTATTAATAAATTTTATTTTAGTTATCTATTTAGATATTGATATCAAGTATCCGTGTGTTATTGTCGTGGATCGAGCGACTGTAAGCATTTTCAAGTCACCAGCACCTTCATCATTACTCTCGCCGAGACTAACTCCTATAAATTTGATCGAATCTTCTGTTCTTTTAAGCTATGGTTTTTGTTTTTGAAACTGTTCCTTAAACTATTACATTATACAACTTTAGTTTTCTGGAGAGATCCTGGTATTTTTATTCTTTTACTGTTTTTTTCTCTCACTTTATTTTCCACTTTGATGAGATAACTGCATCGTGTTACTATATCACGGTCGTTAGACAAGGTTTTGTGACAGATCAATATAAAGTCACATTTGTGTAATATATATATATATATATATATATATATATATATATATATATATATATATCTTGTCATCCACAGACAGACTGTTTCATTCTATCAGAACTCTTCAGTGTGGCTAGACACGTACGACGCTCGAGGTCGGGATCGAAACCCATCCAACTTTACGTTAGACTAAGTCTCAGACCGCTCGGCCAACAGGCGTACCACGTTTGGCTAAGGGAATATATATATTATTGCTACTTTTTAATGCTGTTACGTATTATCCTTATGCTTATAAATAGACACACACACACACACACACACACACACACACACACACACACACACACACACACACACATATATATATATATATATATATATATCTTATACATTTTTTTCATTTGGAATATTATTTATCTCGTTTAATTAATTTAACTGAATATAATTTAAATCTTGTTTATTTATCTATTTTTTTTATCTGTATGTTTAGATAAACCTTCTACAGGGTCCGACGGAATGATCTCTCGAGTTTGGAATATAAAAAAGCAACATATATCCTATTCAAAATTTAATTTGCAAAAGAAAGAACACTGTCATTTTGTTTTGTTATCACCATCGTTTTGTTTTAAAGATTTACATCATTCAAATTCTTGTTCTCTTCACTCCTGAAGCCTCACCGTGAAATTCTGAAGCTTTAGTTATTGTCTCTGCGATTGGTGCGATATCATGTAGAATAAAATATTTCAGTTCTTCAGGTGTCTGTGTCTTACATTTAAAGGTACCCACAAAGGAAATAATCACAAGAAGATACAACTGGGAAGCGAACCAGCCACGAGAAGATAGTCATCATTTTGAAAATAAGTTTCAATCACAAATGCACGATGTTCACAAATCCCATTTTAGAAATTGAAATAGCATGGTTACTGCAGCTGTTTCAAGACATACCTCCCACCGACTTGTTCTTACTAGCACCTCCACTGCAGTACTTTTAAATTCAGGGGATCATTCTGCCGAACTCTGTAAACGAATTTCTTCTACTAATGTAGTAGCACCTCATTGTCCGTGGTAGGTAAATTCAAAGCCCTTTTCCGCAGTGGATGGAATTTGAGGATATTAGTGAATCATATAATCTGAATATCCAAAAGTTTTCTCGATGAAAGAGCGGTTTTCAAAATTCAAATATAACTGTGATGGTTTTAACAGGTAATAATTACGTTATTTCCTTTGATCTTTTACTTTCTTTCTTCCTTTCTTCCCATGAATTTCTTCAGTTTTCTGTCTCTTCTGAGTCATTTCGTGTTCTTTCTTTCTTTTACCATTTTTGTTTCCTTCTAAATTACTCTCGTTTTTCTTTCTTTCTTTCTTTCTTTCTTTCTTTCTTTCTTTCTTTCTTTCTTTCTAACATATTTGTTTTCCCCTACTTGTTAGATACACTTTTGGATTTTTTCTTCTTTTAAGATTAGCTCTCTTTAATTCCTTTCTTTCTCCGAATGATTTGAAAGGATTTCAGTGGAACGATGTTCCTGCGTTTTCAACTCGTCAGCACGAGAAACCAGATATAAACAGAAGTGGCATCATTTATGATGGAAATTATGCAAATTATTTTATAAATTGGTTAATCCACAACGCATACCCATGTCCCAAATTTTGAATAACAATTTTGTTTTTAGCTTAACTGTGAACCGGGCTTTAAGAAAAGTAAATTTTAAGACTTACCTGATTATCATAACTTACTAAAAAAAGTTTTGTACTTAATTTTATCGTTGGTTCTTCTCTTACTAGTTTATTTATATTGAGCACTCTTTTATGTTTTTATCTAGGAGTGGCAATCATCAAATCGTTTCTTATTTGCTATTCTTAACGTTTTTCAAGTGATTCTCAGTGAGAGAGATAAACATTTTATTTGATCATCTTTTACATCTTGTTACATCAATGAAGCTGCTATTTTTATATAAAGGTTAGGTTGTAGAGTCTGAATCATTTTCCTGTCTTTCCTTTTTCAGTTGTCTTTTATTCGTTGATGTAATATTTTAAGAGACTTTTTATTTTTGAACTAACTTATTTGGGGAATATTTTTTTCTGATAAGCTTTCATATCATTCATAGAATAAGAAGTTTTATGTTTATTCTATATGGTCGTCGGAACTTAAAAAGATTTTCACATAACGTATACACAACTTTTTTTCCAGTTTCTGTTATCTCCTTAAACACTCAAGTTCAGTGGTAATGATGTTTCATCCCCGAATCCTTACCTGACACTTGAGTTATTGTCCCATTAAGCTTTATTAGTGACTGGGCTGTTTTTTTATTCAGCATTTATATGAAATATATAAACTTCGTTGTTGTACCGTTGTGGTACAAAAGAGATTTTTTGACCCCGTTGTAACCCCGCCGTGGTAACAAGTTGACGAACGCGAAAACTCTGTTAAAGTACACAAAGATTTATTTACTACACGGTAGCAAGTAGTCGCCGGGAGAAAGAAAAAAGTATAGAATAGACGACGGCGTCAACTTGACGATTATAAGCAACATATCATAGTGAGAAAGAGAGATCAGACACAGAGCTTGAATTTTTTCCTGGTTCTTATATGCTTGTCCGCTGGGTCTTACGCTCCCTCCCTTTGAGCACCTCCAGAATTTGGGGCTCGTAAACTATCGTCTCTTTACATCTTCGTCGCTGGTGTTCAACTGACGTCTTTACATTATCACTTCTCGCCGGCAACTCTCTAAAGGCCACGAGTCGTCCCCTCATTTCCACCTGCAGTCAGCGGAAGGGACACCCGTCTTCTTCGCCTCCGCGCATGCATGCAAGAATTTCGGACCTCCAGTTTTCCTTAGTCATTCTACTCTATAACAAGGGACCCGGCCTGGCCGTTTGGAGACTATCTGATTTTTCATTTATTTATTTATTTATTCATTCAATTTTCTATGAGACGTTCAATTACGTAAAATTGTATTTCTGTTCACGTGTGTGTGAACACAAATATATCATGTAAAATTGTGTCGTTAAAATAACTGCTGTTTACTTTTGTGGATTGTCATTTCTTACATTTATCTTTTACAGATACTGGTATATCTAGAGAACAGCATCCATTATTGCTTAATGAGTAACTAGTAGGAATACCCAGTTTTTCCAAGGGAAAATAACTTAAATATAACAACAGTTAAAATATGTTATTTTGATAAATTTTATAACACAAAAAATACAAATTATTTACACAACGCCTAAAAAAGTAGCTATCACCGGAAACTATTCTCTTGCCAAGTCCAAAACAAATGATGTAACCCCTAACCCTATGACACATCTCCTAAGTACACGACATTAGTCTTTCTATCACTGGGTTTCTGTCTAAAAATATTCTTTAGCAATCGAACCCATAAACAATCAAACTGAAAATGAGGTAAAAAAGAATTAGTGATATATGACAAAGAAACTCCCAAGACTTATACAAAAGTGAATTTTATGGTAATTAATCATTGAGCCATTCGTAAGAAGAATTAATAGAGAAAATTCTATCATTATTTGTTTACAATGTTTAGAAGGGAAGCTCTTTTTATTGTGCAATCTCTTTTGATTTTGAGAGACTTCTGATATCAACTTCATATCGCTTATGTCATAAGGCGAGGTCTTTTGAATCTTTATGCCAAAAATGATGTCAGTAGGACTTGTCGTTTTAATATGAAAAAGGAACGAACAAACTACCCCCCCCCAAAAAAAACCCCAAACAAACAAAAAACAACGGGACTGAAATTTCCGTGGTGTAGTGGCTAACGTGCTGGATTGCGACATCGTAGTAAGCGAGTTCGCACTCCAATCTCGCTATTGCGTTAGCTTTCGTACCAATACGTTTGACAAAGGTATGAACCCATTATCCTCCCAGCTATTGATTAAATAGTATCACTACTATTATACTCCAAGGACGGCCTTAGCATTAAATAACCCACGAACGTTAATATGCCATTAAAATAAAGAAGAAACAAGAAATAGTAAACTTAGTTATTGGCATAAATAAATATTTTAACTCATTGCGTATTCGGGTTTTATAAAATTTTTATTCATTTCGAATCTGTTTTTTTTTTTAAATCTTTATGAATTAGCAACTGTTTTGTTGAAAACGATAATCAAATTGCCTAAAATTGCTCTTTTGAACTGAAACGAGAAAAACATCCTTTATATTTTTACACAAAATCTTGGAAATAAGTAACTTTTGAGAATTATTCATCATTATATTTTGAAAATTTAACAAATGAAAAATTTAATTTCTGAAATGTTTTTTCGGAAGTATCATTATTCGATTTTTTTTCTTTAATAATGGGTTTATATATATATATATATATATATATATATATATATATATATATATATATATATATATATATGGATTTATTCATATTTTAATATAGATAAATAGATTTATACTTTCATATTTATATCTATATATTGAATTTACTCGCCTCAAATTAAATACACTCTTACCACTTTTTAAAAAATAAAAAGTTAATTTTTTTTTAACGAAAAGCCAACTCCAGAGTGAGGAAAACATTCCAGTCTTTGTGTAAATCAAGAAAGGTTAATGTCATCAAGATGACAAACAATAATTTACTTATGGACTATAGTTTTGTCACTTCACTGGATTACTTTGCATTCTTTATCTCCTAATTAAATTTCTCCTTCTGGTTCATTCTCTTTACACTCTTTCTTTCTTTCTTTCTTTCTTGCAAATATCTGTAATTTTTCACGAACCTTCAATAAGTAAGTAAATTCCTTATCTTTTTTATGTGTTCTTAAAACAACAATAACAAAGACGGGGCACAAGAGTGATGTAAAAACCTAAAAGAGTGGCTTGCCCTAAAAAACAGCGGGACTGTAATCTGAGAGATTAAACTTCTAAAAATTAGGCTTTGACGATGTTTTTTTTTTTTTTCACCAGTGTAGCCCAGCTATCAGCAGGAAATCTAGCCGAAGTCTACTTTATAAAATTTTATTAATATACTATTTTCGGAATTTAGCTTAATATATTTTTGAGGTTGGTGTTTATTTTCAGATTAAATTTGTATTTGTGTTTCGGCTTTCAAAAAAAAAAAAAAAAAAAAAAAAAAAATTAAGGGTAATTAATGAATCTGCAGTTCACTGAAGAAAAGTTTCAAGTTCTGATACGTTGGATAAAAACAGAGAAAAGAAAAACATTAGACATTTTATTTGTATTTTATTTCATTTCTATTTTTAGTTTTATATTTATCCTGAGCCTTGAATTATTTGCAATGATCTAAATGGATCCTATTCTTGAGAGGAGTTGATCAGTAGTTGAGAAATTGTCTCTGTAGTTTTTGTTGCCAATATTCGATTATCGCTCAAGAGGCAAATACTGAGATTATGAATCTTGTAGATAGTATTTCTTGCTCTCTCGAAATTGACTGCAAAGCATTACTTCATTACTTTTTAGAGTTTCTTGTTAGATGTCAACTGAACCAAGAGATATTTGTTGCATCTTCAGTTTTTCTCGTTGCAACGACAGAAAACGTTTTTTTATCATTTATTCCACTCGATATTACTTTATTTAGAAGTGGGAGATTTTTCCCCTTTGAAGTAGAAACAATTACCCTTTGAAATTGTTATTTGGTATTCCGTTTCTAGAAGACGACTTCTGAAGGTTCTCGTTGATGGTGAAATCATTAGAACAAGAGATACGTTCATAAAAGCTGCGAACTTCTGTTTAAATTTTTTCTTTAGCTCTAAATGGCCTCTATAAAAAGGATGAACTGTCATGAAACCCTATTTATTATCCTTATTTAGACCTAATATATATGATTAGCATTGATATCCGGCGTTGCTTGGGAAGAAAAGGTAAACGACAAAACAGCTGGATGAAATAATTCTGATTTTTTTGTCATATTCATAGTTTTCTATTTATAGAATCTTACTAAAATATATATTTTAGTTAGATTCTATCAATAAATAACTATGGATATTACAAATACATGACAAAAAATTTTGAGCGTAAAGAAAAATTCCGATTAGTTCTTCATTTTACACAATAATTTTGTTCTAATTTTTGCAAATATAAAGTCTTTTTTCACTACTTACTCCTGATTTAGTATATCATGAAAGCTGGTCCGGTAAAATAAATGGGTCTGACTTTGCCCATCTCACGATTTATGAAATAACAAAAAAGATGTACTAGAATTCAAAGTCTCTATCTCACTCCGTTTGGCCAGAAGTGGCATATTTCTTATTTGATGTCTTCGATGCTCTCAAATGACATCGAAGGTTAGCCTTTAGAGCCGGGGTTCAAGTCAATATTCAGGCCAAGAAAATTAGTTTTCTTGGATTTTTCATTTGGATGTAATCCTTTCTCTCATTCATAAATGCACACACACACACACGCGCGCGCGCGCGCGTGCGCAGGCGCGAATACGCGTACACACACACACACACACACACACACACACACACACTTCAGCGTAGCAGTATCGATTAATGTGATTAAACATCTAAATATTTCTTTAGCGCAGTATATGGACCGCATAGGAATCGAAATACAGCAAAATTATAAATTCTTTTTGAATTGTTTAATATTGCAAGTTTTGATAGACTATCCATTTATGGTGATAATAATCATAGGAAAAACTGGTAGTGCCAGTTCTTTGATATTAACACAAGACTTTGATTGGTTTCTTTGTTTAATGGCATATCTACCTTCTTAGGTTATTTAATGCCAAAGACATCCATCTTGAAGAACAGCAGTGATGCTATTTAACCAATAGCTGGAAGGATAAGGGGGTTCATACCTTTCCCAAGGGTATTTGTCCGAAAGTGAACGTAATAGCGCGACTGGGGTTCGAACTCGCTTATCTACGATTCCACATTCCCGGGCTTTAACCATTACACCACGAGGATACGACCGCAAGATTTTGATAGTACGCGCACAGACAGAATGGAATTGAATATATTAATAATTGGCAATTTTCTATCTTCTTACATCGTAAGCATTAATATGTAAATAAGCAGTTCACACGAAAGTAGACAAAAAACTACTATTTTAAAGGCCACAGGATGAGCCGATGACGTCTTATCATAACTTGAAGCCCAACAATATAGTTTACAGAAGAAAGCAAGTAATGATATTGGTCGGGGCGATAAAACGAGGCCATACCATAAAACAAGGTCATAGGAAACAGAGACTGAAGCGTTTCTTTTACAAGTGTATTCGGTTGTTCGAAACACACAAAAAAAAAAAAAAAAAAAAAAAAAAAAAATCACCGCATGAAAATATTTATCTGATAAAATCTTGCGGATTTACCAGTCGATGTTACTTATACATACATATATATATATATATATATATACAGAGAGAGAGAGAGAGAGAGAGAGAGAGAGAAAGATTACACCTCCAATTAAGGAAAAATAATGACTTTGTATAAAATTAATTAGGTGGTTTAGGAACATCAATTAAAGTTCAGGGGGTGTCTTCGTGGTGTAATGGTTAATGCGACAGACAGCGAAATCGTAGTAAGCGAGTTCGAACTCCAGTCGCTCTATTACGTTCACTTTCGGGCAAATACCCTTGGGAAAGGTATGAACCCCCTTATCCTCCCAGCTATGGGTTAAATAGTACCACTTCTGTTCTTCAAGGAGAATGGCTTTGGCATTAAATAACCTACAAAGGTTGATATGCCATTAAACAAAGAAACCGAACCAATTAAAGTTCATCTTATTTTCTCTTTCTTTCTCTTTAAAAAGACCTGAAAAAAGTTTAGAGAACAATGGATATACGAAGGATAGCTTTGTGATATATTTCACTCCATCCAAATAGAACCGCCACTATCATTTTGGATCAAAATTTCAAAAGGATCATCACTAATCGATGATTTATCTAGTAAAATACGTTTGTATCGATAAAGATATCACATAAAATGCCTTTATATAAAATACAAAATTCAAATATCTAGGTCTGGTCACTTTGTTTGGTGGTATATCAACCGTGTAAAAATAATAGTGAAAATATTTAACCCATAGCTGGGAGGATAAGGGGGTTTACAACATTCCCAAGTCCGAAAGAGAACGTAATACCGTGACGGGAGTTTAAACACACCTACTTTGAGGCCACAGCTTAGGTCTTTAGCTATTACGCCCTCATATATTTAGAACTGAATGAATGTGTGCGTTTGTGTGTGTGTGGGCAAATACATAAGTTGGCAACCGTAGTCGAGGGTGACCCGAAGGCTCCCTTTTCGATAGCTACTACACTAAGGTATAGGGGAGGACGCTACTCCTTTCCCTGGATTCCTCCACTTTACCCTTACCTCATAATGCTGAGTGTTAAGAAAAGTAGCATCAAGTACCATTTTTTGAGTCTTTGGTATGACTCGACCTGTGATTGAACAGAGGTCTCCCGGGCCATTGGCGGACAGTGGGCAAATATATATATATATATATATATATATATATATATATATATATATATATATATATATATATATATAATTATCCCCCCAATGCATGCATGTTCGTGTGTGTGTGTGTGGGCAAATATATATATATATATATATATATATATATATATATATATAATTATCCCCCAATGCATGCATATTCGTGTGTGTGTATGTGTGTGTGTGCACGTGTGTGTGTGTGTGTGTATGTGTGTTTAAAGAGAGAAGTGCAGCGGACATTAGAATAAAATCTGTTATATTTGGTCATAAAAAGCTATACGTTTCTTGGCTTTCCAATTTTGCTAGCCTGAATTTTAGAATTAAATTATCCCAAAGGAGTAAAACACACCCAACGTATCTTTGTACTTCTGGTTTTCTTTCTTTCTTTTTAACCAAACTTATTCCAAAAAAAAAATAATTCAAGCAAAACAATCAAACAATTTTTGAGAAAAAGAAAAAACATTGTTCTTATCGTAATTATTTTCATTAAAAATGAATCTGAATTAAATCGATAGATTTTTTTTCTTTCCTTTTAAATGTATATTTTTTTTATTTGTCCGTAAAACTTGAGGGCGTTCGTTTGAAATCTTGTTGAGGGTGGTGAATAAATACTGACCTTGCACACGCCCTTTGTCAATTAATAACCGCAACTATTTAAATAAAAAAAAAATGTCAACTCCTTTTGGGATAAATCAAATGTTTGTAAGATCGTTTTTTTCTGTATTACTTCCCGGAATAATTTTACCTTAAAGAAAAAAAATGTCGAATCATTCGTTGGGTGCATAGTAATTGAAATGTCAAAACAAGAAAATGTTGATTTTTATCATTCTGGGTTTTCGGACTATTGTCTTCAACTTTATTGCTATATTCGTAACGTTTCGGCCGATGTGTCCTCCAGCCTTCTTACAGCAGATCACATAGCGTAACTGCTATAGGCGTTGGTTCTCTAAGCTTCTGAGTGACAATCATCTGGAGGTTGCAGGTTTAATCCTGACTGTAAGCGAGTACCAATACTGGAATACTCAACACTTGTACCCGGTTATGGTTAACGGAATCAGAGTAAGCGACCACCCACCGTGGATTAAGAAAAGGACGTGGTTCGAAGGTCCGTGTAGGCTCCCGAGTTTAACAAAAAACACCTGAAGAAGGCCAGAGGACACAACGGCTGAAACGTTGTGAATATAACTATAAAGATGAAGACAATAGTCCAAAAACCCTGAATGATAAAAATCATCAAGCTTCGTCTCAAAAATTCGGACAACTAAGAAACTGCTGATTTTGTGATATTAGCTTCATTCTTCTTAGGACCCTCAAAATGAACATATACGGTATGTGCAAGTATGTATTTTTGTCTTATGTATATATCAAGAAATGAACAGGTGAACTGATGTACTCTTCGTTTTGTAAACAGAAAAATAACCGTAGGATTCGAATGAAACATTAAATCTAAGCAAACTAAACTTGAAAATAATGTTGCTGTTTCAAATCAAACGAGGAGTAAATGACATTGTAGACAAAACTTTCTGATGTTAATAGACGAATCTAATTTTTAGAATAAATACTTCTTCATTATTTATTTATTTATTACTTTAACACAGAAAAAAGTTATTTTCTTTTTAACAATAACCCAAGCAAAATATGACAACCGATAACTATTCGATAATGTCAGATCTCTACAGATCACGATGATTAACGTGGTCAACTTTATGGCATTCCTTTTATATTACAGTTCTATATTGTTTTCAATTTCATTTATTGGTGGTTGATCCAATTAACAAAACTTATGTTTTTATTAAACTAAAACTACTTTGCAAAATATATTTCAAAAAGGATATTAATTTCAAAAAGGATAATAATCTCCAAAAAGATATAAATTTCAAAAGGGATACAAATTTCAAAAAGGATATAGATTTCAAAAACGTATAAATTTCAAAAAGGATATAGATTTCAAAAAGGATATATAATTAAACAGAGAGAGAGAGAGAGAGAGAGAGAGAGATAGAGAGAGAGAGAGAGAGAGAGAGAGAGAGAGAGAAACAAAAACAGACGCAAACACGCACCTTTAATGATAATAGTATTTTGAAAAAAAAATTGTCCTTCAAATCTGAGTCGTGGGATCTTAAAGGGAAACTTAAATTATCAAAATAAAGTTTTATTATTCTTTTTGCACCTATATGATATACGTTCTCATTTTTTCCTCTTCAAAACACGAATCACAAACGTACTATATTTAAATAGAAAAAAATAAGAATAAAAGAATGGTGACTACTGTCATGTTTTTGTCGAATTCATTTCATTTTTATACATAAAAGGGGAAAATTATGTTAGGGAAGAAAGTTTGCCTTCTTGAAAATTGTTGTGAACAACATCAGTTTAACGGTTAACAAAGGGTTTTATTTACAGTATAATACAATTAGCGGTGCGTACAGTTCAACATGACTGTCTTTTTTTCTTATATCTCGTTTTAACCAAATTTCCTTGATCTCGTCACTTCGAAAGTCTCAGAATACTACAAAAATTTAAACTCCAAATATTGGACTCGAACATCGATCTCTGTCACCGAAACCATAATTATTTTGACACAAGTAAACTCAATTTAAAATTCGCTTTTTTTTAGCTTTCAAAGAGATGTAACATAATATCACCTGACACGATTTCTAGCTCTGTACCAATAAAAAAAAAAAAACATAATAAAAATAACTATATATTAAAAAAAAAAAGAACTCTTAAAATATCTAGGACTGTTATTTGAAAATAAAATCTCACGTGATTAAATAGTTAGCAAGGTAGATCAACAGAGCATTGTTTGTGAGTTTGTTGCTTAGTGGGCACTTCATACTTTTGGCTTCGTGCCACCTATAAGCGAACCTTGGTAAATAATTATATGCAAGGAAAATCTTTGGGCGTCACTGATCAGCGCCAGAACACCAGAAACCAGTCATAACATTGCCCAGTCGGCTGAGGCTGTAGAATACACCAACTGCACTTCTACTGAGGGGTAAGACCCCCCCCATGAATGTCCTAAACAATCTGATGGTGAGGTTCCAGTAATGTTGGAGTTTTGGGAAATGCAGAGTACCTCTTCATTGCCATCACTCCCAGGTCCACTCTAGCCCGGAGTGGTTGCACCTGATAGGATCCTACCTATGGGTTAAATAGAACTAAACTGCGTACTTATGCTAAACGGAATTGTTTGAAACAGAACTGTTTGACTAAACTGAATTTCTTAAAATAGAAATGTTTTTGACAATTAAACTGTGTATTTACATTTAAACTGCGTACTTATACAGAATTGTTTGAAATGCGTACTTATGCTGAATTGTTTGAAATGGAACTGTTTTTGACATTGAAACTGTACTTACGCTAAACTGAATTGATTGATATAGAACTATTTTGACATTTAACTGTGTGTAAACCAAAACCTATACTTATACTAAACTGAATTGTTTGAATTAGAACTGTTTGACTAAACTGAATAGCTTGAAATAGAAGTGTTTTTGACAATTAAACTGTTTACTCATACTAAACTGAATTGTTTAAAATAGAACTGATTATTTGAATAAAAAATGGATCTGGCATTAAATAACCTACCAAGTTTGATATGTCATCAAACCCAAACAACCAGTCATAACAGGCTGAGCAACTCTGCTTTGAAATTAACAATTTTAAAATCTGAAATTGTATCATGATAATAAAATGAATGAACTTTTTGCCTTTCAGAACAAGCAGACATTATCGTAATTTGCTTCCTACTTTTCTATATTCATTCATATAATTTCTGTATACATTCATAGGCACGTTAATAAAAAAGAAGATTGAAAAACGCCCTCGTTTGTGAATCGAGAGCGATTGCTATCCGAGGTTGCAATTCAAAGCAGGATAAAATTTTCTTAACACATACATATTCATATCTGCATAACACACACACACACACACACACACACACACACACACATATATATATATAAATATATATATCATCATCATCATCATCATCATGTCGTGCTGGTAGCACGGATATCCCTGACCCTCTCTCGCCACTTTTCCCTATCGTTCATCGCCTCAGGCAGGTCTTCCGAAACACACACAAATAATAAGTATGCCATGTTAGATACACGTATACATGTATAAATGTGTACATGCGCACAAGTATACAAGGGATTTTAGTGATTAAAAACTGTTTGGGGGAATGTCCTCGTGGTGTAATGGTTAAAGCGATGGACTGCAGAATCGTAGTACGCGAGTTCGTATTCCAGTCGCGCTATTACGTTCACTTTCGGGCAAATACTCTTGGGAAAGGTATGAACCCCCTTATCCTCCCAGCTATGGGTTAAATAGTACCACTACTGTTCTTCTAGGAGAATGGCTTCGGCATTAAATAACCTAAAAAGAGTTGATATGCCATTAAACAAAGAAACCAAACCTAAAAACTGTTTCAATGATTTCCTAGACAAACAAAAAAATAGGGATCATTTTTAAAAATAATTTTAGTCATTCCATGATTTGGAAGCAGACCTTGAAATTAATGTCTCCTTTAAAACAAGTGAAGAAATCTTTTATTAATCTTTTTTTTTCTTTTGTACCATAGCCAGATACGGATATTTGAAACGTACATAGAATGTTCATAACATATATACATATAACATAGGAATCCCGAAACACGAAAAACACGTAACGACTTCTTAGTTCAGGTACGAAACCTTTTATTACCTTTGAGTTAAAGGTTTCGACATAAGGAAGAGAGATGCACATTCTTTCTATGATGACTTTTTCATCCCCCCCCCCAACACGTGTGGCACCAGCCACAAGGCCCCTGGCCTGGCTTCGGCGAGCAAGCGAAAGCCAACCGTCTTCTCCCGAGGCAGAACTCAACTCAACTGACTTTTTCAAAATCCCCCAAATCCTCCGCGCGCTTCCGGTGCGTGACGTTACCCGCACTCTCTAGCCCTGTTTCCCATCTGGGCTATTGTGACATCTCTGAGTGACACGTCCGCTCCGGCAGCGCGCATGAACACCTGCGTTAATGTTGCGCCTAAGTAACTCATGCACTGAAAACGAAAGGTTCTCAGCCTAACTAAACCCAAAGGCATAAAACGAAATCCCTCGGCCATTATATTATACTTTCAAAAAATTGTCAACTATTAATTTTAAAGCCAATATTTTCTTTTATTTTAATTTTTGGTTGTTATTTTTGTCGTTACCCACCGGGACTGTCAATATACAACAATGAGTTGCAGCGCAGATTCAAAATAAAAGACAAATATTTGAGATTTGAACTCACGTCTTATGAGCTTCCAGAAACCAAGTTAAAATCCCCAGTTGTTCTTGTGGGGTTTAGGCTTATGTTACGTTGTTTTTACTTTAGTTGCGTTGGTATTACGTTGGTAGCGTTGGTAGCGTTGGTTATGTTGGCGTTAGATATCTGACTCCATATTTTGGTTATATTATATTTAACTCCCACGTTGTTTAGTCGGTGTAATGCCTTGCCCAAGGAAGTCCCAAAAAGAAAAGACAGAAACAGATAAGAGACGAAGACGTTTCTTTTATACTTTCCTTTATTTACTGGGTTCAACAACCATTCCGTGGATGAGGGAGTTTTTCCTGAATACATTGAAATGGTTGAATCCCCCAGTTAAGGTATCAAAAATACGTTAATTCGTTTCATGTAGGTATTTGTCCTCATTTGAATATTTCGGGCTTCCATAAGGGTTAGTTTTCTTTTGGAAGTTTGTCAAAGTCCAGTAAGAGTTAGTTTATAGTTCAGTAGTGGGTCTTGTATATTTCAGCATAGTGTTGACCGATAGAGAGAGGGCTGCTACTGGGTGAAGGGACTAACCGACGCTACGTCCAAAGACGAATGCGTGGTGCCCAAAACACCAGACAGCAAAACAGTGTTGTTGGTTCGACGGACACTGCCTGAAAGAGAAAGATAATAGGGTCCCCTTTGTCAAGAGGAATACCTTTTTTCTTTTACGCATGCATCATCTCCTTTTCCTGTTAGAGACCTCTGGGAGTTTCTGAAAATTTAATAGTTTTCTTTTTATTTCTTTTTATTTCTTTATTTATTTATTCGTTCCCTACATTCTAATTGATATACGCAGAACTGTTGGTTGAAGAATCTCAAATTAAACTTATTCACACATTTTTTATTCTGCTACTTTCTCAGCACTATATTGTAATTAAAAAAAATATTACACGTGTAGCAAAATACTTTAGTGGCATTTTTTTTAAAAATTAAAACCTTTCAAAAGGGTATTGGTCCGAAAGTGAATATAATAACGTGACTGGAGTTCGAACTCGCTTATTATGATGTTTTAGTTCAGCACGTTAACCACGACACAATGGGTATTCCCAAAATATATACATAGATAAAAGATAGTACAACAATAAGCACAAATGTTATTGCCGATCTATGCTCTTTCTTGTTGTAGATTGATGGACCGAGTGTGTAATGATAAAAAATAATTTTAAAATTTGGTGAAAGAAGATACTAGTCAAAATTAAAGTCAAGAAATGTTGACAAGTCAAGTGAACTACATTTTTAATCGCTATGAAAAGAAAACAGGAATCAGTTGATACCATTTGGAGGTTTGATCTTTCTCGGGTGTTTTAGATTGTTTCGCATTTTGTTTCAATGTGTCTGTGGGGATTTAGGAATTAACAATAAAACTCCCAACCGGATGTTGACTCGTTGGCTGCCACATACAAAATGTATAAACGCGTCGCCACGCATAAGGCTCCACGCATAAGGCTCCACGCATCCATCCGGTTAAAAATCAGAAAAAAAGAAAAATAATAAAAAGTAAAGTAGCCAATGGGAAGCGGTCGCGCCAAAATTAGAAGGATTTTGGAGTGGCGAATTTGGAGCCGGTGGAGAGAGATAAATACTCAGCTTTTCTGTGAACCGGGGCTTGTCAGGGAGTGTCCGTCGAACCAACAACATCATTTTGCTGTCTGGTGTTTTGGGCACCACGCTACGTCCCAAGACGTAGCGTTGGTTAGTCCATTCACCAAGTAAATAAAGGAAAGTATGGAAGAAATGTTTTCGTCTCTTATCTCTTTCTATCTTTTCTTTTTGTATATTTCTTTTGGGACTTTCTTTGGACAAGGTATTGCGCCGGCCAGTCAACGTGGGGTAAAATAATATAACCAAAATATGGAGTCAGATATCTTACGGCAACACAGCCTTGCCCTTAGCTCCTGACCTTCAAAAGCCCCTTTAAACTCCACATATCTAAAGCTTATTATTTTTTTAATTTTGACAATTATTATTTTTTTTAACTTTTAGTTGCTTAAACAACAAATATGGTACTGCGAGATCAAGAGACAGAATAAGGGAGTGGTTTAGTGTTTTATTTGAGCTACTGAAAACCAATGTTTCCTTCAAGCAAATGTGGGCATTAGTTTGAGTGTCAACGAGTCTTCGGTTTGTGCTGTTCCTTGCTGTCGTCGAAATGACGACTCATTGTGTTGTTATAAAACAAGGCCATAACAAATTAAAAATATGAAAGAAAATACTAGTCAAAAGTAATAATATTGATTGATAATGTTTCATCTAAAAAGAAATATAAACCGAATTTCTCTGGCAAATTTTTTAATCGGAAAATGTCAGTGAAAAATTTAAATGAAAGAAAAAAAATCATTACTCAGAAGAAATCTTTTTTATATGTTTTTTTTAAAGACACTTGAACAAGACCAACACAAACCAATTCATTAAAAAAACAAAAAACAACAACAAATAAATTATAATATTTGGGCTTCTAACGCCGTATGATGTTTAGCGAGCTTTGGTTAATAGATCTGTGTTAGTCAATTCGAATCTCATTGTTCGACCCATTCTTTAGTCATTGTACCAAACTAACTTAAACTTAATGAATAGCATTAAAAAATAATAATAACACATTTACTCGAGTTATAGAAGACTAATAAAAATGATAACGCATTTACTCGAGAATTACAGAAGACTATGTTAAAAAAAATTCAACAAAAAAGGAGTTTTAAAAAAAAAATTTGATTATATTTTAAATATAATTAAAATCTAAATAAAAATCCTTTTTTTGGTAAAAAGAAAAACACTCTCAATTTTTGGCCCAAATATATTCCTTTATAATATATACTTGGCTGTTATAAAGTTTACTTTACTAAACACCCGAAGACTGTTTGATGACGAGGGAATAATAAATCTCCCCAATAAAGAAATATGTTTGAATTATACAGCTAACCAAATGTAAAAATGAAATGAATTAGATAAAAAAAACAACGTTTCAGTAAACAATGATTAGACTTATTTATTCTTTTTAAGTCTTTATTAATTTGAGCTCTTCCCTTCAGAATCTGACGATTTAAACTTAGATGTTTTTGAGAATATTTAAAACAATAATAATTATAATGATGATTAAGATGATGATGAAGAAATTCGTCATTTGTTTATATAATAAAAACAAATAATAATAATAATAATAATAATAATAATAATAATAATAATTGCAAATGTTTGTTATGTGGTGATAGAGACGAAACCATCAATCACATAATAAGCGAATGCAGCAAATTAGCACAGAAGGAGTATAAGACTAGACACAACTGGGTGGGCTGGATGATACACTGGGAGATGTGCAAGAAATTTCAGTTTGACCATACCAACAAATGGTATATGCACAAGCCATTCCTGGAGAATGACACACACAAACTCCTATGGGACTTTGACATACAAACGGATCACCTAAACTCGGCCAGAAGACCAGACCTTATAGTAATCAATAAAAAAAAGAGAACTTGCAAAATTGTGGACTTTGCTGTACCGGCTGACCACAGAGTAATTCTTGCAAGCTTCTCATATCAGCGATAGAGTCACTGGAGTCCGAGTGACAGCTAGTCTCCTCTGGTCTCCTTGACTCTAAGTATCTTAGCTGATCTTAACAATGCTGTAGTCTCGATTCGACCTTTGATTTCGAATTGTTTCAGCTCCCTTATCAATCCTTTGGAAGACTGTTCCAGGTGCAGATATTTTTATAAAGCAACAGAAATGTCAGACCTAATAGAATGAAATTGATTTGATGGGTCCAATCACCCCCTCACGTCTTACCCAAGAAAAAAATTCTTACTTATCAAAGTGCAAATGTAAGAATTTCTGGAGTGAACAGCAAACCTCCACAAAAAATATAGAGAGAAACCCAAGCAAAACTTGATTGACAGAAAAAATGTGGGTGGACATTTGTTATAGACAGAAAAAAAACCCACATGGTATCTGATAGAGTGGAGAAAGTGATTGGTTTACATGATAACACACAGCAACGTGTGAAATGTAAAAGATAAAAGGAAGTAAAATAACCGTTGTAAATCCGCTGAATAGGTAAATTCAGTGAAGATTTATTTCCGTTCGGATGTGGTTCTGAGTGTCGGCTTTCAAGAAATAATGCGAAGACAACTTTTATGGTAAAATGACGTCAGTGCAGATTGTGAATAATTTATACAGTATATTGAATTTTGCCTTTATATCTCTTTTTCTCTTATTTTACCTATGATATTAGTATACACGGAATTTTTTAATTAAATATCATTAATCGAGGAAGATCAAGTTCTATCTTAGGCTCAGCTTGATTGGTGGCATTTTGAAATGGTTGGGAGACAGTGCAAGATGGATCTGATTTTGATTGACTGATCAATTCGCTGGAAACCGTTTTCTTTGATTTTATCTATCGATGTTCTAAGCACGTAAACGCAGTTTCTTCCAAGCAGTGGTCGTGTCGATACTGCTATATGGATGCACTACATGGACTAAATGGATGGAGAAAAAGCTTGACGGCAACTACACAAGAATGCTGCAAGCAATTTTGAACAAGTCCTAGAGGCAACACCCCACAAAGCCGCAGCTGTACGGCCACCTACCCCCAATCACAAAAATTATCAAAGTTAGACGAACCAGACAAGCAGGACACTGCTGGAGAAGCAGGGACGAGCTCATAAGTGATCTTCTCCTATGGATCCCTTCATGTGGCCGAGTAAAAGGAGGGCGACCAGCTCGAACCTACATACAGCAGCTCTGTGAGGATACGGGATGTAGCCCTGAGGACCTGCCAGAAGCAATGAACGAAAGGAAGGAGTAGCGAGAGAGGGTCAGGGATATCCGTGCTGGTGGCATGACAAAATGATGATGATCAATTCTGAATCCGAGGAAAGTTTTGCACAAACGAACACTGTAATTCGATCTGATCGACAGTTGGCAGTGACAATGATTCGTGGTGGATTGTTCAACTAATTTTAATCAGTTTTGCCAGCCTGAAAAGAATCAGTCTTATTACTTTCTAGATACAAACAAAATTAGTCTAATTACTTTCTATAAATACTTTCTTTGAACGAGGTTTTGGCCCAAAAGAATCCCATAGGCCCCTTCTTCTCCTAATTTGATTCCTTGTAACTATTTCTCGTTCCCAAAATCAAAACCCAGCTCAGTGGTTGCCATTTGGAAACTATTGCGAACATACAACGGATTATGGTAAACAAAGGGAAATTAGTGTCATTTGAAAACTTCCAAGAATTGGATGCAATGTTTTCGTTGGTGTTTGTTATCTCTATGGAAGGTTTTAGAAATGAGATTGAGCTGATTTGTAATTCATTTGATAATATTTTTTTTACACAAGCATTTCATTATTCAAATAGACCGACCTGTCTAATATTACTAAATACTTTCAAGAAATACAAAATACTTCTGTGAATCTTTTCCATTTGTATATGAATAAATAAATCAATAAAGAAGAAGAAGAAGAAGAAGAAGAAGAAGAAGAAGAAAGGAATATTAGTTTTAAAAAGAAACTTAGTTTTAAGAAATGTATATATTGGCGAAACAGCGTGGTACCAGCAAATTACATACATAATTACATCACACACACACATACACACACACACACAATGGCGGGTGGCTAAAGAGCTGGCCTGCAATATCATAGTCGGCGAGTTCGAAATCTACTCGTGCTATTACGTTCACTTTCGGGCTAATATCATTGGAAAGGTATGAAGCCCTTATCCCCCACCCCAATTATGACTTAATTAGTATCACAATAGCGTTGGCATTAAATAATACATAAATTGTTGATATACTATTTGAAGAAGAAACAAAGTATGTTAAAAAACGTATCAAGATTGAAAACAGTAATGAATGAAACATTAACTATTTTCTAAGCAGTCCTCTTGGCACCCAACATTTATTCCTTTGTGTTTTTCATTGGTCGGAGCACCTTTAATAGGATTTTAATGTTATTCATCTCCTTAAATCTCCCCGTTGAAAATAATTTCTAGTTTAAGAAATAGAAAAAATCACTGATGAGTATAAGAAGGTTGCTGCACTTGTACCATCTTGTGTTCTGCTAAAACCATTTTCTTCAAAAATTATCAACTCTGATTTCAAAATTAAAAGAAAAACAAAAATGACGCTGACAACAGTCTAGACATGCAGACATCATAACTTTTTTTTATATAAATTGCTCAGACGAGTATATGTCTTCATTTTGATTCTAAATTTTAAAATTAAACAAGTTTAGTCGGAGTACATTTGGGTCGCACCTCGTAATCTGAAATCAATTAAATACAATTAAAATCTACGTTACTCACGTAAAGGAGGTTTAAAAAAATCATTAATCAAAGTTCTCTCGACGACTTTTATTAAATTTAATTCCAAACTTGAGAGGAATATTAAAAATGAACCCCAGGAAGAATCATGAAGAACTAATTTGACTAATTTGGTTCATATCCATTACTCCACATTCCACTTGGTTCGGAAGTATCAAAACACACAAAGAGAGAGAGAAAGAGAGAGAGAGAGAGAGAGAGAGAGAGAGAGAGAGAGAGAGAGAGAGAGAGAGAAAAGACTTTTGCAGGTCAGTCTGCAAAGAACTGATGACCTCGTTAACTGTTTTACAGTTAAGGCGTCCAGTGCGCGCTATAATTAGCTGATATTTACTTCTCCTCATCCGCTTTTTTATTAGATTCTTTACCCACCCCATTTTTTATTCTTATCTCTACAATTTTATTATACTCAGTTCATATATCATCTGTTTATATTATTTGTCCTATATCTTTTCCTTCTCTTTCCTTCTTTTTCTTCTTGTCCCACAGAAAACCTCAATATTTGCGGTAGATAGGTTCACTGACTTCCACGTGGATGATAAAATGTGCGGATAATAGCGAACCATGTTTATTCGGCAAGTTAAGAATATATGCACTGTAAAATCGATACTCTATTTCAAAGTAATTAACATTAAAAACATATCTTAATTCTTTTTCGTGTTTTAGCTAAATAGTCTAATTTTGAAATATCTTGTGGGTAGAGTGTTCGCCAATGGTCCGGGAGACCTGGGTTCAATCCCTGGTCGTGTCATACCAAAGACTTTAAAAATGGTACTTGATACTTCCTTGCTTAACACTCAGCAATATAAGTTACGTATCAAGAGTAAAGTGGATCAATCCAGGGAAAGGAGTAGCGCCCTCCTCTACACCTCTGTGTTGTAGCTATCGAAAAGGGAGCCTTCGAGTCGCCCTCGACTAAGGTCACAAACAAACTTTAACTTAAATTAAGGCAGGCATGAGCACTGCGAATTTGTGACAAAAACAACAAAAATCAGGAAACGGAAATAAGAAGAAAAGCAAATTTATTGAGATATCATGCAACAAACTAACGAAATTGCACACGAGAAGATCTGGACATGGTTACAAGAGAGAATCCTCAAAAGAGAAATTGAATCTCTTCTAATAGCAGCACAAAACAACGTCATAAGGACTAGCTATATTGAAGCGAAAATTGAGAATACGCAATAGAATAGCAAATGTAGATGATGTGGAGAAAAAAGATGAAACTGTTAATCACAAAATCAGCGAATGCTGAAAACTGGCACAAAACGAGTACAAAATCAGGCATGACTGGGCGCGAAAAGAAATCCATTGGGAATCGTACAAGAGTGTGAAACTTGACCATACGACTAAATTGTATATACACAAACCTGAATCAGTCCTATAGAACAAGACAAATAAAATTCTCTGGGATTAGGATCACCTAATCCCGACCAGAAGTCCAAAATCTTATAGATTTTGATGTTCCGACAGAAAATAAAAAATCGAAAAGATCGACAAATACTTGGACCCTTCCAGAGAACTGATTAACTGTGGAACATGACGGTGAAAGCCGTACCAATTGTTGGTGGTGTGCTCAAAACAGTTTCCAAGAGCCTGAAGAAGGGACTGGAGGAAATGAAAACCAGTGGGAGAATCGAAACCATCCAGACTACAGAAATGCTGAAATCGGCCAAGATACTGAGAAGAGTTCTAGAGACCTGAGGAGACTTGCTGTCACTCAGACTCTTGTGAAAGCCCACCAACTTTCTTTTTTGATACATAGTGTCTGTTTATGTCATCTCTCGAATGTAAGATCTGGTACATAATCAACTTTCTATTCCTGTGGTCCATTTGTCTGAGTCCCTTCTTTGTATATTTTAAGAATGGTACTGAGTACCTGCTCAAGTGTTTAACTTTTCGATTCGATATCTTTTACAGCTTGGTTACCGTCTTAGGTAATCTTTTCTTTCTTAGGTAATTTTTTCTTTCTTCTCTGCTTCCAATATTCCAATCTACCCTTCTGTCTAAGGGTTCTCATTCTTTCTTGATTTGGCAGTTCTGTTCCCACTTCTCCTTATAAACATGGCACATTTTTCAATATGAAATTACTTTCGTATATCCTGGTTGTACATTCTTATTGTTTGTATCAAAGTCTCTAGTTCTTTTTTATTTTTTATAAATGGCTTGATGACGTCCATGTACAAGAGCTGTTTAATCTTTTCTTGTGATTTTGTAAATTTGCAGCCCCCAGTGAACTTCCTAAGTTTTTAACAACGTGGCATCATTGCTATAACAAATAGCAGTGGCGAGTCTCCTTAAAAAATGTCTTTAAACTTTGACCTCTGCCAGGGTTTGACCTGCTGCAATCAATTCCATTCTTCAGTTTTCTATGGCATTTATGATGAAAATAATTTGTACATTTTCAAATACCATTATCTATGTTTGCAGGACCATATCAAGGGCCTTTTTGTTCTCTATCTATACTACGGCTATATTTTTCCACCTTGTTTTGGTTTCTTTGTGGTATTGGTGGTCTTTATACAGCCGGTCATTTGTTCCCTTTGCCCTCCTGCAGCGTCCTTTTTATTCTTCTGGAAACTGTCTACGGTATTCAAGCAAGTAATATATTTCTTCTCTTATTTGTGCTGTCAAGACTTTCCCTATCATAGGTTAACACGTTATCGGTTTATAGTTGCTGAGGATGGCACCTTTTTGGGGGAACCTTCTGGATTAGTGTAATTTTCCCTTGTCTTATCCATTCGGGTATGATTGCTTCTTGTAGGCATTTACTCAGTTGCAGAGCCAGTCTGTCACAGATGAACACGAATTTTTAAAACCAGAACCCATGTATGACACCACGGTTTGGTGTTTTCCAGTTTGGTGTTATTATTCTTATTATTTGTTGTACGTTAGTATTAGATATGTTTAGCGGTTATAGCTGGGAATCGAATGGGAGCAAATTCCCTTCCACAGTAAATGATATTCTGGCTGAACCCAACCCTAATGTGATTAGGACAGTCCCAACTCTTCCTCGAATTTTCAAACCTGTCATTTTCTATATCTTTTGATTTAATTGTACATAATAATTAAATTAAGAGAAACAATTGATACTGCATATAATTTTCAAGGAATTGAAGCAAGTAAAGAGAAAAAGAATGCAAAATAAGATACCCCCACATCAATGGCTTAAATAATACCCCTACTGACTTCAACAAGGATTGCTTTAGCATTAAATAACCCATAAAGGTTGACATGTCATTACACAAGGAAACAAACATACAAACATAAGCAGAGAATTAATAATTGTAGCAATATTCTACTTATATGTGAAACTCAATAAGATTTCATAAAGGAAATATTATTAAAAGAACTCTAAAATTGCATTTGGTTCTTTTAATAAATAATTATTTAAATTAACCTATGTTTAGATATATGTTACATATTTAGAATTAATTCAATCTATATTAATTGCTTTCATTTAATTTTTTCCATAACTTAATTTTAGTCCATTTTGAGATTCAGAAAATAGAGGACATCCACATGAAAATCAAGAGAAACAAAGATTTTGATAGTTAATTAGTAAAATATTATTGAAAAGCACTAAGATATAATTATCATATTTTGACGGCATAGATAAACTAGTAATAATAAGAAAACACGAGAGAGAGAGAGAGAGAGAGAGAGAGAGAGAGAGAGAGAGAGAGAGAGAGAGAGAGAGAGAGAGTATTAGTAGTAACAGAGAGGTGATAAGAAATATCTGATAATAACTCGTCAACATACTTGTAATAAACCGCTTGATTGATGAATAAGTTTTAAAATCTAATAAAACAAACTAAAATAAAGAATAATGAAATTGGTAAAAAAAAAAAAAAAATCAAATAATTCCATTTCTCTCCAAAATTATATTTTTCAACAAAGTTAACATTAAGCACATGACATTTTCTGAAATCTTCAATCCACTTTTTCATTCAGCCCATAAAGAAAGTTTCAAATATAATGTTAATCTAGTTGTGCGTAGCAACTCAAACTTGAGCACCAAAGAAAAATGTTGACTCTTCAACGCTTCTTTCAATTTCGGGATCCCCATCCAGTGAAATTTGATCGTTCCAAACCGGAAATGGATGCCGTTTGTGCAACTAATATCAATTTCAATTTGAGTTGTTTATTGACACCAATGTTGTTTTGCGTTATGAAGATGACCTATATACTGGCACAGATTTTTCTTTGTTTCGTTGAAAAATGTATGTTAAGAAAAAGTGAAGCATGTCGCTTCACTTTTTCTGGACATATCTTTCTTGAAACATGGCATTCACTCTTCTCTGATTCATTACATGCATCACGAAAATCAATCGTTATAATCTCTGCTTATCAATCACACTCATCTTTGCTCGATTACAACATTTGGTGCGTCGAACCAACAAGCATAAAATTTCCTAACAAATGCTGTAAATTTCTTTCATATGTTAGTGAATTTTGATCCATGAACTATCTTATGGTCCTCAATTTTGTTTTTATAACTGATCCCTGCTTCATACGTAAGTAAAATGTAGTACTTATGACCAATGAAGATCATCATCATCATCATGTCATGCCATTAGCACGGATATCCTTGACCCTCTCTCACCACTTCTCCCTATCATTCATCACCTCTGGCAGGTCTTCAGGGCTACATCCCGTATCCTCACATAGCTGCCGTATGTATGTTCGAGCTGGTTGCCTTGCTTTTGCTCGGCCATATGTGGGGGTCCATAAGAGTACATCACTTATGAGCTCGTCCTTGGTTCTCCAGCAGTGTCCTGCATGTCTAGTACGTCTAACTTTGATAGTTTTCGTGATGGAAGGCAGGTGACCGTATAGTTGGTGCCTTGTTGGGTGTTGCCACCAGGACTTGTTCGAAGATAACGCAATCAAATCGAGAAATGACACTAAGCTCTTTTAAACAGGACCTTACATACTACTGAATTCATGTTCAAATAGGTTTCTATTTTTCTATTAGCAATACCATGTGGTAGGAGATATTGTCAAATAGATTTTTCAAATGTTATAATCTGTACATTTAATTCAATGGAAAACATGAAAAATTAATTCTAAAACTAGAAGCACAGGTGAAATCATTTATGAATTTTAGAGGAGACAAGAATAATAATTGAGGGAGGATCTGTAACATACAAAGATAACTCGCATTGACAGAGTCAGTTTGATTTGTGAGATAATAAAACAATGACCGCCGAAAGTATTTAAGAATATATAATGAATAATTTAGACATATTCTGAATGACGAATATGAAAACTTTGTAAGCGCTTATATAGAAGCAGCAGCAAAGTACAAACTACCCAAACTAAATAAAGAGTTCTATGGGAGTCAATAATAGTTAGGAAAAAAAAATCTTTGGTTTGGTTTCTTTGTTTTTAATGGCATATCAACCTTTGTAGGTCATTTGATTCCAAAGCTATTCCCCTAGAAGAACAGTAGTGGTACTATTTAACCCATAGCAAGGAGGACAAGGGGGTTCATACCTTTCCCAAGGGCATTTGTCCGAAAGTGAACGTAATAGCGCGATTGGAGTATGAACTCGCTAACTACAATTCCGCAGTCCATCGCTTTAAACATTACACCACGAGGACACCCCGGAAAAAAACAAGAAAAAGTGAAAAAAGCATCGTTACTTAATAAAAGAAACATAACTAACGTCAACACAGAGAAATTTAAGAAAGTCTAGAGATAACTAACACATACCAAAACGAATAATTCGAATATATTCAAAGCCAAATAAATAAAATCAGAAACTTAGTAGACGATAGACAATTACTATAAGTATTCCAGACAGTAAATAAAGTGAACAGAAAGAAGACCACCTCGAAAGCAAAACTAAACGTTTTCAGCCAAGAAGAAAGACTTCAAAAGTTCCAAGGACATTTCAAGAATCTACTCAGAAACCTTGCTGAAATCACAGATAACTCTACTGAAGAAATTATTGATAGCCAACGAGACATCAAACTTGGAAAGTTTTCGGAGGAAGAACTTGATGTAGTATTAAAAAAAAAAAAACAGAAAAGCTGCCGGCCTAGACGAAATACTTCCTGAATTATGGATGATAAGAAAAGTTGACGACATACTTCTTCGATTATGCAACGTTGTGTATAAACAAAACACAATACAGAAATCAAAAAAAGGCTACATCCTTCTCTTCTCCAAGACAGGCAACTTTGGAATCACTAAGCATTACAGAAACATAACTCTTACTGCAATAACTGGTAAGGTTTATAATGCCTTGCTTCTCAATCGTATTCAACCTGAAATTGAGAAAAGTCTTAGGAAAAATCAGGACGTCTCTTGGAGGGATCGATTGATAAACTCACAGATTCTAGCAATCCGTCGAATCATCGAAGGAGTACGGATAAAAAATCTCAAGGCAACACTACTTTTGGTAGATTTCTCCAAGGCACCCGATTCAACTCTTAGCATATGGTCCCCCCCCCCAAAAAAAAACCTATTACAGCTATAATCATGCTTCATAAAAACTCGAAAACAATGGTTTGCTCACTTGATGGCGACACCGACTTCTTTGACAGTGTCATTAGAATCATGCAAGGAGATAAATTAACAACATATTTGTTTTGTTTATAATTTGCCAAGATTATGTACTTCGAACCTTAATAGATATAATAAAAGAAAATGGCTTCACATTAAAAACAAAAACAAAACAAGAAGCAGGCGATCATATTTACAAACCCCTCCGCTCGGGCAGGATATGACACAAGGTCGATTTTTAAGCGGAGTTTAACAGGTTTGAATTCAGAGTTTTCCTTCTCCTAGACTAGTTGCCTCACACAGGCCGAAGAACCTAGTCTGCCCTACTATTTACCCATAGCTGGAGGGAGAATATTTGGATTCATACCTTTCCCAAGGGTATTAGTGCTATGTGAAATGCAATCAGTCAGGTCCAGGATTTGAACTCGTGTCGCCGTGTCCACATCCTGCAATGATAACCATTACACCACAGGCACCAAGAAGCAGGCGATATCCTGCGGAAACTATGACAGACGCAGACTATGCTGATGATCTAGCACTTCTTGTAAATACGCCTGCTCAAACCAAATCCTATTGCATAGTCTAGAGCAAGAAGTTGGTGATCGCAAATAAAAGTTCATGAGTTTTATACTAGAAGGAGCTATCTCCATTCTAAGTAACAAGCCTCTAAAATTAGAAAACTAGTTCATATACTTCGGTAGCAACATCTCATCAATTAAAAGTGATGTAAACTTATGCTTAGTCGAATGCTATTGACAGGTTATCGATCATGTGAAAATCTGATCAATCTGATAAAATAAAATGGGACTCCTTTCAAGCTGTAGCTGTGTTCATACTGTCATATGGTTGCACCAAATGGACTCTAACAAAACACATGGAAAAAATCTAGATAGGAACTACACAAGAATTCTACGTGCTGTCTTAAACAACTCCTGGAGGTAACACTCCACAAAACCACAGTTGTACGGCCATCTACTTCCCATCTCACAAACCATCCAAGTAAGACGAACAAGACATGCGGGCACTGCTGGAGAAGTAAAGACAAACTCATAAGCTACGTTTTCTTATGGGGTCTTACACGAATGTTGGCCGAGCAGCTCTGTGCAGATACTGGAAGCAGCCTAGAGGAACTAGCAGGAGCGATTGGTGATAGAAAAGAATGGCGAGCGAGTGAGTGAGCGAGAGAGAGAGAGAGAGAGAGAGAGAGAGAGAGAGAGAGAGCACTGTCCTGCCGGCGTGAACTGATAATGATGATATAAGAAACTAATACATTGAAACAGTAGTTCCCAAACCTTCTTTAATCATGGTACCTTAGTCAGAAAATACTGCCTTTCCGTTTATGTGGTTAGGTTAGGTAAAAAAAAAGAAGAATCATGTGATTCAGATTCATAAAAAAGTTATGTATCTATGTCCTCTTTTAATAATTATATTTTCTAGTGGGATGTGTGAGTGTGATGTTCACCACAGTTTCTCAAATTCAAATGTTGGACACCCTCATTTCCTGTCCTACATTGATCTTCACATGATGCAGTTTTTTTTCTTTTATCATCGCTACCGCCAAAAACCCAGCTTCACAGAGATAAGACGTTATAGATAGAATTAGAATTTGCTGAGTATCATCAATTAGAAGAATGGAGGTGCCCGTGGTGTAATGGTTATCGTCGTAGGAAATGGACACGGCGACACGAGTAAACAAACCTGTTAAACTCCGCTTAAAAATTGACCTTGTGTAATATCCTGCCCGAACGGAGGGGTTGGTAAATAGTATCATCAATTAGAAGAAAATATTAATAATTTACTTATTTCCTATACTCACTTGATTCCATTTCGGCAAATTTTGTTTTCAGAGCTTTGTCAAAAGACAGCACAATCCATATAAAAGCGTCCGTATTCTTGAAATCGTATCATCATATTGAATTATGATTGCTTGGAATTATTAAATTTTTCGAATAGGAGCAGATCAACTGCAGCAACAGATTTTTGATATTTCTGCTTCAAATCAATAAAGATTTTAGAGGAAAGACGAAACAGAATAGATTTACTAAAAGTTATAAATATATAATCTGTACACATAGGTGATTTGTATGAGAAAAATTTAAATTTTTGACAATACACCAAGCTCTATTCACCAAAGATTTTATCAACAGATTCTATGAAACGGGAACGAAGGGTATAAGACCTCACCAGTAACGAAGATTGAATTCAGTCGGCTATAAGCCCCCAACCCCCCAAAAAAACTCACAACAGAGAAAGTTTCGTTTCGTGCCGAAAACAGTAAAGGAATTAATAAAAAAAAAATACAACCAACGAAATATTGAATAAAAAAAAAGATTAAAGAAGGTTAAGAAAAGAAAATAGTGAAAATAAACTTCGAGTATATTTTATAAGGAGATCGAATAGAGACTATTAAATATATCTTGATATGGCCACTCAGAGGACATATTTAAAAAAAATGGGTTCTCTTATCAGTGCAGAAATACAACGAACTACCCTAACAAAATAGAGAGAATAGAAGTTAACGTTTTTTATTTATCAGGTTGACAACCCTGGCTAAAAATCATCTGATCGAAGTTGAACTTGAACACGTGCAAAAAAATTCACGTTCAATTGAGTAAAACTGAATTATTACAAATATGGAACAACAAATGAAACAACAGATCAAATTTTGTATCATACTTTAATCAGATAAAAACATTTACCGAGTTAATACATAGTTACTGAGATGAAATTCTATATAAGCGCATGTGCTTAGATGATACAAGCGGCTTATCATTGGCTGAAACACTGTTGAAGATGAGCCCCGCACTAGTCGATAGGTTACTGCTCGAACTTCTTGACATTTGACAATAAAAACAAATGGAATAAATCAACACTGATCTAGTGAGTTTTAATCAGGATTGCCGAACCAAAAAAAACAAAAAAACAAAACAAAAAATAAAAAAAACAACAACAAAAAACAAAAACAAAAAACAAAACAAAAAAACAACAGAAAAGCAAAAACAAAAACAGATCATTATTTTCTAGACATACTTTCTGTGAACGAGATTTTGGCTAAAAATAAAATTTCTGTGGTACCAGAATTAATTCTCTGCCTTTGTATATTTGTTTCCTTGTTTAATGACATGTCAACTGTTAAAAGGAGATGAAGATGACGGGTAATTAAGGGGATAATTATATTTTACTCATTACTAAAATAAGAATAAAGGGCAAGTGAACGTAGCAGTCTGAACCAGAGAGAGAGAGAGAGAGAGAGAGAGAGAGAGAGAGAGAGAGAGAGAGAGAGAGAGAGAGAGAGAGAGAGAGAGCTGGCAATTATGTAAAAAGTTGAGTTAAACCTTACATGCAATTGGTATGATCATACGCTGGTATCTGTCATGAAAAATATATAAAACTAAAATACTTTTTTTTTTTTTATCGAAATACAGATAGCTCTCTCCATTTAAGCAAGGAGACTGGATCTACTTGTTTAACCAAAGAAAAGAAAGACTACCAAGTCACGGATGTTGTTGTTCCGACAAACCATATTACATGGCTTTGTAGAACTGTTCCAAAAAAGAAAGGGCATGGATTGGTCATACATACACGCATAGATATACAAATCTATTCTAACAATTGCTAGCCCAGAGTTCAGTCTGTGCATCGCTTCGGCCGGCCGTGTTCACAGGTACACGGATTAGGTCGGGTGTGTCTTGGTTCCGGTGACGGTCGGTCGGTCGGTCGAGGTTGTTTGACATGGATTCCAGGAAGCCGGCATTCATGTCATGCGCACTAAGACCGGCGCTCCACGAGCCTAAGGAAGCCGTCTCACAAGGCTCTAACCCTCTTCGGAGGGTATAGATTGACCGCCTGGCGCCTGAGGCATCCTTTTTTAGGAGAGTACCGACGGGGCCCGAGGCATTTTGGGGAACCCTGGGCATGTCTGGGCTTCGGTCCTGCGCTGGGACCCACCTTAAAAAGCGTTGTGCCACGCTCACCTGTTTGGTGGGGCGCTCGACAAATAGCTATTCAGACAATTGGGAAAATTTGTTTTTTCTTTGACCTCGATAGATGGAAAAATGGTTTTATTTATTCCTACAATATATGATATGTGTACTTATTGGGTTCAGAGGAAGGTTTTAATACCGGCACTGTTCCTTTTGAGGAAAGTGGGGTCTCATTAAGTGGAGATCTCTACCCATAAACAACAATCATCAGAAATCCATATCGCCGCAAGACATAAGTATTCGCACAGGAGTGTCATTGGGTGCCCCTTTCATATGGCCTTGTGCCACATCTAAGCAAAAAGCTTAGTAAATTTCCATAAGTATTCGCACAGAATTTCCAAATTGAAAATAAAGATAGTCTGACAAAAATAATTATTCCTGTAGTTTTTTAAGCTGTCGATATCAAAATAATCGCATAGTCTTATTACTTAGATAGGACTAACAATACAGACAAAAAAGAAAAAGTATTTAAATTTATTAAGAGATGGAGAGTCTGATATGAGGCAGTTGGATACGAGGATTCTACCAGCATTTACATTGCATTACAGAAAGGGCATCAAGAACGTCCTGGAGACTGCAGAAATGGTATTTCAGTGACTGTAGATAAGAGGGGAAGATCTGTGGAAGAGTGTGCCACTTGGATACAAGTTGGAAACTGATTCCTCCTGACTGGGTTACTAGGACGAGGGTACCCTTATCAAAGGTCCGAAACTCCTTAAGAGCCCAGATTCATCACTGAAGATGTGTCCGAATAGCACCAAATAGTGTATCTAAAAATAAATTAGGTATCTCAAAACTGTGCTAAAAAATTCTAGTATTTTAGAAGATTATTCACAAGCAGTTCAATATCACTTGATTTTTCTGCTTACCATCAATATTAAGAAATCGTTTTTATGTTATTCAGCAAGTTATTAATATTTTTGAAACATAAGTTTTGAAGCTTTTTAAGCAGGTTTGCTATCCGAAAAAGTTAAGAATATTATGTAAGATTAGATTTTAGTCACTTAATAGAACCGAACCAAAAAAGATTGTTGTGCCAAACTTCTAAGTGGAGAGGACTTGAAAATCAGCATTCATTATCAGTCTTTGATCTGGACTCACATACAGTAATTCTTTGGTGGCATCATATCCTCGATATCTTCTATAATTTTCGCAGATTATTACCACGAGAAGAAACTTTATAGCGGATATTGTAATATAAACCGTCACACAGACACCAAGGTCCAGATTTATTAGAAAAACTGAATGTAATTTCAAGACCAAGAAACGATGAATATGAGAAAGGAATTCAAAGAATAAAAAGATAAAAGATAGAAAACATTTATTTTGGGCGATTAAAAAGAATATCGAATAATCATTCATAATTAACGATAGAAAATGGCGAAGTGACCTCAGATTAGAATGAAAATGTTGGTAGACTTAACTGAGAAATAAGTTATATGAAATTAGCATAAATCAAGAAGAGTAATAGGTCAGTCTTGTGACGGGAAAGCATCCGTACAGGAAGTCCGCTTACGTCATTGTAAGGCAGATTGACAGGCCAAATGAAAAGCGGGAACGAGTGATTTAAGAAACAATTAGGAATTATTATTATTATTATTATTATTATTATTATTATTATTATGAAGAAGAAGAAGAAGAAGAAGAAGAAGAAGAAGAAGAAGAAGAAGAAGAAGAAGAAGAAGAAGAAGAAGAAGAAGAAGAAACGGGAGTTGAACGAAAAAAGAAAATAAATCAGGAAAAGTGAAAAAAAAATGAGATAGGCATAGGAGGATATTAGTTAATGGAAGATCATGAGATAAATAATGGAAAGAGAGATAGGAGGAAGAGGAAAGAATAAATAAAACCATCATGGTAAAGAAAATATTAAAGCAAAAACAAAAATAAGAAAAAAAAAAGAATATATATATATATATATATATATATATATATATATATATATATATATATATATATATATATTCAGCATATAAGATACAACACAAAGCTACTAAATAATGTAAAAAAGTCTTAATATATCTGAAGTCTTAATTATACAAAAAACTGCAATAAATAAAATAGTCATTCAACCTTGGAATAGTTATAACAAATATATCAAACAAGTTACAAATATGCAGGAAGAAAAAAAAAATGCAAAAAGTGCGTAAGATTAACAGAAACAGATAAATAATAGAAGGAAATTTTAAAGAAACCAAAAGAGAAATAGACCACAAGAAAAAGAAAAAAAAATCTCCCCACCCCCCCAAAAAACCTCAAGAAGAGCCCATTGGATAAACTCAGTAACAATTTAGAACCAAACATTTGGTAACCTGGGAATCACTTTTGTAATCAAGGATGAGAGAATATTTCCTGCTTAAGCGTTGGTCCTATGGATTAACACATTTGGAAATGTTTCTTCCTATTACGAATAGAAATTACATTCGAATTCAAAGAAAGTTTAATGGCTAAATGGAACGAACATTATGATGAATGAAAACCGAATTATTTTTATATTTTAATCTGTTTCCATGGAAATTGATTTTGGATTATTTGTTATTCACCATTGTTCTGAGAATATATATAGTGTTCGTTAATGGTCCGGGAGACCGGGGTTCAATCCTAGGTCCAGTGATACCAAAGACTTAAAAAATGGTACCTGATACCTCCTTGCTTAACACTCAGTATTATAAGGTACGTATCAAGGGTAAAGTGGAGCAATCCAAGGAAAGGAGTAGCGCCCTCCCCTACGCCTCGGTGTAGTAGCTGCTGAAAAGAAGCCTTCAGGTCGCCCTCGACTACAGTCGCCAACTTTACTTTACTTTTACTTATATATATATATATATATATATATATATTTCTGTTTGTGTATGTGTGTGCGTGTGTGTGCGTATGTCTGTATGTGTACTTTTTATGCCTTAAGTGCTTTTACATTACTATAAGCAACATGCATACAATAAACAAGTAAAAGAAAAGACAAATAATCCGAATAATCACCCAGACGACAATGTTATTAAAACCAACTAGAATATTGAAGAGAAGGTTATTGGTGCTACTGTCATTTGATCTACAACAAAAGCCAACAATTACTAGGACTTAAAGAGTGCATAATAATAAATAATTCCTATATTATTAGGAGTAATCGTGATGGTGTTAGTATTATTATTGAAGGTAATATTTGCTTCTGCTTATTTTTACGACAAGAATATACAGGATTACCTTAGAGGGTGATAGTGTTAACGAACTGTTTAAGTTTTCAAGTCTTTACTCAGTCCTTATCAATAGCCTGGGTACTATCCTAGATGAGGTTGTGAGTACCTGTCTTTCCTCAGATATCATTCGCTAAATCAGATTAAGTCAGGCGAGTAAAGATTTTAGTATTATATGGGGTTTTATTTGTTCAAGAAAGTCCACATTGAGACCACTTGCACGTATAAAATGAATGTTAATGGATTGGTATTGACCAGATACGTAATATACCTAGAGTTGTGATAATGGATTTGACTATTTGGGACATCTATGAAGAACTTTTTCAGTGACATTGTCTTTCTCCTGTATAAGATTCCCTCGTTTTTTTTCCTTGGGTCCTCTGATGAAAGCAGAAGATTGCGTTGGTCGAAACGTTGTGCTAACAAGTATTCCAGAAAGTGCTTTCATAGTTAGAATATTTTTTTCATATTTTTCTTTTTTGGTTAGATCGAATTACATGGAAACTCCTCAGACCTTAAAGGAGAGGTTTTGAAAAGTTTACAATAAATTAACAGCACAGTGGAAATATTTTTAAAAACTTTGTATTTAAGTAATATGGAGTAAAACATTTTTTAAGCTGAACTTTTAAACACATTCAAAACCATTTTAAAAATTGATTTTGACTTAACTGAAATTATGCGCGAGATAAATATTTAAATTCTATTTAGAGTTTAACCCGAATAAAATTAAAAAAATAATACTTAATAAAATTGATAGGAATACACGCCATATTCCAGGAATCGCTGAATGCTTGGTGTCTTCCTTTTGAGAGAGATTTTGAATAATTCATTACTATTAAAATTTGAAAATTGAGTTCAAGCAAAAAGTCAATTAGACTGAGTTGTTTAAAAAGAGAAAGGGTGAGGTGATAGATAGATAGAGAGAGAAAGAGAAAGAGAGAGAGAGAGAGAGAGAGAGAGAGAGAGAGAATGAAAATTAAGTTCAAGCAAAAAGTCAATTAGACTGAGTTGTTTAAAAAGAGAAAGGGTGAGGTGATAGATAGATAGATAGATAGATAGATAGAGAGAGAGAAAGAGAGAGAGAGAGAGAGAGAGAGAGAGAGAGAGAGAGAGAGAGAGAGAGAGAGAGAGAATGAAAATTGAGTTTAAGCAAAAAGTCAATTAGACTGAGGGCACCTCGGGTGGTGTAATGGTTAGCATGTTAGACTAGCAAACCTACACGAGTGAGTTCGATTCTCATTGGGTACCCCATTCATGCAGCCTTGTGCTACATCTAAGTAAAAAGCTTAGTAAATTAAAAAAAGTCAATTAGACTGAGTTGTTTAAAAAAGAAAGGGTGAATTGATACATATATATATATATATATATATATATAGAGAGAGAGAGAGAGAGAGAGAGAGAATGAAAATTGAGTTCAAGCAAAAAGTCAATTAGACTGTGTTGTTTAAAAAGAGAAAGGGTGAGGTGATAGAGAGAGAGAGAGAGAGAGAGAGAGAATGAAATGGGTATTGAAAGCGTGAATGACTGTATTTTTGTGGGATATTAATGGAAAAGGCAATGTAAGGAATAACTCTAAAAGATTATCAGAAGACTTATGGTCAAGTCACATTGAATGCCTCGGTTTCCACCAAATTACCGATATTAAGCAAATCTCAGGTGCACGTGGTGTAATGTCGTAGGAAATGGACATGGCGACACGAGTTCAAATCCTGGACGAGATTGATAGCATTTCACATAGCACTAATACCCTTGGGAAAGGTATGAATCCAATTATTCTCCCTCCAGCTATGGGTAAATAGTAGGACAGACTAGGTTCTTCAGCTTTGGTGAGGCAACTAGTCTAGGAGAAGGAAAACTCTGAATTCAAACCTGTTAAACTCCGCTTAAAAATCGACCGTGTGTCATATCCTACTCGAGCGGAGGGGTTGGGTAAATATGATTAAGCAAATCTCAGTAAATAATAGCATGTAACACATCCTCATCATCATGTCGTGCCACTAGCATGGATATCCCTGACCCTCTCTCGCCACTTTTCCCTATCGTTCATCGCTTCTGACAGGTCTTCAGGGCTACATCCTGTATTTTCACATCAGACCAAAATAGAGAATATAAAGAAGTTATTAAACAACTAAATGGAAAAGAGCAGGCAACAAAATATGAAGAAACGTTAACAGATGATGTAAAAGCTTAAAAGAATGGTGCCTAAAGAATAACAAGAGTAACCAAAAAAAAAAAAAAAAAGAAAAACTTGACAGAAGTTGGAGTGATGAAATATGAGAGAGGCGAGAACAATTAAGACCGTCATGGAAGTTTGGTTTGGTTTTAAGACACATCAACCGTTATTGGTTATTAATGCCAAATCCATTTTTATACATATAAACAGTTCTTTTTAAAACGATTCAGTTTAGTATAAGTAGACAGTTTCAATGTCAAAAAACAGTTCTATTTAAAAAAAATTCAGTTTAGCATCAGTACACAGTTTCAATTTCAAAAACAGTTCTATTTCAAACTTTTCTGTTTTGCATAAGTACGCAGTTTAGTCCTATTTGACCCATAGATAAGACTCTATAATAGTCTTAGAAGTGATAGCAATGAAAGGGTGCTCCGCATTCCCCAAAGGTCCAGCATCACTGGAACCTCACCTTCAGATTGCTTAGTGTCATATCCAGGACCCTCGTTGGTGGGGTCTTACTCCACTGTAGTGGTGCAGTCAGTGTATTCTACAGCCCCAGCCGACTGAGCAACATCATGGACGGAATTCGGAAATTCTTTTATACAAAAGTGAATTGGTGATGATGATGATGATGACGATAATAATGCGAGTACGTGAGTGTTCACAAAGACTCATTTGTCAAACAGATGAAGGAAGGGTCGACCTATACACGAAGATCGGTGGGTTTTGCTTTATACCAAAAGCTGCGCAGAAATAGTAATTAACTTTAAAAACACCACAGACACTTGACTCAACAAAGGTTTTTTAAAAACCATTTTGAAGATTTTTATAAATTTAGCATGATTTATTCACTATAGTTGGAGTCTTAAGATTTTGCTAATGCCTTATTTAAACCATTTTACACATGCTTATATATATATATATATAATTCAGAATAATGTAAACAAATGTAAGTATAAATATATGTATGAATCTATTCAACCCACAGGCAAGGTTAGTTTTTAAGTGGAGTACAGTTGGTTTGAATTGAGAGTTTTTCTCCTTGTAGATCGGATGTCACACCAAGGCTAAAGAGCCAAGTTTGCCCTACTATTTACCCATAGCTAGAAGGGAGGAGATGGATTCATACCTTTCCTAAGAGCATAAACGTGAAGTAATATGCAAACAGCTTCGTTCAAGAATTTCAAACAGCTTTCCGATTTCATTTTCTTCAATGATATACGTTACGTCATGCTTCTGCCCATACATGTTATGCTATCATGTATTTGCATATCTAAAATAAGACATCTACGTAAATATATGCTTTTTTCAATTGACAGACGCGCTGAGTTTATTTTCCCTTAAATTAATGTTTCTTATCGGTTAGGTACTTCACATCCGTAGTCGTTTCAAACGGTCCATATATATATATATATATATATCCAGTCAGCGTCCGAAGACGGTGGCTATGGATTATTCACGTATAGAATATATGAGGAATATCATATAAATCTATGTGAGTGCTCAATGTATGGCTATTGTTACATATCTATTTTCATCCAGGTTTATATAACAAAACTCATATGCAGGGCGTATACAGTGCAATTTGAAGGAAACTCAAACCTATTGAGTTTAAGTATTAGGTTGACAAGAAAGTTCTTGCGGTTTTTAACTTTTAAATTCAGATGAACATATCTCGGCTCAAAACAAAAAATTATTGATTGAAATAAGCACCATCAGAATCAACACACTTTTGCCAACGCAAAACAAATGTATTTATGCCAGTAACGTAAGAATCTTGCGTTCTGGTGGCGATGAAGTCGCTGAAGGCGTTTTTGATATCGCTTAGGTTTTTGAAGCATTTCTCACGCAGAAAGTTGTCAAGATGCTTGAAAAAGTGGTAGTCGGTAGGTGATAGGTCTGGAGAGTATGGCAGATGAAGTATAGTTTCGTAGCCCAATTCGTTCAACTTCTGCAGGGTCGGTTTAGCAACGTGCGGCCGGGCATTGTCGTGGAGGAGAATTGGGCCTTTTCTGTTGACTAATGCTGGGTGTTGTTGTCGAAGTTTCAGATGCATTTCATCTATTTGTTGACAGTACTTTTCCGCCGTAATGGTTTCGCCTGCATTCAAAAAACTGTAATGGATGAGACCGGTCGCAGACCACCAAACAGTCAGCATGACCTTCTTTTGGTGCAACTCTGGCTTCAGGAAGTGTCGTGGAGCTTGGTCGGCGTCTAACCACTGAGCTGAGCGTCGCCGGTTGTCGTAAAGAACCCACTTTTCATCGCAAGTCGCAACCCGGTTGAGAAACGGGTCGTTCTTGTTGCATAAAAGAAGGGAAAATGGCACTTCATAACGGTGTTTCTTTTGGTTGTTGTTCAATTCGTGAGGCACCCATTTATCAAGTTTTTTTTTTGTCTTTCCAATCTCTCTCAAGTGGTTGAAAATCGTCGTATACGTTACGTCTAATTCAGAAGCAAGCTCTCGAACAGTTGTGCGTGGATTGGCTTCGACTAAGGCTCTTAATTGATCGTTGTCAATATCCGATGACCGACCACTACGCTCATCATCTTCAAGACTAACGTCGCCGCCACGAAATTTCTTAAACCACCATTGTGCTGTGCGTTCAGTAGTGGTTCCTGGGCCAAACGCTTCGTTGATATCACGAGCTGTTTCAGCAGCTTTTCGGTCTAGCTTTAATTGAAATAAGAAAATTGTGCGAATTTGCTTTTTTTCCATCTTGTATTCAACGTTCTGGAAAGAAGACATAATTGTTTTAAAACGATTGTAATTTCAACGATTAGACCGAGCGAAAAACACTCTTTAAAATGATATATAAAGTAAAGGTATTATAACGAAAACTTATTTGAAAATACATCATTTGAAATCAAAATTAAAAATTCCGCAAGAACTTTCTTGTCAACCTAATAGTTTCTTTTTTGATGTGGAGCGCTTCGAGAATCTGTAATTTTTGCTTGTTATTTTGTTATACAAAACTAACATCCTCCCCAAAACAGTATTTTAAAAAGTATTAGAAAATATGAAACAAACTCTCATCAACATTAGATTCCCTAACTATATTGTTGATAAACAAATTAAACGTGCAAGTAAAAATGTCAGTCAACAAAATAAGCACAGCAAAACTCCACCCAATAAACAAAAAATTATCAAACTTTTTACCGTAATCAAATGCGCTACAATTGTAAATTAGATGAAAATATATTTTAAAAACGTTAATTAAAAGAAATGTACTCCCCACTGATTCTAAAAAAAGGAAAAATAAAACTTATCGTATACTAAAATAAATTTAAAACCTCCAACTTAGTTATTAACAATAATTCCTCCCTCTCGATTAGGGTTTTGCAAAAAGTAAATGTTATGCATCAATTTAAATGTTCTTTAGAAGATAGTATCTCTGAAAATAACAATATATACGTTGGTTTAACCTCTGCTACCCAATCGAGACGACTCACTATGCATATCTCTGATACCAGTTCAATAGCACAACATCTAAAATACATTCTGATTTTTTGAAAAATTCTTACCGACAACATAACAATATTAGAACAAAATATTGTTTAATCAAATATGTATTTATAAGGAATATCAATATGTGTTGATAAGAAATGCTGCTCAAATACACACATATATTACAAAAAGAAATATATATATATACATATATATACTTCCGTATATATTTTCAATAGCTACAACATCGAGGTGTAGAGTAGAGTGCTACTTCTTTCCCTTTTCCTGAACTGCTCCACTTTACCCTTGATACGTACCTTATAATGCTGAGTGTTAGGCAAGGAGGTATCGAATAACGTTTTTTGAGTCTTAAGTATAAATCAATCGGGGATTGAACCCGTCTCCCAATATATATATATATATATATATATATATATATATATATTATGAATACGATAGGAGCTAACTATTCAAAAATTGTTAAAAACAGTTTCACGTGTTCGTGACAGGGCTATTTATAAAAATATATTCAAAATGTTTTATTAAGCACAATACACAAATCATGTTTCTCTTATTGTAAAATACTCAATATTTGAGAAAGAGCCGCTACAGTTTAAGATAAAACCGAGATAAAAATCATTATAAAAAACATCGCCTAAAACCAGTTCATAAACACAAACTTTAGCGTAACTGGTGATCTTAAGATGTTTATATAATAATAATAATAATAATAATAATAACAATAATAATAATAATAAAGTACGTTATGTAGTTAGACGAAACGATCAATCGCATAATAAGCGAATGCGGCAAATTAGAACAAAAAGTCTAAAAGAGTAGACACGACTGGGTAGGCAAGGTGATCCACTGGGAATTATACATGTAATTGAAATCTGACTATACGAACAAAGGGTATGTGCACAACCCATCCCAGAGAATTAGACGCACAAACTGCACTAGGATTTTGAGATACGAACGGATCACTTAATCTCGGCCAGACAACCAGACCTTCATCAACACAAAAAACAAAAATGAACAAAAAACGAGAACTCGCCGAATTGTGGACAATGCTGTCCCGGCTGACCATAGAATAAAATCAAAAGAAAGTGAAAAGAAAGATAAGTACCTCGACCTTGCTAAGGAATAAAAAAAACTGTGGAACATGAAAGTGACGATTATATTTATTGTAATTGGTGCTCTTGATACAGTCACCAAAGGATTGGTAAAGAGACTGGAGGACTTGGAAATAAGAGGACAAGTGGAAACCATCCAAGCTACTACATTATTGAGATCGGCCAGAATACTGAGAAGAGTTCTGGAGATTTGTGGAGACTTACTGTGACTCAAACTCGAGTAAAAGGCCATCAGCGTTAGCTGATGTGAAAAACTCCCCAGGAGTAATATATAAAATTGATGTAAGTAAAAGCTGGTGATCTTAGTCGGGGGTGACGCGATGGCTCCCTTTTTAATAGCTACTAGACCGAGGTACAGCGGAGGGCACTACTCCTTTCCCTTGATTGCTCCACTTTACCCTTTATACGTACATAATAATGACGCATACGTACATAATAATTAAGCAAGGAGGTATCAAGTACTATTTTTTGGGTCTTTGGTATGACTCGACCTGGGATTGAACGCCGGTCTCCTGGGCCAATGGGCCAGTTTAATGATAATGTAATTGGGTGAAATATGTTTTTTTAAGTAAGAAAAAAGGATATGGCAGGTTGGTTTCTTTTTTTTAATGGCATAGCCACCTTCGTAGGTTATTTAATGCGAAAGCCATCCCACCAGAAGAACAGTACTAGTGCTATTTGACCCATTGCTAGGAAGATAAGGGGGTTCATACTTTTCGCAAGGGTATTTGTCTGAAAGTGAACGTAATAGCGCGACTGGAGTTCGAACTTACTACGATACCGCCGTCCATCGCTTTAACCTTTATACCACGAGGACACCCCCGAAAAAAAAGTAAATGTATTTGATACTTACACATCTATTATGTTCATAAACACCGAGTTAAAATCAGATTTTAATTTAAGAATGTAGATGCAATACCCGTAAGTTATAATTTGTGAGTTTGTTTAATAAATGTGTGTGACAAAGCGTTGAAACATTTGCAGTTGTCTGGTGTGAGCAGCTTTAAAATACCCTTAAAAAAACATGGCCATATTTATGAATTTTGAAAAACAGAAATTTAAAAGAGAAAGATAAAAAGAAGAAAGTAAGAAAGACTAACATATATGGAATGACGTAATACTTGAAAACTGATAAAACAAATATATACACACATATATTCAAACGTGTATGTATGCATACACAAACACGCCTACATCGAAGGGTTTACATTTCTTGGGACATGATGAACAGCCAATCAGAATGCTTCGTATGTTACGTATTTACTCTATATCCTCAGGTGATATCATAAAAGATAGAAACCTTCACATGACACCGTTAAAGGAAATAGGTGATAATGAGTGTTATTGTAAAAGAAGTGTCTAATCAAGACAATGCGAGAGAAAGACGAAAATATATTCGGAAAGCTATAAATGAGGAAAGGATTAAAACAAAAGAAGTGAGCAAATGTTATTCGCTTTATTTGCATATAAACGGTGCTTTATTATGGTCATTGATACTGGGCTCTTTTGTTAGAGGCGGTACAATTGTACAGCAAATTTAACGACCGATGATTATAAGAAGAGGGAAATTGAGAGAGAGAGAGAGAGAGAGAGAGAGAGAGAGAGAGAGAAAGAAGAAGAAGAAGAAGAAGAAGAAGAAGAAGAAGAAGAAGAAGAAGAAGAAGAAGAAATTTTGACGAGAAAGGAGGGTGTGGTAATTTGATGGATTGAAGAATACTTAAAAGGGAAATAAAACTGGAAGGGGGCTGAATGTACCGTGTGTGAAGGAGAGAGAGAGAGAGAGAGAGAGAGAGAGAGAGAGAGGGGGGGGAAGAAAGATAAACGATGTTCGGTGGAAGAGGAATCCATTTGAAAAACAGGAAGGTTTGAAAAGTGAGAGAAAAGTTTAAAAATAATGAAAGGGAGGGATATATATATATATATATATATATATATATAGAGAGAGAGAGAGAGATAGAGACAGAGATAGATAGATAGATAGAGAGAGAAAGAGAGAAAGTGAGAGAGAGAGAGAGAGAGAGAGAGAGAGAGAGAGAGAGGTTGTTGTATTCTTCTGTCTTCTTCTGGTGTCTCTCGTAGTCGATAACAGATAAACAACATCTTATGGGGGAATTAACTGTTATGAGATATTTTCTAGGCATTATAAGAAAAATAACAACTATCTACACCGTGGTTGAATAAAGAGTTCAATTCAAAATTCATGTTACCGTCAACGACAAACCGTCCAAAAAGGTTAGAGGATAACTAAAAGCAATTCTCTCCCCTTTTCTACCACAATCCCTTCTTTCTTTTCCGTTAAATTATCTTTTTCTTTCACTATTAATTCTATTCGGGCCATTGGCCTAATGAGTAGAGTGTTCGCCAATGGTTCGGAAGACCGAGGTTCAATCCCAGGTCGAGTCATACCAAAGACTCCAAAAATGGTACTTGATGCCACCTTGCTTAACACTCAACAGTATAAGGTAAGGATCAAGTGTAAAGTGGAGCAATCCAGGGAATGGAGTCGCGCCCTCCCCTACTTCTCGGTGTAGGAGTTATTGAAAAGGGAGTCTTCGGTTCACCATCGACTAAGGTCGCCAACTTTACTTTATTTCTTTTAGTAACAGCAGTTTGACGGCTGGAGTACAACGACAAAAAAAAAAAAAAAAAAAAAAAAAAAGCAAAAAAGAAAATAATAAAAAAGAAAAAAGCCTTCGGTTGTCTGTTGTAGTCGGAAACCTTCTGTGAATTTCGAACTGAACTCATTATTCAATTAACGGAAGTAGGTTGTTTTCCTTCAGCTGTCAAAGCTTAAAGGATACCTTGCATCAGTCAATTCTTGTTAGTTAATTCGTGTTTGAAATGTCGGTTCTCTAACACTTTCATCGAATCAAAATCTATGATTTTTATGCTCAACACAAAGCAGGGATTAAGATCGATACATGCTAACCCCCAAGGACAAGTGTCTCTTGCCACAATCTGTGCTGCTAACTTGGAGCCCGAAAACCTTATATTTGTCTGCTTCTTTAACAAAACCAGAATATAAGTTTTGTTAGAAGAAGTTTTTAGTCGTGTGGCCTTTCTGTTATAATCAAGGGCTACAATATAGAAACGAAATTGAATTTTAGAAAGGATTTGTTCCTCACCAATGATTCAGTGTTCCAATCACTGTAAAAGTATGTTCATCTATTGTACTTACCTACTCTCTTAGTAATCATTACGTGAGGCAGATGGCTGTATCCCTTCCTTTATGCCCTTAAGATTTCTCGACCTAAAAAGCATTGAAACCTAACAGAAATAGATTAGTACTACCTCTCAAAGTTTGGAAAATAATAAAATTAGATATTTATTGGAAATATTTACAAATTTTGAAAAGTTTTTGAGAGTATTTAAGATTTCTGAACGAGCTCGAAACCGTCTTCCGTTCGCTACGTTCGATGTAAACAAGGCAATAAACCTGGAATAAATCAACAAGAAAGACAAATGAAACGTCCTTAAAATATGGATAATTATCTTAAACGTTAATGCGAGACTGTACTTTCTTTTTTTTTTTTTTTTTAAATAAGAATCATTTTACCCCTCATTTGTAGTATGGGTAAGCATTGCTAGTATGTATTTGCCCGCTTATCGCTACGAACAGGATGCGACATAGGGTCTATCTTTAAGCGGAATACAACCAGTTTTAATTCAGTTTTCCTTCTCTTATACTGGTTGCTTAACAAAAGCTAAAGAGCCTAGTCTCTCCAGCTATTAACTCATAGCTGGGGAAGAAGAGATAGATTCATGCCTTTCTCAAGGGCATTAACACGATGTAATACGCAAACAGTCATGTTAATTGTCTGAATTTTTGAGACGAAGCTTGATGATTTTTATCATTAAGGGTTTTTGGACTGTTGTCTTTATCTTTATTGTTATTTCCACATTTCGGCCGATATGTCCTCCGGCCTTCTTCCACTGTTTGTCGAATTCGGGAACCTACACGGAACTTCGAACTACGTCCTTTATTGAATCCACGGGGGTCGCCTGTTCTGATTCCGTTAGCCATAACCGGGTACAAGTGTTAAGTATTCCTGTATTGTTACTCGCTTGCAGTCAGGATTGAACCTACAACCTCCAGATGATTGTCCCCTTAGAAGTTTAGGGAACCAACGCCTATCACTGTTACGCTGTGTGTCCTGCTGGACATGTTAAGTATTGCTAATAATGAGAATTCAATAAATCAGAAATTCATGTCAAGATGATCACTTTAAAATGTTCTGAAGCCATTATTTTGCCCAGTCAGCTGGGGCAGTAGAATACACCGACTGCTTCTCTGCAGAGGGGTAAGACCCCCACCAACGAGTGTCCTATATATGAAACTAAACAATCTGATGGTGAGGTTCCAGCAGTGCTGGAGCTTTGGGGAATGTGGAGTACCCCTTCATTGCCATCGCTCCCAGGTCCACTCTGGCCCGGAGTGGTAGCACCTGATAGGGCCCTATCTCTGGGTTAAATAGAACTAACAGCATACTTATGCTATAATGAATTGTTTGAGTAAACCGAATAGCTTAAAATAGAAATGTTTTTGACAATTAAACCGTACTTACATTTAAACTGCGTGCTTATGCTTAACTGAATTATTTGAAATGGAACTGTTTTTGACATTAAAACTGTTTTTACACTTGACTGATTTGTTACATATAACTGCTTGAATAGTTTGAAATGGAAATGTTTTTGACAATTAAACTGTGTACTTATGCTAAACTGAACTGTTTTAAATAGAACAGATTATTTACATAAAAATGGATTTGGCGTTAAATAACCTACAAAGATTTATATGCCATAAAACCCACCAAACCAAACCAAACCTGAAGCCATTATTCTAACCGCAACATTGATCTGTTGTTTCGTTATAGCACCAATGTAGTATATTTTTGATGAAATATTCTTTTCATTCCCTTGACTACGAAACAAACCCACGGTTTGTACATGAATAATTATTTATTACCAATAGCAACATGGACGTACATATTTTTTTTTTATTTCATTTTACTAGAAAAGAAATGTAATGAAAGTTTTCGTGAGATAGAATGAATCATGTGATAAATTTTCTATCCAAAGAAAAAAGTTAATCGAAAAATATAGCCTTTTTTTTTTTTTGAAAAAGAGAAACAAAATTTGTCTATTTAAAAATCTGGTCTCAATTTAAATGTCTCGAAACAATGCACAACAAGAGAAACGATGACCTTAACTCATCCTTTATGAATTAATTTTCATTACGATTTTTAAGCTTTTTTTATATTGTCATATTTGATAATGAGGTCTGTTGATATAATGATTAGCTTTACGAAAAATGGCATCGGTGTCCTTATGAAAGGCATATCCAATCGCCGCTCATCCTGATCAGTCAAATCACCGGCATATCGGAGAGAGAGAGAGAGAGAGAGAGAGAGAGAGAGAGAGAGAGAGAGAGAGAGAGAGAGAGAGACAGAGAGTATGTGTGTGTGTGTGTGTGTACGTGTGTGTGTACATGTGTGTGTAAAGTGTGTGTGAGAGTGAACACATATAATAGTCTCTTACTTTGAGTAAGGCTGGCAAAAGGATGTCTCTTTCTCCACATACCATGGACCAACATTATCATAATCGTTATTATTAACTTATCTATATCCACTCACTTTTATCCATTGGAGAAAGATTTGTAGCAAACAGCAAGTTCTTTCTTCGCATGATGCTTGATAGATATACCAGTGAAGCTAAGATTTACTCTATTAGTTCAATAAATATCAAATGACACAAAAAATAAATTTTAAAAGAAATGGTTAGGCAAACTATACAATTTAAAATTAACATTTTACTTTTAGGAAATGACTTTCAACAAATTAGTCCGTGAATCGGTGACCCATGTTCAAATTTTACCATTCTGAGATTATTTCTAAAAGATAGAAGCAAGTATCTTTATTTGGATAAAAAAAGATTTCACTTGAAGAAGAAGAAGAAGAAGAAGAAGAAGAAGAAGAAGAAGAAGAAGAAGAAGAAGAAGGTAATGGTTAAGTGAAATCGTATTTAAAAGTTGTACACATTTATATATGAATTTACGTAGATTAATACACATGCATACACATACACATTTACATACACATATAGGGACACACATATATATTTATACACGAAAAAGAAGAAAATAGTTTTAAAAATCAGATTGCTATGTTTCACTAGTGAAATAGAGTTATCAGAATAAGAATAAACTTAACACTAAAAAAGAAGCGTGATAATTTCTGCTGAGCAGATGTATGCATAAGTAATTTATTGTTTTTTGTTTGTTATAACCGTACGAGTCATATATATATATATATATATATATATATATATATATATGTTAGAGGTTTATGGTTCTTCCTAGCTCTCTTGGGGAGTTAATGGAAGACCAAATGTTGCAGTATGGTTAAATAGTGCTTAATATCAATGATAGAGCATTTCCACACACACACACACACACACACACACACACACATATATATATATATATCCGTTAAGTGGATATATGTAAACAGAACATGTAAACTATATATATATATATATATATTTATATATATATATATATATATATATATATATATGTGGATGAAACCGGGACATTGGCCCAGCGGTTAGAGTGTTCGCCAATGGCCCGGGAGACCTGGGTTCAATCCCAGGTCGAGTCATACCAAAGACTTTAAAAATGGTACTTGATACCACCTTGCTTAACACTCAGCATTATAAGGTACGGTTCAAGGGTAAAGTGGAGCAATCCTGGGAATGGAGTAGCGCCCTCCCCTACACCTTGGTGTAGTAGCTATCGAAAAGGGAGCCTTCGGGTCACCCTCGACTATGGTCGCTAACTTTACTTACTTTATATATATATATATATAAATATATATATATATATATGTGCTCCCTATGGTCGCTAACTTTACTTACTTTATATATATATATATATAAATATATATATATATATATGTGCTCCCTTACCCCCGTTGGATTGAGCTCTCTAGCGAGGGAAGTAAATGTGTTGCCATTAGTTTAATGAAAGGCTCTTCATATGAATCGAGCTCTCGGTAGCTGTCAAGCGGATATATGTAAACAAAAATTGTGATACATAACCGTTTAAATTGTGATACATAACCGTTTAAATTTCCTTCGCTTGCGCTAGTTTCCTCGTGGCTCAGTGGTAGAATCTTGGATTGGTGTTTGAGTCAACCGGGTTTCGATCTCAGCTTCGGGAATCTAGCCTGTCAAGCCACACTGAAGAGTTCTGATAGAACAAAACAGATCTGTCTGTGGATGACAATATATATATATATATATATATATATATATAAACAAAACAAATGTGATACGGAAGCTTTTAAAATTCCTTCAGTTACGCTATTTTCCTTGTACCTGGGTGGTTGAATCTTCTGTTGGTGTATGAGTCAGCAGGGGTTTGATCCCAGCTTCGAGAATTTCCCGTATCTGGCCACACTGAAGAGTTGTGATACAACGAAACAGTTTGTCTGCGGATGATTATACATATTATATGGTAGTGTCTGTGATCCTGGTTTTCATGCATCCGCCCGACGAATGCAAAAAGCATGAAACCCATGGTCATAGACATTATCATGTAATATATATATATATATACTCTAGGGCTTCATTATGCATGGAATCAACAACTGTGGCTTTGCGATTGGCCCAATCAACAAAACCTATATCAGACTTGAACTACTTTGCAAAATATATTTTAAAGAATCAAAATAGAAACACAAAGGAAACAGATATAAGTATTTAATAAAATCATCAACAAAAGTATTTCGAAAATATTTTTAGAATAATCACTAATTTTTTCAAAATCCTAATTAAGCTCAAATAATTTTTAAAAAACAGTTTCGTTCATTGACTTTGGTAATGCTTTTTTATTTTGCCGTTGGTCAATCACGTAAGTTAAATCATATTTCTTAGCAAAAACTTTGTTTCTTCTCTGTGATCAAGTGGTCTTACACAAGTAATTTACAAAGCGTTTTTTTTTTTGCTCAGATATGGCACAAAGCTATATGAATGCAGTATCCAATGTGACTAGAACTCACTCGTAATGTTTTGCAAGTTTAGCTTGCTCACCATTACACTACCCGAGGTGCGATTAAAATGGGCTTACGGTAGTTCGTAAAATAGCGCTGTGCTTGAAATATTGCTCGAAGTCTTGCAGTGTTAGTGTTTGACTCAAGTTAAACTTAATGCCACAGGGTATTTTATTAATAATGTCATCAAGGTGCAAAAGACTTTGAAAATTTATTAACTTTTTTTAAATGAAGGTATTGTTTTTTTCCCGTTGAAAGAACTCGGATTACTTCCACTGTGTGGTTAGCTGTTATCTGTGGATTTCCTCATCTTCTTTTGGGTTACATTCAAGAAAATAATAAATAAATCAAAACTCGTCAACTTATTCGTTTTGATTTAAAGATTTTTACTCTAAGTTCTGTGGTAAAATGAGGGATCAAGGCTAAAGCATTTCATTGTTGCATTTTCAAATTTTTGGCTGTTCTTCAATGAAAGGAAATGAGTGTTAAAAAAAAGTGATATTAAAATCTTTGAATCACCATAAAATGTGATTATCAATGCAAATGTTATGAATTAGTTTAAAAAATAGAATATTTCTCTGTATAAAATTAATAATTTTCTATTTATACTTTTTTCTTCTGTTTGTGTCTTTTTCTTTTAAAGAATATTCTTACTGTTTGTAATGCTTGACGTTGTAGCATCTTGGAAGACAATTTAGAAAACACACAAGCGAATATCATTCTTTTTCGTTCATACAACCCCTACATCCTACGAATTTCTTTGGAAATAATGAAATAAAATTCTCTGCAAAATTCCCCAGGGACTAAAAAATAGGGATCAATTGATAAAATGTAATTCGACTATAGTTGCACAAGGCAGCGATAAAGTTAACTTAATTGCCATGATATTGAATATTTCTTTCAAACGTCCCAAACTAATGTGAGCAGTCAGTTGATTAAATATTAAGAATGAATTAATATATATATATATATATATATATATATATATATATATATATATATATATATATATATATATATATTAATTCATTAACTTATATATATATATATATATATATATATATATATATATATATATCCTTTATTCTTTCTATTAAGAAGAACATTAACCTATTTAAAAAAACTTGTTCATTTTCTTTGTTTACTTTACATTAAAGACAAAATGTAAAATTCTGTCCCGTCGTTACTTTAACATGTTTACAAACAAAATTAAAATTATTTTATAACATAAATAACAGACGATTGACTGGTATTATGGCTGTCTTTCTTTCTTTCTTTCTTTCTTTTTTTCTGTCGACATAACTCATGGAGTTATGAAGTGATAAATTTCTTACTCGGCAAACAATGCAGCGTTTGAAACCCCGGATGTAACCTGTTGGACAGCTGCAGCCTTAATATTACTTCATTTCAAAATTGCTTTGAATTTTTTTCATAATGCTACGATAATTCAGTTACACCCCCCACACACGTGGTGTGATAAAATGTATTGAGATTGCAGTTTTGATTTTTAAAAAATTAAATTTAAATGAAATTGTGAATATTTTAGCAAATAACGATAAAGAGGTGATGTCTAGACATCTGGACTACTGTCTAGATGAGTCGGTAGGAATTCCTGATTCTTTGGAAGGCAGTTTTTCGTGAAACACAGGGTTAGGCAGGAACAGAATTCTCCGTATCCACCAAGCCTAGCTTCATGTGACTTGTTTTTTTTTTTTTTTTGTTTACTGAATTTGAAATTCATGTCAACCGTAAAATATATAGAGGACATCAAAATAAACACGATGGCACAGATTCATACTACATCATAAGAAATGTTTCAGAAATGCCTTGAGCAATGAAAAAGTATAATAAATGGCAATAGGACTATTTTGAACAAAACGTTTCATTCATTGTTAATATCTGCTTTACATGCACATAAAAGTACTGTTTAACAAGAGAGAGAGAGAGAGAGAGAGAGAGAGAGAGAGAGAGAGAGAGAGAGAGAGAGAGCATGAGCAGGTCATTCAACAAAATATGTCTTTCTATCTATCTATCTATCTATCTATCTCAACATGCATCTCAACTTTTCTCGCCCTTCAAATTTTCGTTTAAAAATTGTTTTGTAGAAGTGAACCAAATTCATATGTTACACTTATGTATAAAAGGTTCGAACGTTTATCTGAAACTATGGAAAGAAATATACACTTTAATATTTCACACACACACACACACACACACACACACACACACACACACACACACATATATATATATATATATATATATATATATATATATATATTAGTAAGGGTGTATATAAGTATTCACATTGATCAATAGCTTCAACGTCAAATGTTTGCAAATCCAAGTATCAGAGTGTTTCTATCAAAGTAAGTTTAGTATATGTGAGTCTATTTGTTTATCTTTACGTTAATTCGTGTATATTTATATCTTTATATTTAATAATGTGTATGCACGTCTGTTTTTGTGTGTGCGTGTGTTTATACATACATATATATGTGTGTGTATGTGTGTGTATATACATACATGCGTATATACTTCTATTAACATTTTTTTGAGGTTTGGTTATTTGAAGTTGTATGTGATCGCATTTATTCGTCCATTTTAGTAAAGAGTGTTTTAGCCCATAAGCGTAACTGTATGTTTCTTTCCATTTCATGTTTGCATGGAAGGGCGTGGTAAGTTAATGTAAGACTTAATAATTCGGAACCTTTTAAATGATGAGTAATTTAATGGAAAAGGAAGTTGCATTCATTCTAGGTTTGTATTTAATGACGAAATCATTGAAATTCACATCGGCTTTTTCAATGTGGCACGTACATTAGCGAATCGATTAAAGACACCGATCAGTTTACAAAACATAGATAAAATAAACAAGGATACTTCACAACGTGTACTAAACAGTGAAACTGCCATTGGTGCATTTAAAACGTGCATATTTTACAAGTATCAAACATAGACGATATAAAGCGAATTGAGGCCGTAATAAAACCCCTCACAATACACGACACGTAAAAAACGTTTAATGTACTGTAAACATTCAAAAGTCAACTCTTATCTACGATGTAGGTTCAAATGAATTTCAATTTCATTCTGCTTTCTTTTGTATTTGTTGAATCCTATTGAATATATTTCTTCGTTAACACATAAGCTTTTTTTACCTCTTTTCCAATGTTGATAAAATAGACATCTTTTCAACATAATCTTTGCTGCCTTAACCCAAATTATCTTCTTGGTCAGACCCAAAGAATTTTTGAGTATCCTTTTGAAAAGTAATAATTGGTTAATATTACTAAGCAACAAACCTGAATGAAATTAATGTTAAATTAATTTTTCCCTTTAGGATGCTGATCTCCCAGTTAGATTATGAGACCCAGGGTTTCAACTCCTGTAGCCCATATCTAAATTGGGTTTCTCTGAATTAATGCAACCCATTTATATGATAATTATTTATTACTGAGACAAGCGCAAAGGCGGTCATTTGGAACATGCATCCTTTGAGCTAGAGACATCAAATCAATGTTTTTAAAAATTGTTATTATATCAGCTTCCAGGACATGCAATCTTTAATTTTTGAGGTTCTTGTCTCAGTAATAAATCATTATCATTTTAATGGATTGCATCTATTTTGAGACAGTTTTGAATGATTTTGTCTCCAAATAAGTAGTGACACAAAATATTTTTCCTCTCTTGTGATCGAGGATAAATAGTTGTTATAGTATACTATTTTAAAATCTGAAACAAACAAACAAAAAGACCAAAACCAAAAACAAACACAATATTATTATTCGTAGAGTTATTTGCAGTCACATGGGCCCCATGTATATTGAGACACCCTGTATAATAGGTCATTTTCTATACAGTGATTAAATCAAACAACCAATCTTAGCAGAAGGCCGTCTCCGTGGCGTATATGGCGAAAGTGCCGGTCTGTGACCGCAAAGAAAGCAAGTTCAAACTTCGGTATACTTGTGTTGCGTTCACTTTCGGACTAATACCCTTCAGAAAAGTATAAAACTCCCTTCAGTTATAGGTTAGTCTCGCTGCTATTTTTCTGCAAGGATGACTTACACGTAATCCACGAAGGTTGATATTTCATTGAACCAAGAAACCAAACCAATCTTGGTAATTGATGTTGATGGCATATCAACCCGTCTGGAGTTATCTTATACCTAGAGAGAATCGCTTTTATATTTACATTTGTTTTTGTAGTTAAGAGTGTTTTTCAAATACGAACAATTAAAAATACAAATAATTTTTAAATAGATCTATTTGGCCTATAGATGGGTCCATGACAAGTACTACCACTCCTGGTTAGAGTGGACCTGGGAATAATTGAAATAAAGACGTATCTCCAGATGCAGTTTATTGTTATACCTAGAAACCCTTTTATGGTGGGCTCTTACCCTTTTGATACAGACAGAATATTCTAAGTCTCACTAGCTAGGCCAACTGTTCTTTGGACATATTTGTCCGCAGATCCTTTTAACCCTTTTTGTTTTTTCGTCCCAAAAATGAATTTTGAACCGGACAATTTTAAAACAAGAACAATTAGAAAATTATATCCTCATTTAGAAGAACAGTTGAAATTTTCTTCAGGAATATTATTCAAATGTTTCCTCCCACTAAACCGATACATATAAATACATTCTGCTTACTTTTGTATTTGTTAAATCCTATTAAATCTATTCCGATTCCCAATTTCGACTTTCATTTCTTTGTTTAACTACATTTCATTGTTCTCGTAGTTATTTATTAAGATTAGTTTGGTATATGGCCAGAAGTATGGGGGATCTTGTGGGAATCAAGTATTGACGAGTTAAATCAAACAATTTCACCGCGCTAGGCAACCGATTCTATCAATTGAAATATGTAACATGAAATCTTTTTAACGAGGGGGCTCCATGCACGTATGCTTTGGCAAGATAAAAAAATAACCGGTGTCAGTATACTCTGACACTTTACCTCGTAGTTACTCTCACTATAAATCAATTCAGCCCTCTCTCTTTACCATAATGGGAGAAGTGTGGCTGAAGTTTTGGAATCCACAGGGCTAATTTCTAATTTTGCCGTATCCTGTCTGAAAACAAGAAGACGACTGAGACTGAAGGACAGGTAAAGGAAGTAGGATTTCATCCTTTACGAAATAAACATATTTCTAACTTAATCTTCCCAACTTGTGCTGATTAAAGGCGTTAAAAAAGTTAATTTAAAATTGTTCCTGTTTCCTGCGACTTCGCCACAACTACAGAAACTGAATCGAACCGAATCATTCAAAGTCAAAATGAAATATCATTGTGATTCATAATGATATAAAAATCCTTACTTGTTCTCAAAATCCACAATATAATAATAGACAGAAATCTAAACTTTTGTATTACTTCATAGCTGATTTCATCACTTGAATCTGATGTTGGATTTTATGGCATATCAACCTTTACTGGTTATTTAACGCCAAATCCATTTTTATGCGAATAATCAGTTCTATTTTAAACAATTCCGTTTAGTCAAACAGTTCTAATTCAGTTAAGTATAAGTACAGATTTTGTTTACACACAGTTACAGGTCAAAACAGTTCTATGTTAAACAATTCAGTTTAGTGTAAATACAGTTCCAATGTCAAAAACAGTTCTATTTCAAATAATTCAGTTAAGCATAAGCACGCAGTTTAAATGTAAGTACGGTTTAATTGTCAAAAACATTTCTATTTCAAGCTATTCAGCTTAGTCAAACAATTCAGTTTAGCATAAGTATGCCGTTAGTTCTGTTTAACCCACAAATAGGACCCTTATCAGGAGCTACCACTCCTGGCCAGAGTGGACTAGGGAGCGATGGCAATAAATGGGTGTTCCACATTCTCCAAAGCTCCAGCATTATTGGAAGCTCACCATCAGATTGTTTAGTGTCATATCCAGGACACTCGTTGGGGGGGATTTTATCCCTCTGCAGAGGTGCAGTCAGTGTATTCTAGAGCCCCAGCTGACTAGGCAATTGTAGGGAAACTATTTAACCCATAGCAGGGAAGATAAGGGGGGTTCATACCTTTCCTAAGAGTATTTGTCTGAACTTGAATCTGAGTCCCTATAAAAGCCGCAACAAACTTTATTATAAAGTATATATCTGCTTGTTTAATAATCATGGTCATATATGTTTAATGATACAAAGCACAATATTTTTCAGGAAACCAAACCTCACCACCCACTAGATTGAAGGCTTGGGAGGTAGCTGGCTCAACCTATATAAAAATCCGACTCTGACATCAGATTGACCGCTTGGGAAAGTTTTATTTTTATTTATTTTGCGGCTTTTAGTCGGATGTTCAGGCGACAAAACAGTTATCAGTGCAAAAAATGGAAGCAGCAATTTAAGTTTAAATTCTAGGCGTGACTACTTGGTTCAATTCATACAAATGTCTTTGAGAAAGGCATGAACCCAACTTTTCTTTCCACAGCTAATCCTATGTTAACAAATTATATTCGACCTTCATTTCTTTGGATAACTATATTGTTTGGTTGTAGTAGTCATTTATTAAGCTTAGTTTGATATCTACTTGAAGCATGGGACACCCAGTGAGAATCGAATTCACTAACAATAGTCTGCTAGTTTAGCTCGCAAGCCCAAAGAGTAATTTAGACTGGATTCTCTAGACTTGGTGAAGTAACCAGTCTAAGACAAAGACAACTCTGATTTCAACCCTCTAACAACATTAACCAACACAGCAGCGTAAGGTTCTATTACTTCTCATGTCTCATAGACCTTGAGGAAAGACAGTTGAAGAGGATGCTTAGGGGGTGGAAAGCACTAAAAAATACTCTTGTATAGTCTTGACGAGTTAAGCCAGAACAAATTAGAAATGAAATGTACATAAGTGCATGCTTCTGCAAACAGACAATATCAAAGAACTATCAAAACAACACATTTTAATTGCAATAAAAAAGTTAATGCTTGAGTGTGAGTTTGGGAATCATCTACGGAAAGTTAAAACCTTGGTGGAATTTTTGGGCAATGGTTTATTTTGATCGCATAAAAAAGCCTATTTCATTAGTGGGAATTGTTTACAGAGATTGTTCAAAGCTCTTCATATCTATCTCACTATTTACAAATTAATTTATTTTCACGTATGAAAGAAAAGTGCTACGATGTTGGATTTAGAGAAACAGAATTTTGTCATTTCCTGACGTCTGCAATTATAACTAGTTATGGACTACTTTTTGAGAAAAACCGAATATCAATTTTCGTTTGGATAGGTCCTTTTACAAGTCGTATGCCCATTTTTAAACAAAATCATAGAGAGAATGATGCTCGAACTGTTCTCCAATGTAAATGTTTCAAGAGAGGCAAAACTCATTGCTTTAATGACCCAGAGGAGTTGATTTGGCGACAGAAAATGTTTTATTGATGAGGAAGCTGATATTACAAAAAAAAAAAACAAAAACAAAAAAAAAAAACAACAAAAAAAAACAAAAACAAAACACCCCCCCCCCAAAAAAACAAAAACAAAAGCAAAACAAAGAAAAAAAATCGGGTCTGATCGTGGTCAACTTTGTATTTATTTCTCTTTCAAAACTTTCAAAAAGATATTCATGTATACATGATGTTCTAAAATCCGAAATAAAAACAATATTTTATCATCTATAAATAAAACGACTTATTTTGTTAAGGACAGCTTTATAACCTTTTCCTTAATTGCCCAGATATCTCCAGTAAATAGATAAATGAAAAAGCAAAAAGATAAAAAGCAAAGGTAAAATATACTTGGTAAAAGTTAAAAGATACTAATCAAAAGATAAATTGGTTAGTTTCTTTATTTCAATGGCATATCAATATAATATAATGGCCGAGGGATTTCGTTTTATATATCCTGCCTTTGGGTTTAGTTAGGCTGAGAACCTTTCGCTTAGCGCATGACTTAGTTTGGTGCAAACTTGAGCACAGGTGTTAACGCGCGCGCGGGGAGGATGTGTCATTCAGAGATGTCAAAATAAAAATCCCAGATAGAAAATTTGACCAGGAGATGTGAATGACATCATGCACCGGAAGCGCGCGCGGAGGATTTTGGGGATTTTGAAAAAAGTGAGTCTTGCGGTCCGAAGAAGAAGGGTGACTTTCGTTTGCTCGCCGAGGCCTTGTGGCGGTTGCCACATGTGTTGGGGGTGGGGGGAGATGGAAAAGCCAGCATAGAAAGATTGTACCTCTCTCCTTATGTCGAAGAACCTTTAAACTCAAAGGTAATAAAAAGTTTCGTACCTGAACTAAGAAGTTGTAAGTGTTTTTCGTGTTTCGGGATTCCTATGTTCTAGGTATATATGTTATGAACATTCTATGTACGTTTCACATATCCGTATCATGGGTATGTTACATCAACCCTCGTGGGTTATTTAGGTTTGATTTGGTTTTTTTGTTTAATGGCATATCAACCTTCGTATGTTATTTAATGCCAAACCCATCATTTTAAAAGAGCCGTAGTGGTACTATTTAACCCATAGCTGGTGAGGACAAGGGAGTTAATATCTTTTCCAAGGGTATTAGTCCAAAAGTGCCCATGGTGTAATGGTTACCGTCTTAGGAAATGGACACGGCGACAGGAGTTCAAATCCTGGACGAGACTGATTGCATTTCACATAGCACTAGTACCCTTGGGAAAGGTATGAATCCAATTATTCTCCCTCCAGGAGATGGGTAAATAGTAGGGCAGACTAGGTTCTTCAGCTTTGGTGAGGCAATTAGTCTAGGAGAAGGAAAACTCTGAATTCAAGCCTGTTAAACTTCGCTTAAAAATTGACCTTGTGTCATATCCTTCCCGAGCGGAGGGGTTGGTAAATATGATTAGTCCAAAAGTGAACGTAATAGCACCGCTAAAGTTCTGCCATAATGTAATAATTTAACTATAACAAATATGTATTTGCCAGAACGTGATAGACAAGATCTAAGTGTCGTAAGGTACAAAAGTAATAATGGGTTACAAGTAAAATCTGGCTGGCGCAAACCAAACGAACAAACCTTCACAAGACAAACTTAAGTATCTATTCTTTCTGACTGAGTATTGCCTTCAAAATCAAACAAGCAGCCAAGCCTATGAGCGTAGCGAGCCTGTTTCGGTATGCGCGGCGAATTTGTAATAATTATAATAATAATCATCTCTCCAGAAAAATGAGACGCACAAACTCCCCTGGGAGTTTGAGATAACAAGGGATCACCTAATCTCGGCCTGACGACCGAACTGATTAATAATAAAATAAAATAAAAAATTAAAAAAAAAAAAAGAAAAAGAAAAAGAGAACTTGCAGAATTGTCGACTTTGCTGTCCTGGCTGACCATAGAGAAAAATTAAAAGAATGCATAAAGAAGGATAAGTACCTCGACCTTACTAGGGAATTGAAAAATCTGTGGAACATGAAAGTGACAATTATACCAATTGTAATTGGTGCTATTGGTACAGTCACCAAATGATTGGTAAAAGAGACTAAGAAATCAGAGGACGAGTGGAGACCACCCAAACTCCAGCATTATTGAGATCGGCCAGAATAATAATAGGAGTCCTGGAAACTTGATGACACTTGTTGTCACTTAAACTCTAGTGAAAGAACATCAGCTGACGCCGATATGAAAAACTCTCAAGGAAAAAGATAATAATATATATAATAATCGAGCAAGACCAGACGGAAAAATTTAGCCGTGGTCACATCATCATCATGTCGTGCCGCTAGCACGGATATCCCTGGCTCTCTCTCGCCACTTCTCCCTATTGTTCATCGCCTCCAGCAGGTCTTCAGGGCCACATCCTGTATCCTCACATAGCTGCCGTATGTATGTTCGAGCTGGCCGTCCTGCTTTTGCTCGGCCATATGTGGGGGTCCATAGGAGTACATCACTTATGAGCTCGTCCCTGCTTCTCCAGCAGTGTCCTGCATGTCTGGTTCGTCTAACTTGGATAGTTTTCATGATGGGAGGCAGGTGGCCGTATAGTTGGTGTCTTGTTCGGTGTTGCCGCCAGGACTTGTTCAATAGCGCTCGCAACATTCTTGTGTAATTGCCGTCTAGCTTCTTCTCCAGCCGTTTAGTTAGCGTCCAAGTAGTGCATCTATACAGCAGTATCGATACGACTGCTGCCTGGAAGAAACTGCGTTTCATTTTATTGGTCAGGTCTGATTTCCATATGATCGATAGCCAATCGATAGCTGTCCATGCCTTCATTAGCCGCGTCTCGATGTCTTTTTCGGTTGATGAGACACTGCTTCTTAGGTAGGGGAATTTGTCTACCAGTTTTTAAGCCATGGCCTAGATTGACATAAAAAAGCATATGATATGGTCCCGCTAAGCTGGATAATAAACTGTCTCAAAATGTACAAAATATCTGATGAAGTCATATACTTGATCAAGAAAACCATGAAAATTGGAAAGTGGAATTGACAGTAGGAGGGAGAAGCTTAGCTGAAGCGAAGGTCCAAAGAGGTATATTTCAAGGAGATGCACTAACACCGTTACTATTTATAATTGTTATGATGCCACTTAACCACATACTCAGAAAAATGCACAGCCGGATACAAACTTAGTAAATCACAAGAAAAGATCAATCACCTAATGTACATGGATGACATCAAACTGTTTGCAAAAAATGAAAAAGAACTGGAAATTCTAATACACGCAGTGATAATATAAGGACATTGGGATGAAATTTGGCAGAGAAAAATGTGCTATGCTAGTAATGAAAAGTGACAAACAACACCTGACGGACGGAATGGAACTACCAAATCAAGACAAAATTAGAACGCTCGGAGAAAAGGAAACCTACAAATACTTGGACATCTTGGAATCTGACACCATCAAACAAGTGGAGATGAAAGAAAAAAATTAAGAAAGAAATCTCAGGAGAACTAGAAAGCTACTCGAGACAAATGTATCAGAAACCTTATCAAAGGAATAAATACTTGGGAGAATAGATTAGACGCAACTAAACAGGAGATGTAGATTATGTGGTGACAGAGACGAAACTATCAATGGCATAATAAGCAAATGCAGTAAATTAGCACTGAAGGAGTATAAGACTAGACACGACTGGGTGGTCAAGGCGATCCACTGGGAGATGTGCAAGAAATTTCATTTTGACCATACGAACCTAGAGAATGATACACACAAATTCTTTTGGGATTTTGAGATTTAAACGGATCACATAATATTCACCAGAAGACCAGACCTTATAATAATCCCCAAAAAAAAAAAAAAGAAAAAAAAAGAGAACTTACATAATTTTCGACTTTGCTGTCCCGACTGGCCTCAGAATAAAATTGAAAGAAAGTGAAGAGAAGGATAAGTACCTCGACCTTGCTAGGGAATTGAAAAAGCTGTGGAACATTAAAATGACAATTATACCAATTGTGATTGGTGCTTTTGGTACAGTCACCAAAGGAATATCAAAGGGACTGGAGGACTTGGAAATAAGAGGACGAGTAGAGACAATCCAAAGTACAACATTATTGAGAACGTCCAAAATACCGAGAAGAGTCCTGGAGACTTGAGGAGACTTACTGTCACTCTAGTGAAAGACCATCAGCTGACGCTGATGTGAAAAAACTCTCGAGGAGTAAATAATAATAATAACAGAAAAAAATGGCATGCCTGTCCACTCAGATGAAGAGATGAGTACCAGTAAGTTTAACAAGATTATCAAAGACTGAAAAGCGGTACATGCGCATCGACATAGATATAGTATCTAAAAGGAGCAATTCCCGAAAAGTTACAGAGATGCTGTCCAAATATAAAGACCGAGATCCATAGGATTTGGGATATAAAAATCGAAATAACACAAATGGTTAACAGAATTTTAGGTTTGGTTTGGTTTCTTTGTTTAATGGCATATCAACTCTTTTTAGGTTATATAATGCCAAAGCTATTCTCCTAGAAGAACAGTAATGGTACTATTTAACCCCCTTATCCTCCCAGCTGGGAGGATAAGGGGGTTCATATCTTTCCCAAGGGTATTTGCCCGAAAGTGAACGTAATAGCGCGACTGGAGTACGAACTCGCGTACTACGATTCCGCAGTCCAACGCTTTAACCATTACCCCCCGGAATTTTAGGGTTTATACACAATGGAATAGAAAATCCATGGCAGCATCAATATCTGAATTGTCATTGTAATCGCAACAGCCAACATACAGTCGAAAATACGGTCAATAAAAGGACATATCCAGTTCTATAAGATTTATAATTGGCATTTAAAAGAAATACTGGACATCTGAGATACGAATGGATCACCCAATGTAGACAACAAGATCAGACTTAGTTTTCAAAGACATGAAGAAAATAACTTGTAGATTTTGCCATTCCAGCAGACCACAGAGTGAAATTAAAAGGAGTAAAATTGTCAAATGCTTAGACATTACCAGAGACCTCAAAAAGTTGTCGAACATAAAGGTGACGGTTATACCAGTCGTAGTTGGAGCCCTTGGAATAGTCTTAAATAACCGGGATAAGATACTAGAGGAACTGGACATCGGAGGAAGAGTCGAGACTTTCCAAACTGTTAAAATCGACTAGGATACTAAGAAGAGTTGTGGGGCTCTAAGGAGACTTGCTGCCACACTCCAGTTAAAAGCCACCAGTTAGAACTGGTTTGAAAAATATGCAAAGATTTAATAATTATAATAATATATATGTTCTATGGTTCCTTTTTACATTTACATGTTTTTTTTTAATGATTGGTGACACTTATTTTAAATTATGTTTGTAACAACTTCCTTTTTGTTGTTTTGTTTAAAGCTGATATTTTTAATTCTTAAGAAATAATGGGAGTCGTCGGAACATGAACAGTCCGAGTGAAAGTAAAAACAAAATTTCAAAATTGCACCTACTGTGTTTATATAAATTTCAACAGATGATAACAACAACGGGTGGAAATTAAAGAATATTTCAGGCAAAATGACGGAATGACAAATTATATTACAAATGATATTACTGTATTTGTTTTACAAAGTTTGCAAAACATAAAATTAATGCATAAAATCTGATGCTTTCCCCAAATATGAAAGTACAGAAAAGGGAAATAAACAAAACAACCCCCACCCAAAAAAAAACAACAACAAAAAACAAAATAAAACAAAAACGAAAAAAAAAAAAAAAAATAAACAGAACAAGACAAAAACTCATCCCAAAACAAAACAAAAAAGAGATTATTAATTTTTTCCCTAAAAATGCTTGGAAACGCTGAATTAATAAACAAAATATTTTATTGTTATTGATTTAAGCTTTTATTTTGTTTTGATTAATATCTTCATGCACTAAATATAACGACTACTAGGGAAAGAAATAATAATAATAATAATTAGAAGAAGAAGGAGAAGAAGAAACTAAAAAATGGACACGGGAAGAAAAACAACTGTATATTATTATCAAATTACTTCTTGCTGGTTTTTCACACCAGCGTTAACTGATAAGCTTTCCCTGAAGTACAAGTGACAGCGAGTTTCCTCAAGTCTCCAGGACTCTTCTCTGTATTCTGAACGATCTTAACATTCCTGTAGTTTAGATGGTGTCGGTTCGTCCTCTGATTTCCTGCTCTTTCAGTACCCTTACCAAGCCTTTAGGGAGCATTCCGAGCGCACGAATTATTATTGGTATCATCGGCACTTTCATGTTCCACAATTTTGTAGTTATCAAGCAAGGTCCTAGTACTTGTTTCTCTCTTTTTTTTTGTAATCTCAAGGTCTGGTTTTCTGGCCACTATTAGGTGATCGATTTATATCTCAAAATCCTACCGAATTTTATCTCATTCTCCAAGACGAATTCTGGGTTGTGCATATACTGCTTGTTCGTATGGTCAAATTCATACTTCTTGCAATTTAAAATTCCCAGTGGATTATCTTCCTCAGCTAGTTGTGTCTAGTCTCATACTCTTTTTTCGCTAATTTGCTGGATTCGCTTATTATGTGAATAATCGTTTAGTCTCTAGTACCACATTACCTACACCTGTTATTCTGTTGCATCTTATCTATTTTTCCTTTGACATAATGGGTCTTTATGGTATGGGTTTTTTTTGCAGCAATTTGAATTCGGCTTTATGCTGTTTATTATTACATTGAGGCAGATAAAATATGATCATTTTAGGTGTTTGTCGAACTCGGGAACCTTCACGGAACTTCAAACTCCGTCCTTTATTGAATCTACGGGGTTCGCCTGTTCTGATTCCGTTAGCCATAACCGGGTAAGTATTCCTGTATTTTTACTCGCCTGCAGTCAGGATTGAACCTGTGAATTTTCGGGTTTATCCTCCATCCTCCTATCTAGGTTTCTGGGAGCCGATATTATGCGCTCTGGGTAGTTGTTACGATGGGGGTTATGTCTCAGACTAATCATTTCTTCTTGATATGTATCAGTATCGCTACTAATGGTTTTTGCTACTAATGGAGGTTGCACGTTCAATCCTGATTACAAGCGAGTAACAATACAGGAATGCTTAACACTTGTACCCGGTTATGGCTAACGGAATCAGAACAGGCGACTCCCGTTGGTTCAATAAAGGACGTAGTTTGAAGTTCTGTGAATGTTCCTGAGTTCGACAAACACCTGAAGAAGGCCGGAGGACATATCGGCTGAAACGTTCTGGAAATAACAATAAAGATGAAGACAATAGTCCGAAAACCCTTAATGATAAAAATCAGGTTATTTTTGCTATTTTGTTAGAGTGTTCGCCAATGGCCTGGGAGACCTGGGTTCAATTCCAGATCGAGTCATATCAAAGACTTAAAAAATGGTACTTGATGTACCTGGCTTAACACTCAGCATTATAAGGTAAGGGTCAAGGGTTGTCGGACAATCCAGGGAAAGGAGTAGCGCCCTCCCCTACACCTTGGTGTAGTAGCTATCGAAAAGGGAGCCTTTGGGTCACCCTCGATTTTGTACTGCTGCGTATTCTTTTTTTATTAATTGATCACGATCCTCACTATACGTCACTGGTCATCTGCCTTCGCTTTCCTCAAGGAATTTCTGCAATAAGTCTTGGTTGGTTCGTACACTATTTTTTGGCACCAATTGTATTAAAATACAATGAAACTGGTAATAATAAGTGTCATTTTAAAAATCACTTAAGTTTATTGTATAAGTGTGACTTGATTTGACAGAGTGACAGCAAAGGAGGAGACATTTACGTATGAGTCAGTGCGATCAAAACTTAGAGATCATAATATTAAATCTATGACGCATTAAATGGCCTATAACCATTATAGAGACAGGTCTATGCAAGCTGAAATTCATCTAATCCGAGTACCTGCAAGTATAGACTAAGGGTTGGAGATAATAGTCTTCAGAAAACGTTCGAAAACAAAGCCAAATTGTCTTCGAGGCTGATATAAATATAATTGAAAAATACGTCATTTATTAACGAGAAAAATTAACTTCGGATGACTTTTTATTTAGAAATATGAAATGATTATTTCCATGGACCATTCCATGTAATATCAGTCCAAGGAAGACGCGTATTGATAATTTGGACACAGTTGAGAATTTTCGGCTTTGACCATAAAAAAGGGTTTTCAAAAAGGAATTCATTTGCTTTTATCGTAAAGTTTTCAAAAATGAATTCGTTTTCTTTTATCGTAATGCTTAAAGTCGAGCCGAGTTTGAATTCCGATCGGGGTTGTTTTCCATTTCATTTTCTGTTAATGATATTGGGAAAAGCGTGAATTTATATTTTCTCCCAAGTTGTGGGTAAAATAGTAGACTAGATTGGGTGAGGATCAAGGGTAAAGTAAAACAATCCTGGAAATGGAGTAATACCCTCCCCTACTCGTCGTTGTTGTAGCTATTGAAAAGGGAGCCTTCGGTTCACCCTCGGCTAAGGTCGCCAACTTTACTTTTTATATGGTTTCAAGAATTCACATGTAATATTAATGATTTAAAGATGATTATAAATTAATTATTCCCATTTAATAATAATGATAATAATAACAATAACAAAGGATTGGTAAAAGGACCGTGGGACTTGGAGATGTGATGGTGGAGACTGTCCAAACTACAGCATTGTTGAAATCGGCCATAATACTGAGAAGAGTCTCCGAGACTTGAGGAGACTTACTGTCACTCAAACTCTAGTGGAAAACTCTCAGCTGAAGCTGATCTGAAAAACACTCAAAGCAAATGTAGGTTATGTAGTGATAGAGACGAAACCATCAATCACATAATAAGCGAATACTGCAAAATAGTTCAGAAAGAGTATAAGACTAGACATGACTGGGTGGGCAAGGTGATCCACTGGGAGAAGTGCAAGAAATTTCAATTTGAGCATGCAAAAAAATGGTATATGCACAAACAAGCATCTATCCTAAAGAATGATACATATAGATTCCTATGGGTTTTTGCCATACAAACGGATCTCATAATCTCGGCCAGAAGACCAGATCTTATACCAATTAAAAAAAAAAAAAAAAAAAAAAAAAGAAAAGAAAAAGTAAAGTGAACTTGCAAAATTGTGTACTTTGCTGTCCCGGCCGACCACAGAATAAATAAAATTAGAAAGTGAAAAGAAGGATAAGTACCTCGACTTTGCTAGGGAATTGAAAAAACTGTGGAACATGAAGGTGACAATTATACCAATCGTTATTGATGCTTTTGGTACAGTCACCAAATGATTATTAAAGGGACTGGAGGACTTGGAAATAAGAGAACGAGTGGAGACCATCCAAACTACAACATTATTGAGAACGGCCAGAATACTGAGAAGAATCCTGGAGACTTGAGGAGACTTGCTGTTACTCAAACTCCAGTGAAAAACCATCAGCTAAAACTGATGAGAAAAACTCTCTAGGAGTAAATAATAATAATTATTTGCACCACACGTTTTTACCCTTATGTAATTTTGGTACTTTTCAACAGATCCGTTAGAACCATAGTTGGCCTGGGAGTAGTGTCATTACCCTTGAGATTCCGAAGTGAAACCTCACCACCGAATTCAGAACTCGGTATAAGAGTTTATATATATATATATATATATATATATATATATATATATATATATATATATAGTATTATTCGGTCCAATTAAATCAGAGTTGGGAGTAATTCCTTTAGGACAAGAAAATCATTCAGGAGCTGAACATTTAAATTTTCCTGGTGGAGAGCTCAATGTAATTTTTTACAGAGCAATATTTTTCTCCATGTTTTTGGTTTACACCAGAAACGAAAAAACAGGATGGAAATAAATTTATAATCCTAAATTAACCGGTCTTTGGTTTTTTTCTTTAAAGATATATATATATATATATATATATATATATATATATATATATATATTGTGTAGGATTCATGTGTCTACATCATTTAATTAAACGTGTTGGAATGAAAGAATGCTGCCTAATTGAACACACACACACACACACACACACACACACACACACACACACACACACACACACACACACACACATATATATATATATATATATGCGCTCACGCATGTATGTGTTTGTGTGTTTGTGATAGTAGAAAGTGTCTGGATATATAGCACTAGTATGTCCCTTGATTTTGTTATGAAATACAGAGTGCTGTAAATTTTATGACGATTTGATAAACTGTTATAATGTAATCCTATCTCTTTCACGTTCACACACATATACACACACATACACGCATACATACACGCATGTGCATATATATATATATATATATATATATATATATATATATATATATATATATATATATATATATATACCATTATCCATAGTAGAGGTGTTGTAAAAATCACTGGGAATAGAAAACTATATACAAATATCCAAACATCTTTGCCCGTCATGAATATATTTATAAATATATTTGACTCATGCAGGAAACGAAAAATAAAAAAAATAGGTTGAACTAGCCAAAACACTTCATTCTTCAAAGAAAGAAAGTTAAAACATCTTCTTTTCAAAATATCATAATTCTTAAAAGCTTACGATTATTATTTCATGCCTTACTTATGTTATGTCTAGTTTGCTTTCATATTTTACCTGTTTGAAATATAATTTAAGATATAGTTTTAGTTTAATAGAAATGTTGAACATAAATTTTTTGGTGATAAGTCGCAGATACCTGAAACCGTGATTGGTGTTTCCGCAAATTTTGTCTTCCTACTGTGTACACCCCCCCCCACATATATATATATATATATATATATATATATATATATATATATATATATATATTATCCAAAGCCAAGTCAGCTGATGGTGGGAACGATTCTATTTTAGGATTTTCTTTCTTCAATATACATGTAATTCAAAATCCAGTAGAAAGCTCAATGTAAAATGATAACAAATTAAAATTCAGAGCAGATAATTAAATTACTTAAATGAAATGAAAAGGAGAAAGAAGTCAACAATTAATCCATCTTGCTACATGAATTGTATGACATCTGTTAACCAGTCAGGAAAAACCAATGGTCTGGTTTTTATATTAAAAAAAAATTAAATTTTGGTTAGGGAGATAGGGTGGCTAGAATTTAGTCGATTTTTCTAAATTTTCTTTAGAAATTTCTCATCATTTGTTAGTCAGAAGATGCAAATCTAACATTTTAATAAACAAAGGGCCTGCTGAAATAAATATTATCACAAAAAAAAAGTGATTTTTAAAGGTATATATATATATATATATAATCATCATCATCATCATCATCATCATGTCGTGCCGCTAATACGGATATCCCTGATCCTCTCTCGCCACTTCTCCCAATCGTTCATCGCCTCCAGCAGGTCTTCAGGGCTACATCCCGTATCCTCACGTAGCTGCTGAATGTATGTTCGTGCTGGTCGTCCTGCTTTTGCCCGGCCATATGTGGGGGTCCATAGGAGTACATCACTTATGAGCTCCTCCCTGCTTCTCCAGCTGTGTCCTCCATGTCTGGTTCGTCTAACTTGGATAGTTTTCCGTGATGGGAGGCAGGTGGCCGGACGGCAATTACACAAGAATGCTGCGAGCAATATATATATATAAATATATATATATATATATATATATATATATATATATATATATATATATATATATATATATATATATATATATATATATATATATATATATATATATATATATATATATATATATATATATATATATATATTACCGGACATTGGCATGATGGTTAGAGTGTTCGCCAATGGCCCGGGAGATCCGGGTTTAATCTCAGGTCGAGTCATACTAAAGACTCAAAAAATTACTTAACACTCAGCATCATAAAGTACAGACCAAGGGTAAAGTGGGGCAATTCAGGGAAAGGAGTATCGCTCTTCCATACACCTTAGTGTAGTAGCTATCGAAAAGGAGGCCTTTGGGTCACCCTCGACTACGGTCGCCAACTTTACTTACTTTTACTCATATATATATATATATATATATACGAAGATCATTCATTAAATGTAGGGAATTTTTTGAAAAAGCAAAAAAATGTTTTTTAGAATTTTATCGTTGAGAATTTATAGCCAAAATTATATTCATAATGTATGAAGAATTATGTTTTAAACTAACAAATATTTACAAAAGAGTTGATATTGTGTTTGTCACTACGATCCTGTGTCGATAAAACAGTCCATGGAGAGGGAACACCCTGACTCTCCGGCAAAGAAAAAGTTTCTGGAGTAGCAGTCAATAAAGAAAGTCATACTGACTGTCTTCTGGGACATAAAAAGACCTATGACTATTGATTTCCTTGAAAAAGGTGCAACTATAAATAGTGCTTTCTATAGTAAACTCCGTAAGCAAAATTCACTTTATTTATTGAAAGAACTCCCCCTATATATATATATATATATAGTTTAGATAACAATAGATCAACTTAACCAGAGCGGCGAAAGAAGTAGATCGATATGTCTGTAATCCAAGGTGTGCATGTCTATGTATGCATATGTCACATTGTTATGTTAATACACTATAAAAAGTAAAGCCTTTTTTCCAATAAATACAGTCACAAAGAAACACGACAAAAACTAGAGGAAAAAGAAAAAAAAGATTAATCTTTGACTTTTTGAAAAATTCTGAAACTTGAAACATTTATGAAAGGAAAGGAACGTGCTTCTAATGTGGACGGGGCGATAAACATGTTTACTATTAATTGTTTTGCATTTAAAGAGTGTCAACAGATTAATTTGAATACAATCAGTTCGACGTACTCAAATGTTTACTCAACATCATGTCTTATGAATAAGTGCTTCCTCTGCAATTGACTCGTGATCTGCGATTTTCTAATAATTGGATTTTCATATTGGCATAATGGTTAGAGTGTTAACCAATGGTCCTCGAGACCGGGGTTCAATCCCAAGTCGAGTTATACCAGAGACTCAAAAATGGTACTTGAATACTCCTTGCTTAACCTACACACCTCGGTGTAGTAGCTATTGAAAAAGGAGTCTTCGGGTCGCCCTCGACTACAAACTAACTTACTTTACTTATTTTTACATATTGGCGGCAAGTTATGGCTTATACAAGTTTTGTAAAAGACCACGGAAATTTTCCTATTTCGGATTTTATGTTTTTTCTCTGGCTCGCTAGTTAGTTTCTTAATATTAGGGTCTAGTAGATGGAGAATTTGCCGTAGGTTCTATTTTCAAGCGCTTTCTATCATACTGACTGATCTCACCGAACACCTAAAGAAATTAAACTCCTTATCCACTACAGCAAATCTAAAACATCAGATCTCGTTAAAAATTGTACAGACTCCCCCAAATTCTACATAAACCAAGCAAATGTTGTTTAGAAATTTACATGTCCACTACAAACTAACTTACTTTACTTATTTTTACATATTGGCGGCAAGTTATGGCTTATACAAGTTTTGTAAAAGACCACGGAAATTTTCCTATTTCGGATTTTATGTTTTTTCTCTGGCTCGCTAGTTAGTTTCTTAATATTAGGGTCTAGTAGATGGAGAATTTGCCGTAGGTTCTATTTTCAAGCGCTTTCTATCATACTGACTGATCTCACCGAACACCTAAAGAAATTAAACTCCTTATCCACTACAGCAAATCTAAAACATCAAATCTCGTTAAAAATTGTACAGACTCCCCCAAATTCTACATAAACCAAGCAAATGTTGTTTAGAAATTCACATGTCCACTTCGGGAGTGTCTCCCAAAAAGACATTACGAACTCCTAATACCTACATTGGCCATACAACAACCCCACTCTCCGGTCGTTTTATATACCACTTCTGTAATTCTATTGCCATAAAAATTCATTACTACAACACATAGTAATAATACTGATAAATTCACATCTACTGAAATACGAAAAATCATCACTAATAACATCAAAATCAGATGTAAAAATAACATCAAAAAACAGTTACAAATCCTCGAAACCATTAGCATTAAAAATAAACAAGCAAACATAAACAAAATAGCATTTAACAGTGGCACTAACATACTAAATATCTTCAACAACTAACACGCTAACCAAAGTACCACCATCAAAACAAACCCTTCCAACAAAATAAATTTCGCGCTCAAACTAAACAAAAATAAACATTACCACAAAAAATAATCCGCCTGAAGAAGATCAATCGATATGATCGAAAGAGCTTGACAGCAGAGGCATGGACAACTTCTTTATCAATTGGGTCCTGGTATAAAGAAATTTGACGGGAAAAAAAGGAAAATTCCATGGTCTTTAGCCAAACTTATATGAACAAGTTGATACAACCTGTCTAGGCCTGTGTATAGATCCAAGTGCACGTTCATACTCTCGCGAGACTGAGGGATGCAATATCACACACACACACACACATGTATATTGGCAGCAAATTTTTTGTTTAGATCATAAAAAAGAAAGTAACGTAGTCTTTAAGCAAACTTCTCAAAGCAATTATCGCTCACGCAACGTGGTCTTACTATAACGTATTAAGAGCTGCCATTGATATGGTTAGATTAGGCTTTAGTCACACAGTTCATGTTACTACAACAACAGAAGTTTTGATTACACATTTTTGAGACCAGAATTTTTACATACCGTAGAAAGCTTCACATGCAACAACAAACACAAAAACCAGACAATTATCTCAGTATCCATATGGACTTTCTCCTTGTATCTTTATTATTAATCATTAGTCTTAATTTGGTTAATTTAAAGCTGTATGTTAAAATAATCATAATTTAAAAAGATTATTGCATATTTGATTTCATGTGTTTTTTTTTAAACTTCTATTCATATATAAGTTTGTTATTGATTTATATTCATCCTAAGGACTAGAAATAGATACTGCACTAAGATCCTTGTCCATATGTTGGAGAATCTACTTGATTCTAGAAGTATTGGGGAGCGATTATTTGATTCTAAACTGCGTACAGGTATTACACTCTGATCCCTGAAAAAATAGCAATCCACAGGTTAATATCATGATTTTAACGAGAATTATATCTGTATAGAATGAAAATATAAAATTATATTAAAATGATTAAATTAAAGAATATACCCAGGTTAAAAGATAATATGTGCAAAAACTATATAGTTTTTGAGCTTTTTGATAAACCCATTGAGAACCAATGAAGGTTTGATGAATCAAAATCATGGGAGCGTCTGTATTTAGTTTCTCATTCATAGACGCGTATGTATACACTCATTGATATTCACAGAAACCTATAAAAATCATTCGTGCGTAAAAAGAATTCGTTAAAAATAGAGCTTTCTCTATGCTACGTTAATTTTACAAAAACACACACGCGTGTATTTTTACGTATTGGCGCATGCGTGTTCTGTGGTTATCAATATTGTCTCAAAGATCAGTTGTTGAGTGTTTGATCTCTGTCACTTACGAACATGACTATGCAATCAACATGATACATGTATTTATTGCACTGAATATTGCGCAAAAAACAAATAAATTCATGCATCACTTACTGTTAAGACTTGTCTGACTTGGCAACCATTAAACCACGCTGAAGGTTACTCTTCATAACATTACCCAAGGGAAAGTTATAAGCGCTTTTATCCCTCGGCTATGGGTTAAATTGTACCACTACTTGGCAAAAGTTAATATGTCAGTAACAAAGAAACTAAAACAAACCTTAACGATATAAAGAACAGTTGAACTTGAACACATGTAAAATGTCTAATACTTCAATGGTTGATTGATAAATAAGCTCTTCATTTCTATAAATTAAGTTTTAGATCAAATAAAATAATGATATTAGAATCGATCCTTTGAAACAAATTTTAGACCAGAAAGAATATTGAAAATAATATAAAAATGGAGTTTTTCAACCCTGGACACATTTAGTACATATTTTGCCGAACATTTTTTAAAATTTCATCTATGAAGAAAGTACTGATTTACTTTTAATTCTTTCAAAAACAGTAACTTTGATATCGGATGAAAAGGTTGATTTTCAACGGCTTTTTTAAAAATCCATTCGATTATCGCTATAAATTAATTTCATGCATTTTTGAATCACGATTGGTGTGCAACCTCCCAGTGCTAACAATTCTCTAACTGATTTCTGCTTTATACATAATTCGAACATAGTTCTCATGAATGTTATTACTCAAAACATGACTGGCACAGTCGGCTGGGGCAGTAGAATACGACGACTGCATCTATGTAGAGGAGTAAGACACCCTGAACGAGAGTCTTGGATATGACACTAAACAATCTGATAGTGAGGCTCCAGTAATGCTGGAACTTCGGGGAATGCGGAGTACATCTTCATTACCATAGCTCCTAGGTCCACTTTGTCTCGGAGTGGTAGCAACTGATAGGGTCCTATCTATGGGTCAAATAGAACTGTTTGAAATTTAAACTGTGTACTTTGACATTTAAACTGATGGCAAATAAATGACTTATGGTAAACTGAATTGTTTGAAATAGAACTGTTTAATCATTTAACTGTGTGTTAACAAATGACTGATGTTTAATAGCATTGTTAGTGATACATAGCGATACTAGGAACCATTTAATTGTGTGCAAACAAACGATTAATAGTAAATAGAATTATTCGTATTAGATTGGAATAAGTAAAACCATTTAACTGTGGGAAAATAAAATGAGCCCAGGTTTGTTTAAAAATGTTATCTACAAAATGTGTTTAGAAATCATATATCTAATATATATATGCATAAAAAAGATTTGACCTTAGAAAACCTACAATGGTTGATATGTCATAAAACCAAACCAAATTAATACACGACGAACTAGAAAGAAACACATTTGAATAGGATTTATACCCATATTTACCAACCCCTCCGCTCGAGCAGGATATGACATAAGGTCAATTTCTAAGCGGAGTTTAGAATTCAGAGTTTTCCTTCTAGACTAGTTGCCTCACCAAGGCTGAAGAACCCAGTCTGCCCTACTAGTTACCCATAGCTGGAGGGAGAATAATTGGATTCATACCTTTCCCAAGGGTATTAGTGCTATGTGAAATGCAATCAGTCTCGTCTAGGATTTGAACTCGTGTCGCCGTGTCTTCCCTACGACGATAACCATTACACCACGGGCACCTCCAGTAGGATTTACATACTAATGAATACATGTTCAAATGTTTCCACTTTGGTTATAAGCGACGCCATGAGGTTGGAGACCTTAGTTATTCCTCAACTCTACCTTTATGAATAACAAACGTCTTAAAATCAACTGTAGTTACTATTATTGAGTTTAAGTGTAGATCTTTTATTTTCAAGAAATTGAGTTAAAGAATTTGTTTGAGCAAACTTTGAAATCGAAGGTTTATGTGTCACTTCAGCCAGCAGAAGTTGATTTTCAACAAACTAGCAAATAAGATACTTTAATGAAACAGCCAGTGTATTCAACTGCTCAAATTGCTAAGTTCACGAGTTTTGAGAGTCCAGTACGAAATATCAATAATAATCATTGCTCTGAACAAGAGTAAACATTATGAGAAGACTAAACAAACAGTATTTGACATAAAGAATAAAATTCCGAACAAGGATTTCAGGTAATCAATATCTTACATTCTGCCAAATGTCTATGTCGTCGGATAACTTAAACTAGAACTACAACCATTCATTTTTTGTGATAACAAGTCGGATTCAGAAGCATGATTTACCAATCTTTTTATAAACTGAAACAGTTTTTTTTCAAATATTTTAGCGAGTGATTTGATTTACAATGTAAATATAATATTAAGTTAAACAAAATCTTTAACTCTTTGGTTAGTCGTATAAATCTGGCAGGTATTTTTTTTCGACAGAAACCAAAGTTATGGCTTTTTCACTATTTTTCCTGTGAGTCGTTCACCGAAAAATCAAGGCTTTAAGAAATATCGTATTTTTCTGAAGAACCACCAGAAGGCCCTTAAACATTCTTCTCACAATGATAAATATTCAGTTACCAATTTTTTAAATATGTTTTCCTTGCTTCAGGAATAAATAAAAATCTAATAGAAATTAAGGTTTCAAAAAAGTGTGTGTACTTTTGTTGAATACCCATCAGTATTCAAATAAAGTGTGATCCGAAGTTTCATGTTGGTGAGGATTTTCAAACTCATGAAGTCTTCACAAAATCACAACGTGGAGATAATCACTTGAAATCTTCTCCGTAAGGTAATTTTCAACTTGTCTTTATTATCCACAAGAACTTTTTTTTTGTATTTCGATGTTTATTCATACTAACAGTACTCATCTATACTATAATGTGGGGTGCAAGGTGGTCACAATTAAAAATAAAGAATGTAGCATCGCCTTTGAAAGTTCAGGATAATTATTTGGATTTAAAGGGCATTTCATTTGATTTCATCAAGTAGTTGTTGCCTTGTTTACACCGAGCGTGTCGAATAGAAAACGGTTATGTTCGGAGATTTCGAATATTCTTAATAACGTAAAAGATGAAAACTTTGAATGAATATCTAATTTTATTTTCACGATTTAGACAGTTAGTAATAACCAAATAAAAAGAAAAATGAGTTTCTAAGCCATATTTTTAGACAGTGAGATGAACTGGATTCCCCTTTAGCACAACACCTACCAAGAAGGAGAAGGTTTAAGGGTATATAGGGAGTGAGAAAGCCGTCAGTCTCTCGCAAGGATTAGTAAGACAGTCGGTTACCGATACTTGTTATTAGACGAACAGAATTGTAAAGCGATATGGAGAGAGAGAGAGAGAGAGAGAGAGAGAGAGAGAGAGAGAGAGAGAGAGAGAATTTCTGTGCGTGAGGGTGTTAGTGTGTGGGTGTCTAATCAGTCTGTATCTATCAAGCTGCTAACTTATTTCAGTCTGTGCAAATCTATCTATCTATCTATCTATCTATCTATCTATCTATGAGATTCTACAGAAAACCCCCATCGGTGTTGGATCTCCCAACACAGTTAAAAACTTTTCCTAGCATCATTTTAACATTTGCTTTAAGTTTGGGTGAAATCGGGCCAAAATGGCAGAACCTTTGCTGCGTAGACAGACGAACATTTCGGGATTTATAATACAGCGAGTATATTAATTGAACCCACTTTTTGTAAGGAAAAACAGAGTTAAAGATCGGATGTTAGGATATGTCTAATTAGTTTTTCAGGGTTTTTTTAAAAATTCAAATGGGACTTGAATTACGATTGAATGTTGACAAGTTACCGTCATAAATAATAGATTTTTAAAAAAGTTTGGATTGGTATTTATTCACTTTCACACACACATACGAGCGTGCGCACGCGCGCGCACACACACACACACACACACACACTATAACTATAATTATTGATATTTAAATCTTCTTTCTGCGTGTCACTCGTGTTATTTTATTTCTTCAATATCTCTTTTATTCCTGCTTATCTATCTATCTATCTATCTATCTATCTATCTATCTATCTATCTTTTTCCTGTTGAGATTCGAAAGGATTACTGTCTCTTGCATTCTCAACTTGCTAACACGGATGATGCCACTATTTTGAACCTAGACAACCAGAATTACCTATAAATTAGTTCGTAATTTATGACGATTATTTAAAAACAAGTTATCATCGAGAAAGCTATAACGGAACTTTATGTGTTTATATATATATATATATATATATATATATATATATATATATATGTGTGTGTGTGTGTCTGTGTGTGTTTATATATATACATATATATATACACATACACACACACACAGACACCCCCCCCACACATATATATATATATATATATATATATTGGCAAGTTTTAAAAACAATTGACAAATTTTGGTTTAACTAATTTTATTTTTTTTATTGTTTGCGAATTGTGTCGTATTGCTGGGATTGAGGTATGAAGAAACTGTCATTTTATTTTTGATCGAGTACTTTCGAGTAGCATTTCTCATTATCAAGATCAATGATAATAATATCTTAACAGGTTGTTGATAGTTAATGGTATGCTGCTTGACTTTAACGAAGATTGCCTAAAGAATTTGTAGGAGTTTTTACAGGCAGATTTTCGCAATATTGCTTGAGTTGTTTATAAAAATTACAGAGTGGATGTTATAAATACTTGGCCATAATTTTTCCCTTCTTCATCAAAGTCAAGCAACGTCTGATAAAATGTGGGAGTAAATATTTAGAAGACACTTCAAAGCTATTATTTATTTGGACTAAACACTCGGACTCTAAACAACCAATAGTATTATCATCGATCTAGATAATGAGTAATGCGACTCAAAAGTATATGATCGAAGATAAAATGAACTTTAGTCAGTTCCAGCGATGTGACATCTTATTGCCCCCCCCCAATAAACAACCAAAAAATAACAAAATACAACTGAATGTTTTCTGCTTTTTTAAAATATAGTTCAAGAAACATGAATAAAGTCGCTTCATATATATATATATATATATATATATATATATATATATATAATCAGTTATTCGATGATTGTAGACTGTTCTAAGTAACTGTGTCAAGAATCGGGAGTTAATACTTTAATATTTTAGTTCTAATTATAGTTCTTTTTTTACTTATCCAATTTTTGACTCGAAAATCGATAATACTCTGTTGAATAGAAAGTGTAGATTATGCAGAGAAAAAGATGAAATAATAAATCACATAGCGAATGCAGCAAATTTGCACGAAAGGAGTAGAAGACTAGGTACGACTGAATGGGAAAGGTGAACCACTGAGAATTGTGCAAAAGACAAAAATTTGACCATAATACGGAATTGCATAAGTACAAACTAGAATCCGTCTAAGAGAATGAGACCCATAAAATTCTCTATAATTCTTAGATCCAAACGAGCTACCTAATCTCGACCCCAAAACTTTGCGGAACTGCGTATCTCCTATAAATACATAGAATATATATAATCACTACCTTCCCTCACGCTAGGTCTTGGGTTAAGAACCGGAGAATGATCGTAAGAAATCGAAAGTAAAGCTGAAAATTATACAGCAACAGCAGCAACAACATTAGGAAGGCTTGGCGGAAAATTGATCTTTGAGGATCTGGGAAAGAAAGTATAACGGAAGAAAAAAAAGTAAGATAATTAATAATAATAATAATAATAATAATAATAATAATAATAATAATAATAATAATAATCTCTCCAAATAGTAGCGCAAAACAACGCCATAAGAATCAATCATATTAAAGCGAGAATAGATAAGACGCAACAAAATAGCAAATGTAGGTTATGTGGTGATAGAGATGAAACCATAAATCACATAATAAGCGAATGCAGCAAAGCAGCACGTAAGGAGTATAAGACTAGACACGACTGGGTGGGCAAAGCGATACACTGGGAGAAGTGCAAGAAATTTCAATTTGACCATGCACACAAATGGTGTATGCACAACCCAGCATTTGTCCTAGAAAATGACTCATAAACTCCAATGGGTCTTTGACATACAAACGGGTCACCTTATCTCGGCCAGAAGACCAGACCTTATAGTAATCAACAACAACAAAAAAGAGAACTTGCAAAATTATCACCTTTGCTGTCCAAGCTGACCACAGAATAAAACTGAAAGAAAGTGAAAAGAAGGATAAGTACCTCGACCTTGCTAGGGAATTGAAAAACTATGGAACATGAAGGTGACAATTATACCAATCGTGCTTGGTGCTTTTGGTACAGTCACCAAAGGATTATTAAAGGGACTGAAGGACTTAGAGATTGCAGGACGAGTGGAGACTATCCAAACTACAGCATTATTGAGAACGGCCAGAATACTGTGAAGAGTCCTGGAGACTTGAGGAGACTTGCTGTCACTCAAACTCCTGTAAAAAACCATCAGCTAAAACTGTTGTGAAAAACTCTCAAGAAGAAGTTGGAAAAAATAGGAAGAGTGTAGACCATCCAAACTACACAATTGTTGAGATCGGCCAGAATACTAAGAAGAGTCTTGAGGAGATTTGCTGTCACTCAAACTCAAGTGGAAAACCATCAGCTAACTCTGGTGTGGAAAAACTCTCAAATGAGTAAAATAATATTAATATGAGGAGAAGGAAGAGGAGTAAGAAGAAAAGAATATAAAAAGTATAACAGGAGAAAGAAAAAAGAAAAATAACGAGATTAATAATAATGATGATGATGATGATGATGATGATAACAATAATAACAGTTATAATAATGATGATGATGATGATGATGATAGGAAGACGAGGAGGAGGTGTAAAAAAGAACCTTATAAAAGAAGAAAAAAGTAACGAAATCAATAATAATAATAATAATAATAATAATAATGCACAACCCAGCATTTGTCCTGGAGAATGACACATAAAAACTCCTATAGGACTTTGACATACAAACGGATCACCTAGTCTCGGCCAGAAGACCAAACCTAAAATAAAAAAAAGCAAAAAAAGACAACTTGCTAAATTATCGACTTGCAAAATTATCACCTGACCACAGAATAAAACTGAAAGAAAGTGAAAAGAAGGTTAAGTACCATGACATTGCTAGGGAATTGAAAAACATGAGGGTGACAATTATGATTGGTGCTTTTGGTACAGTCACCAAAGGATTATTAAAGGGACTGGAGGACTTGGAAATAAGAGAACGAGTGGAGACCATACAAACTAAAACATTTTTTAGAACGGTCAGAATACTGAGAAGAGTCCTGGAGACTTGAGGAGACTTGCTGTCACTCAAACTCCAGTGAAAGATCATCAGCTAACATGGTTGTAAAAAACTCTCAAGAAGTAAATAATAATAATAATAATAATAATAGGTCAGTCGGCTATTGCTGTAGAATACACCGACTGCATCTCTGCAGGGAGGTAAGATTCCCTCGGTGAGTGTCCTGGATATGACATTAAATCATCTGATGGGTAGGCTCCAGTCTTGGAGATTTGGGGAATGCAGAGTACTCCTTCATGGCTATTGCTCCCATGTCCACTCTGACTGGGAGTGGTAGCACCTGATAGGGTTCTATTTATGGGTCAAATAGAACTGCTTGACATTTAAACTGAGTTCCAAAATTGAATTGTTTTAAATAGAACTGTTTGATCATTTAACTGTGTGCAAACGAAAGAGCAATTTTGAGTAGAATTATTAGTGTTAAATGGCAATACTTAAAACTCTTCAATTGTGTGCCTAAATTAAACTATTGGTATAAAATAACACTAATTGGAACCATTTGACAGAGTGTAATGAGTTTAAAGTCTTTGGTATGACGCGACCTGGGATTGAACCTAGGTCTCCAGGAACATTGGCGAACACTCTATCCACTAGAACCAATGAGCCGGTCACGGTTGTTATACTATAAAATAAATCAAAACAAATTTGATCATATGAACAAATGGTAAATGTACAACCCAGCACCTGTCTTCGAGAATGAGACACGTAAATTCCTATAGGATTTGGGCATACAAATGGATCATCTAATCTCTGTCTGACGACCAGACCTTATCATAAAAAAAAATTAAAGAATTGTGCCGGCTGACCAAGGAGTAAAATTGAAAGAAAATGAAAAGAAGGACAAGGAAGAACTAGGGAATTAAAAAAAACTGTGGAACATGAAAGTGACAATTATATCAATTATATCAATTGTAATTGGTGCTTTTGGTACAAACACCAAAGGATTATTAAAGAGATTGGAGGACTTGGAAATAAGCGGACGATTGGAGACCATCCAAATTACTACATTACTGAAATAAACCAGAATACTGAGAAGAGTCCTGGAGACTTGAGGAGACTTGCTGTCACTCAAACTTCAGTGAAAGACCATCAGCTTACGCTGATGTGAAAAACTCATGAATAATAATAATAATAATAATAATAATAACAACAATAATAATCTGAGTAAAATACTTATTGTGAGAAAAAATGCTAGTTTTAAGTAGGAACAAGGAACATAGTAAATCTTACTTAGAATTAAAGTGCAGGGGTCAAAAGTTGCAGTAAATCAGTTTATAATGAGTATATGGTTACCCAATCATATATATATATATATATATATATATATATATATATATATATATATATGTCGAAAGAATTCTGTGTATGTAAGCATGTATCTGTGAGTAGATATTGAAGTTAATGTTTTTTTTATTTATTCAGCTTTTGTAAAAGGGGCCATTTATTTTCAGAGTTACGTCAAAGCTTCAACGTGTACGAAGCAGTCAACGATAGAAGACAGAGCGCTGAGCACGTTGAATTTTTTTATTCAAGATAGACGGTACAACTGTCGTGATATGGCTTCAGAATGTGATCATCCATAAAATCTTACACGAGGAGCTCGGGTATCAGAAAGTGTCATATCATTAAGTTTCCAAGCAATTAACTGAACAATTGGTTTGACACGTTCTTCGAGAAAGGTATTTATGCGTTTGTGCACAAATAGGAAAGTCCATGAATCTCGATGGTGGTTCCGTTGAAAAGTAACGTAGTAGTGCTGGTAACATATAAACAAGGGTTCAGTTGTATAATAATAATAATAATAATAATAAACATTACAGTGTAAACGTGTGTAGCATACTTTTTGGACATTCCACTTAGATCCCGAAAACACTGACATGAAAACAGTTCAATATAATCTTTTTCTACTACTGATAAACACAACATGTCATGTTACTGATAATGATCAGGGAATTATGTATACAAAACCCTCTAATTAAAAAAAAAAAAAATGACAGTATTACCATTCCTAGAACAACATATACATACCCTTGAAATTGAATAAAAAGTATCACTGAGAATAGTTCCAGAAAATATGTTGAGGGATCAATCTGTTGATTGACAAAGAAAGATTATCCTTGAGATTTGTCTTGTCCAGTATACAGGACTCAGATTTATTTCAGTATCTTATGTGCTTAAGTAGTTACCCATCTCAAAAGTTAACAGGATCTTCGCTGCTTAACTTTGGTCTTCTGACAGGAGCCAGTACTTATAGCGTGATTTGTTGTTCGTATTTCGATCTTAATTCTTATCATCATCAGAACATTTTGTATTGTCTGGGCAAGTAATAAAAGATCGAGAATACACAAATCAGTTTTGCACTTAACTGGTGTCGATCCTCACTGGGCATCTAATCACTGTGACCTAGTGCCAATACTCTCTGAGCTTATTTGTTCATTTTTCTCATATATGTTGCTGCTCATTTTTTTCGCAACATTTCGCCCTTCTTAAGGAATTCTTGGTTTTGGGACATAAAAAAAAGAAAAAGGGAAAAAAAACTTTTGCATTTCAATATTCTTCCTGGAAATTTTTTTTTTCATTTAAATTCTACATTGATAAAGAGCAACCGATGAAGGCCAGAGAGTACACGGCCGAAACTTTGGGAAAACTTGAGAAACGTAGACGAGTAAAATAATCTAATACCACGTCAAACGATTGCCCAGTCGGCTGGAGCTGTAGAATACACCGACTACTTCTCTGCAGAGGATTCAGACCACCCCCAACGAGTGTCCTGGATATGACACTAAACAATCTGATGGTGAGGTTCCAGTAATGCTGGATTTTGGGGGAATACAGAGTACTCCTTCATTGCCATTGCTCCCAGGTTTACTCTGGCCCGAGTAGTAGCACCTGATAGGGTCCTATTAATGAGTCAAATACTTTAACTGTGGACTAATGCTAAATTGGATTACTTGAAATAGAACTGTTTTTGTATTATAAATTAAATTGTTTGCGATAGAACTGTTTTTGACATTGAAACTGTTCTTACCCAAACTGAATTGTTTGAAATAAAATTGTTTTGACATGTAACTGTGTGTAAACAAAACCTATACTTATTATAAACTGAATTGTTTGAAATAGAATTGTTTGACTAAACTCGATAGTTTGAAATAAAATGTTTTTGACAATTAAATTGTGTACTTATGCTAAACTGAATTGTTTGAAATAGAACTGTTTATTTGTAAAAAAATTGATTTGGCATTAAATAACCTACAAAGTTTGATATGCCATAAAACGCAAACAAACAAACACATCAAACGAATAAAACGATTCGTCAAACAAAATTCACATAAGATTACAAGTCATTTGCAAATATACCTACACGTCTTTCTTTCTTTCTTTCTTTCTTTCTTTCTTTTTCTAGCTAGCTAGCTAGATAGATGGATCGACATGTAAAAAAATAACATCGCATTTGTTTGTTTGTTTGTTTGTTTCGATAGTTAGATAAATAGATGGATACGTAAATAGATAACTTGGGAGATAGATGTAAAAATAAGAAAAATATTTTCTAATTCTTTGTATTTTCGTTGATAATTATGTTCACATTATATGTGAGCAAAAGTGTGAGTACTCATATTTATATCTGCAATATCTTTTTTCTCTCTCTCTTTCTCAACATAAACATACATTGCATAGGATATATTGTAAATACCATTGTACAAGTTAATCTAATGTATAGGACGACCCCTGATTTATAGTTATGATTTCATTATTTTATGGAATTTGTTTTTGAGGTCAAAGGTTGCATTTCCTCTTTTCAATTATATTACTAATGTATAAGTCGGCCCACACCCTTTTGCCTAAAAATTAGGTCTTCAAAATTCGACCTATACGCGAGTATGTATAATATTTATATGCCTGTTTTCTCATGTTGATAACCCTGAGAATATTTCTGATACATTTATTGTGTCTCTATGAACTTCTTTTTTTATTACTACGACGAGTCCTGCCCACCTCCTCTCTGAAATAAGTTTTTTCTGTTGTTTTTTTTTAATGAGCTTCTACTCCGTTTTTCCTTTTTTCACTCATATAAGAAAATGGATTGCATTGTCAGTAATTTAAGGTTCATGCCTTTTTATCACGTGCTCATACATTTACACTGTACGGTCACCAGTTATTGTATTTGAAACTATAACGCACGCACAGGAACACACAGGAACACACCCGGACACACAATTACAGAGACATACATAATGACAGGGACACACAATTATACTTTCACTCAACACCCGACGTTTTATTTTTTTCAGGAGAAACTGAGTACTATTTACACATCTGTTTTGTTTCCCATTTGCTAAAAGCCAGAGATGTAAAAAGAACAAAAAATATAACCCCACCAATATATATATATATATATATATATATATATATATATATATATATATATATATACACTCCATCAGAAAGGAGAGAAAAGAGAACATAAAATAAGATCTTAACACGAACTTACGTAAACGTGTGTGATGTCTCTCTCTCTCTCTCTCTCTCTCTTTTACACACACACACACACATATATATTTACAGTAATTTTCTTTCTCTCGATTTTTATCGTAGAAATTGACAACATACCATTTCTGTCATTTTACTAATAGAATATTTTAACAGTAAGTTGATTTTACAAATACTTCCTTGAGACAATTATTATTTTTAGTTAACTTGTCAAAATTAATTATAACTAGAAACGACACGTGAACCCGTTAAGATCCCGTTGTAATAGCAATTCACTGATGTCTCCATTTAGGAAAGAGTGAAGAGTCTTATTAGTATTTCATAGTTATTTCCGTTATATCGAGAATTTGGACGATTAAGTAAATGAGGCTGGGTGCGCACGTAGACCCCAAGAATTATTGTTCCTCTGCAAATTTTACTGGAAATTGATTTATTGTCTAAGACCGTTTAAAGTGTATTGCTCTTATCAAAATTTCGTTATGATGAACTATTTTTGTTGGATTACGGTTACATTCTGAACAATAAGAATTTTAGTTTATAAAAGCAAAAATTTTAATGTATGTTACAGAAAAAATAATATTTTGATTATAGCATTAAAAATGATCAAAAGACTCGAGTTGAAAATTTTGAACAAATTTTTGAATAGAATTGAACCAAACTTGAGAAATTTTCTAAATTAAAAAAAAAAAAAAGAAAAGAAAAAAAGAAAAAGTAAAAAAGACTTTTGGGAAGAATTTTGTCTGTAGTTTTACCGAAATGCACTAAAGAGAATGTCAGCTGCCCACACACACACACGCACGCACACACACGCACACACACACACACACACACACACACATATATATATATATATATATATATATATATATATATATATATATATATATATATATATATATATGAGCATTCTGAGAATGTTATTACTAAGAATAAAAATAAATAAATGATGCTATTTATAGTTTACAAAGATATTTTCGGAATAAATCGTCCATAATCTATTAATTGATTGGAGCATGTCAAACTTGACTGTGGAAATAACTGTTCTCTCCTACTTCATGGACGTATGATAGTTATGGGGGAGTGGTTTAGAGGTGTGCTCACTGATCTCTGCTCACTTCTCCATAAACTATCGTTGGTAAGTAATGAGATATTTTAATTTTAGTTTAGACAGGGAAAAAGAAAGAAGTGAATTCTGGCATTTACCGAACGAATAATAAAAAGTCTCAGCAGGAAATTGGACTTGTTTTGTTGATTTTGTATCAAAGGAACCTTGCATAACATAAAAGGGTCCATCAATAAAACAAATATTCACCGTATATATGTATGTTTAGGTCAAATTTTGAAGTTCTAATATTTTGGTTTGGTTTGGTTTGGTTTGTTGGGTTTTATGGCATATCAACCTTTGTTGGTTATTTAACGCCAAATCCATTTTTATGTAAATAATCTGTTCTATCTAAAACAATCCAGTTTAGCATAAGTACACAGTTTAATTGTCAAAAACATTTCCATTTCAAACTATTCAAGCAGTTATATGTAACAATTCAGTTAAGTGTAAATACAGTTTTAATGTCGAAAAACAGTTCCATTTCAAATGCTTCAGTTAAGCATAAGAACGCAGTTTAAATGTAAGTACGGTTTAATAGTCAAAAACATTTCTATTTCAAGCTATTTAGTTTACTGAAACAATTCATTTTAGCATAAGTATGCTGTTAGGTTCTATTTAACCCATAGATAGGGCCCTATCATGCACTACCACTCCGGGCCAGAGTGGACCTGGGAGCGATGGTAATGAAGGGGTACTCCACATTCCTCAAAGCTCCAGCACGGCTGGAACCTCACCATCAGATTGTTTACTGTCATATATCCAGGACACTCGTTAGGGGGGGGGGTCTTACCCCTCTGAAGAGGTGCAGTCAGTGTATTCTACAGCCCCAGCTGACTGGGCAATAATATTTTGGTAAAAAAAAACTGCCGGCGTTTTATTCATGAATGATGATTTTGTAAGTTTGAAATAAATTCAAACATTATGGGAACGACTAACAGATACTCTTAGCTTCAAAGATTAATTCCATCGACACACAAGATCGACTAATACACGAGTATGTACTTTTAAAAATCTTTGCGCTCATATTTTTCAGGTTTATATGTTTGAAGTAATAAAAATAAAATCCGGATGTCTACATACTTCACTCTTATATGAGTTTGTCTTGTTTTTTGGTCTCACACTTCAGATAGTTCATAGTTTTTCAAAGAACTCAGTATAGAAATTCTTATGTATATTTTGTAAATATATGTATACAATGTATCTTCCTTATACACGTGCGTGCTGTAGATATATTTCAGTATGTATATGCACTTGCTCATTAATTTAATAAAAGCACATATTTTAAGAAAAATGCCCTTTAGCACAATAAATAATTTAGACAAACGTTCACCTACATAAGTGTTTAAAACTTCGTTCTAAAACAATGAAACAAGTAATAATTTTAAAATACGTTTACATGTTTTTTTTCTTGTAGCAATCATTTTCTTTCTTTCTTTCTTTATTTCTTTGTTTGTTTCTTTCTTTCTTTCCATTGATAGATAGATTCTTTAACTAAAATAACATACCTTCATATATTTATTTCTTCAGCTAGACATATATAGTATGTATGTAGGTAAGCGTAGATGTGTATAATATTTTTATGACTTCAAACTCAAGTTAAAAATGTTTATTTACTGACATGAGCCTAGACAAACCCAAAACTAGATAAAGAAAGAATATTTATAGTTCACTTACCTTAATTTGAAGTTGGTCCACCACGAATCAAGAGGTATTCCGGTTAGGATTTTTTTTTTCAGCCCTGAAGATCCTGTGTTGTAAAAGTCCTGACTGTGTGCATTGAAGCTTAGGTTCGTGTGTCAATATATATTGTGTATTTGTGTGCTCACTCTGTCACATTTTTTATTCTCTACAATCAAGAGTTGAACATTTTCTAGGTTTAGTGGAAAGAGAGAGAGAGAGAGAGAGAGAGAGAGAGAGAGAGAACGAGTGAAATGTCTACGAACAACAACAACAACAACAACAACAAGGTTAGAAAAGCCTCCCTCTGTTTCTTTTTATTTTGACGCTTTATATTTCCCCCCTCTCTCTCTCCTTTTCACACTTAAACAAGCTGACAACAACGTAGCAAAACGTTCATTCACTTATTCACTGCTTTCTCTTGCATTGGTGATTGACGCGAAATTTCTTTTAACGCCAGCGAACATCCATATTCAGTTATTTACAGTGTTGCAACCTTTTGTTTTTTGATGTTGTTAGTTCAAATGAATTTATTCTTTTAAACTTCTTAATTACTTTTTTTCCGTAGAATTTTGAATATTTTCAAATTTGTTTTATTCAATTTGTGCGTTACTTATCTTCTGCCTACAATTATTGAAAATATTTTTCTGAGAGTGCGATTTCGAATTTGAATCGGGACACTTTAGAGACAAAATTCAAAATTCTACAAATTATATAAATCAATATTCTACTTTTTTTACCCCCTATTGTTCAGTTTAAATCTATTCAAAAATTGAAACAAATATTTTTAAAAGTCTTTTTTAAAAACTCTCCCTTAAATTAAATAGCGTATAAATTTTGTTAAAGTTTTTGATTTTGTTTGTACATTTACTTTAAAACTTGTTATTTTTTTTTTAATGATTGTGGTTTGACAATTCTGAAATTGTTTTCTTTAAATGCTGAACATATAATTTTGCAAAAAAAATTTAAAAATGTTATTGTGATTTAATGTGAAAAGAAAAAGTCTTCATGTAGCCGATTCTCATTAAACATCTTCCTTATTTTCTTCATTGTACAACAGAGAAAAACAGATGTTTCTAATTTGTAAGAAAAACAAATTTGTCGGTAATGTTTTGCCTCTCCCCTTTGTTGCCTTCCTTCCTTTCTTCTTCTTCTTCTTCTTCTTCTTCTTCTTCTTCTTCTTCTTCTTCTTCTTCTTCTTCTTCTTCTTCTTCTTCTTCTATCACCGACGCCGGACAAGATAAGCCTTTCTCTTCATCATTTCTACTTACAAGTTTTTCGAAGATCCCTACAAAAATACCCTTATTATGTTCTGTTTGTATTTTACAGCAATGAAATATAAGTAAAAAAACCTAGATTTTTCTTCCATAGAGTTAGCTGGAATTTCTGTAAATATATTTTTTAAAAGCTGAAAAGTAGAAGTCCGCGTGCAGACATTGTACTTCTATTCTCCAGGTTGGTCGCATTTTCATAAGAGTGGCAGTTTTGTCGGCAGCGAGTATTGAGCGACTGCTAGGCCAAAGAAAGAGAGAAACAGACAAGCAGACCAAGAGGTAGGGACTTGAAGGAAGGAGGAGATTTTTCATGGTAATACCGAAAAGAACTCGGAAGCAGCGTTGAAATCGGGCGCTCGTGTGTGTACATACATGTGTGCATGAGTGTCCTTGTGTGTGCGTGTGTGTGTGTGTGCGCGTGTGTGTCTGTGTGTGTGTGTGTGTGAGAGAGAGAGAGAGAGAGAGAGAGAGAGAGTATGTCTATGTAAATGTGCGTGTGTGGGAGATATACGTGCATATACATCGGGCACCTTTATGTACGTCGCCTGTATATACGTATGTCTCTCAGTTATCATTGTTTATAGAAGAACTTAGAAATTCTAAAAAGCAAAGGTTTCTTGTCCCTAATCTCTTGTCTTATATGATGAATAAATCTTATAAAGCTTTTGACAATTATATTCAGGGGAAACTCACAGGCAAGTAACACTGAAAAAATCGGTTCCTTTCAGATCATCGAAATCAAACAACGATGAACTTGTTCAATACTTAAATGGGTAACCTAGAAGGAACAACAGGTATAGTGTGTAACCTAAGGCTTTTGTACCAGACTAAACCAAATGCAGTGATTAATATCTGTGTGTACAACACAGTTTGTTTGTGTTTTATGGCATATCAATCTTTGTAGTTTATATAATAGCAAATCCATTTTTATACAAATAAACAGTTCTATTTCAAACAATTCAGTTTAGCATCTGTATACAGTTTAATTGTCAAAACATTTCTATTTCAGGCTATTCAGTTTAGTCAAACAGTTATATTACAAGCAATTCAGTTTAGTATAAGTATAGTTTTTTGTTTACACGCAGTTAAATGTCAAAACAGTTCTATTTCAAACAATTCATTTTAGCGTGAGTACAGTTTCAAACAACACAGCTGAGTGTGTACAACAACAGTAGAGAGATGCAATGATGTAAATAAATAAACAGAATATTTGATTTTAATTCTAATAAAGTTTTAAAAACATTGTTAAAAACTCTCTTATTATCTATTTCAGAGACGAATGTCAGATTAGAAATAAACTTTTATATTCCAAGGAGGGTTTACAATTTTGTTTTTAAGAAATAAAGATTACGATGATCTTGAAAGAAGGAGTAGATTGTTGGCTGGATGTTTCGGTTATAAGGATGCCATGACGAGTAATTCCCCCTTTATGTCAGCCTTCAGAGCTATGGGCATTACTCGGTAGTACCCATCTCATGTCCAATTAATATGCGACAGATAGCACTGAGTTACTTGGTACTAGCGGTAAAGAACGATCCCAAACCCAACCTGAAGAAGAATTAAAATTCTCGAAAATATCATCGATTATTTTTATCATTACGGGTTTTCGGACTATTGTCTTCATCTTTATTGTTATTTCCACAACGTTTCGGCCGATATGCCCACCAGCCTTCTCCAGGTGTTTTTCGAACTCGGGAACCTTCACGGAACTTCGAACTATGTCCTTTATTGAATCCACGGGGGTCGTCTTTTCTGATTCCGTTAGCCATAAGCGGGTACAAGTGTTAAGTATACCTTTATTGTTACTCGCCTGCAGTCAGGATTGAGCCTGCAACCACTAGATGATTCTCTCCTTAGAAGCTTAGGAAACCAACGCCTATAACCGTCACGCCATGTGTCCTGCTGGACAATTCTATGGAGACAATCATATCGGCCGAAACGTTGTGGAAATAAAAATAAATATGAAGAGAATAGTCCGAAAACATTTAATGATAAAAATCATCAAGCTTCGTCTCAGAAATTTAGACAACTAATCACCGACTATTGTTTGGAATTTGCTTCATGGATTCTTTATTTTGTATCATACTCGAAAGAACAAAATATGAAGTAATTTTAAGAGAATGAGAGAATTCTGGTCCTGGCAATTTTTACACGGGAGTAGTACCTTTCATTGCATTGAAGGGTGAGTGTTAGGGTCAGTGATGGACTGACTCTTGTACAAAACAGTTATTAACTTGTTCACCCATTCCTCCTAATCATCCATTTCATACCATTACGCGGACAATCTTAATCAAACATTTGTTCTAAAAGAGTCATGTTTAAAAATATAGACATTTGTTTCCAGTGTTATGGGGTATGAAGATTAGTATCGTAACTGAATCTTTAAAGTTTTCACATTTTAAAAATAAAATGGTGACGTTGGCACAGCTGAGCACCTTGTATAATAAAATAATCATATTTTGCGTGGATTTCGTCTAAACTAATCAGATGCTTTTGATTTGCAAATTCGGAAAAACACAGAAGTGATTCGTGGAGCTTTTTATTGTTTTCTAAACTAATAATTCGTCTCAAGGGTAAGATCTGAGCACACAGATGATATTAAACGAGATAAGATGGTGCAGCGCCACACCATTTTTAAAGTGGAGTTTCAGAAGAGCTTTGACAAGTGAAAACCTCGCTGGAATAATCGTACTGAATGTGAAAAGAAGTATTTGGAAAAAATACATTTTATTCAGGGTTCATTTCTGTTTTGGCAAATACAACTTCAATCACGATACTTTTTGAACGCACCTCGTATTTCGAAAAAAAATGAATGTTTCATTCATTGTTTATGTATGTCTTGGCAAATACGACTTCAATCTCGATACTTTTTGAATACCCCTCGTATTTTAAGGTATTCGTAGTATCAAAAACATTTTAGCTCTAACAAATTGATTTATATGAGGCCACTTAAAAAATAGACTTTTTATGCTTATTGCTTTGAGACATCGAGAACTGCCCGGATGTCTGATACCATAAGCCACTGGTGGTTGAAGTAGTCTGACGCTATATGAGACTGACTGTGGAGATCAGGATCAATTTAGTTGTCGACACTGACAGTAATCTGAACCTAGGGAAAAAGTTATTAGCCCCTAAACTCATCCAACCCGATTGGGTTCCCAAGTTAAAACAGATCATGTGTCGTAAAATACTCCCAGAGGGAGGTAATTAAATATCAGGGCTTTGGGGGGGGAATGTAATAACTGGAATTTATTTTTGTCAATATTTAGTACTTTTTCATTTCGTTGTTACGTACGCCACGACAAAAATCCCGATTGAAGAATTTTTAATATCAACACCATTCGAAGTTTTTAAAGAATGAAGAGATTAAATATTGGAATTTTAAAGAAGACTCCCAACAGTTTTATTACCAGATGATGGTGATTTATAAAATCTGTCTGATATATATATATATATATATATATATATATATATAAATATATATATATATATATATATATATATATATATATATGTGTGTGTGTGTGTGTGTGTGTGTGTGTGTGTGTGTGTGTGTGTGTCTGTCTGTCTGTGTATGTGTATGTGTGCTCGTGTACGCGCATGTGAGAGAGAGAAAAACTAAAAGTTAGTGACAAAATATTAGCCATGCGTCATCTCTATGTATTGTCAAATTCGGTCTAAAGTGTGGAACACTTCCTTTTTTTTCAAAAACTTTTCACGTGACTGTTAAAGTCAAAATTCACGTTGCTGGTCTTCGTCAAACAGGAAAATCTCATTCAGAGACTTTTTAATGATTGGACATATTCAGATTCCATTGTCTTCAATTCAGCCACACATTAATGACTGTTTCTATGGCACAGAAAGCAACTTATGGAAGACCTAAAGTGATAACAAGCTGAGAGAATGCTTGGAATGGCTCTTCTGAAGCATCATAAAAGCACTCGAACAAAAGTGTCAAAACGATTAAAAAATCCAAGAAGAAAATTTTATTCCAAGAACAATGTCAAGAAGGTCGAATAAAGCCGTTTTTTCATTAAAGTGGTATTCAAATAGACTGTTGCTTTCCACAAATAATGTGGCATATCGACTCCAATTTTTGTCACTGAATGGCCGCCATGATACTCAATGTTTGGAGCGTGTTCTCTGAAGTGATGGGCTGTCTATCGATGCTCCAAAACGTTGTATACAAAAATCCGGTGAAAGAATCAAACTATAATGTGTTTACGACAGGAATTCATGGAGGTAGTGGAATTATAGGATGTGGGTGTTAATCGTATTTGGCGCAGGACCAATGCGCCAAATCCATTAATACGGAGGAGTACAAAACATATTGCAAAAAGGGATGTGCTTTTAAGTCTGAATAAGTTGTGTCATGAAAATAAAAAGGCCAGAGGCTATTTTTCCAACGAGAAAATCCTTCAGCCCACATGACCAAAACAAGTGGATGTAGATCATGCAAGTGCTGTCAAAAAAAGGGATCATCAAAAGTTTGTGGGTAGATTTGCTCTGTCTGGCCTTCTTGGTTCTGGGAGAGCCAACATGCTTCCACTGAGAACTCTGTCTCTTGGTCTCTGGGTCATAGCAGTAGATCCAGCTTTCATCGCAGGTCACCAGAGCATCAAGAACTGCGGGATCTGAATTGATTAGCTCGACCATCTCCCTGCTGTCATGACAACGTCTTTCTTTCTGATTTTCTCTGAGCACCCTTGGGACAAACTTCGCGCAAATCTTGCGCATTTTCTGTTCTTTGGGAATAATTGTGTGTACAGTTCCCACACTGACATCAAACTGTGCACTTATTGTCTCTATAGACACACGATGGTCTTTATCCATTAAATTCTTTATTTGGCCAATCAACTCAACCATCTTGCATGAATCGAGCATCAGTTTTTGAGTGACATAAGAGATTCAAGGAAGGCAGGGAGTCTGTGAGGGATGATGAGAGGTGTGGAAGGAGTAAGGAAGTCAATACACCAGAGTTGATTGGCCAAACGGTTAGGGTTAGGGTTACTATGTTGAGGTTTTAAAGGAGTTTAGGAAGAGATTCCTTGGGAAGAGGCCAGCACTCTTCAAATCGGGTCAGTGGCATTTCCACCAGGACAATGCACCAGTCCACAACTCTATCCTTGTCACTGACTATTTGGGCAAGATGGGCATCAAGACTGTTCCTCAGCCTTCCAATAGTCCAGACCTTGCTCCCTTTGACCTTTGGTTATTCCCTAAGCTCAGAGGCTGTCGTTATGAAACAATTGAGTAGATGAAAGAGGCTGTGACGAAGGTCATTGACAAGGACTTCCAAGGGGCCTTTCAGAAGTTGTTGAAACGGTAGAACCAGTGCACTGCAGCCGGAGGAGATTACTTCGAAGAGGACTTGCGTTTCATGTGTGTACTATCAATAAAAGTGCCCATATGAAAAAAAACTCTGAAAACTTATCGTATGCACCTCGTACCTGATCACCATACTTGCTATAATTGTGTTCATGAAACTTTAAGTTACAAGTTTGGCGTTATTTTTTCCTTATTGTGTTTGCTCTACACTATTTTTACTTTCTAATTTTTTTACTTTCCGATTTCTGTTTTAAACAGACGTCTTTGTCTTGCCAAGTGAATTGACGAACGTTTTGTTTGGTTTAAATTCTAAAAAAAGATTTTTTAAAATTTCATCATTATCGTTGTTCAGCCACGTATTTAGCATTTTATTTTTTTACTTCCAGAAATTTTCAGTCCACATTTCAGAAAAAAACTCAGAAATTAAATAGCCCACTCGGCTGGGTCAGTAGAATAGACCAACTGCATCTCTGCCGAGGGGTAGTACCTAAACCCCCTCCCCAGCAACGAATGTCTCGGATATGACACTAAACAATCTGATGGTGAGGCTCCAGTAATAATGGAGCTTTGGGGAATGCGGAATACTCCTCCATTGCCATTGCCCCCAGGTCCACTCTGTCACAGAGTGATAACACCTGATAGTGTCCTATCTATGGGTCAAATAGAACTGCTTGACGTTTAAACTGAGTGCAAACAAATGACTTATGCTAGGTTGAATTGTTTGAAATAGAACTCTTTGATCCTTTAACTGTGTGTAAACAAATGACTGATGTTTAATTGAATGAATTGTTAGTGATACATTGTAATACTTGCAACCATTTAACTTTGTTGACTTATGCTAAATTGAATTGTTAGAAATAGAACTGTTTGGTCATTTAACCGTGGGTAGCTATAAAATGTGTTTGCAAATCATATATTTGATAAGTATGTAAAAACAGGAGTTGGCATTAAATAACGAACAATGATTGATATGCAATAAAATTAAACCAAACCAATCAGAAGTTAAAATAAAAGCAAAAATACAAGTTCAGTTTTTGATGCAGTCATTTACTAAGCTTAGGTTAGTTCGGCACAAAGTCAGAAAAATTCGGCACTTTGTGGGAAACGAACTCACCAATAATGGTCTTCTAGTTTAGCACGCCAACAATATCGAAATTGCTAAACAAAAACTGTTCAATGTACTAAAGTGTTACAACTTAGTGCACTACTAACAAATCTTAGTATCAAATAGATGAAACATATTCGGAAGACGGCCGAAGCGAGTAGATATAATTTGGTAAAAAAAGAATTAAAAAAGGGCTACAGAATTATTGCAAGTCTCCAGAAAACTTTTAGGTGACCTGGATAGGTTCGAGTTTGTCAATCATTTTCTGTTCATGCAATCCTTTTACCACAATATCTCTTTCTTTCGATTTTGTCTGATTCAAAAAGGGGATTGTAAAACTTTACGAAGTTAGGGCAATTCTTATCCGCGGTTTTGTTATATTTTTCTTTAGGCTAACAGCAAAGCTAATTATTGATTCACTATTGTAGTTTGTAGAAAGAATATTCCAACAATTTAAATCGGCTCATCTCTGATGTCAACACCTGAAATCCTAAAATTCTCCCCTAAAATTCCTTGGTTTTTATTGACTTTTTATAAATTCAGAATAGTTAACATTCTTAACTGGATATGTTAGTTTTATTTGAATTTCACTGAAAATAAGTATTTTGTGTTTATTTGAATATCTGCACTATTTATAGTTTTAATGAACATTATTCCCTAAAAAGTACTTCTCATAAGTATTTGAACAGACATACAAGGTGTTTTTATTGCCAAATATTACAAGGGATATTACAGATTTTAAGCTGACCGATATCCAAATTAATTTACTTGTCTGGCAATTTTTCCAAATAGAAATGTGAATTTGCCTTTTCAATCACCGTGTTCGATTTTGAACAAGATTTTAGAAAAAAAGAAAACAATTATTTTAACTATTTCATAATATTATTCCATTTAAAAAATACTTTCCAGGGATTTGGCATTCAGAGCCACAAAACATGACTAAATGCCTTTTTATGTTGAATGCAATAAAATTGGATTGTATTTAACTCTCAAAATGAACCAACTAAAAGCAAATTGTATGTTTCTTGGAATACGTATGGTAATATATATATATATATATATATATATATATATATATATATATATATATATATATATATATATATATATATATATATATATAAACTTCTATGGATAAGCTGCTGTCTAAATTACGTCGAAATGAATATAACATTGATATCTCACTTTGATATATTAACCAAAATTGCATGAAGATATCTTGAAATACTATTGATTAAATTTTTTCCAATATATCCCCACGGTCTCCAGATGACTTTGGAGTCTCCTGCGAGCCTTTACGACAGTGTGCCTGTTTAAATTGTCAAATGCTGCCTTAATCAGTTTATTTTTTGTATCGCATGGAGTTTTGTGTTGTCTTTTCGTTCAACCGCACTCTACACATTGCAATAAAGGGGATTGCTATCTGGGGAGTTTGGCGGGCAGATGTTAGGGATGTAATCGCAGAGATTTTCCTACAGCCAAGACTAGATTCTCCTGCATGGAGCATAGTTCTGTTGTCTGATGTAGGGTCTTCCAGCGGCCAACCTGTTGATCAAAAGCTGCACAACCCCTTTCAAGCACTTTATGTAGGTCTCCGAGATGAGGCAGAGGTCAAGTGGGAAGACGAATGAGGATATATCATTCATATTGCTATTGACCACCTCAAACAACATGATCAGGGCCGGGTGTTTGGTTTTCATCAATATGAATATGAATATGAATCTGTCCTCAGATTGACACTCAAACGCTCAGAAATATTCGTATTGGACGTTCGGCCAAGACGTACAGAATGCTGTTTCAAAATTTCTTAAAAAGGAAATGCTGCTGCTTTTCTCGCAGACAGTGCCCAACTGACTCTAGTTTGCTGCACATTCGATACAACTCGAAACCAATAAAGCTCATGCACGAAATTAATAAAACAGTGACAATTTACCCATCACCCCCCCATATATATATATATATATATATATATATATATATATATATATATATATATATATCGGTCTCACTAGCGAGTAATGAGAATTTCTGTTGTTACGGTAACACAGTATTTTCGAAATTCAAATATATTATTTTTCTCGAGTAAAAACTGGATAGACTACACTATCTAATTTTTGTGTCCAACTATTATCTTTAACTTTAATAAAAGCATCTCCAATTTCTTTCTTTTTAATTATGACCATCTTATATAATATAGACTGTATTGCTAGTTAATATCAATCATGAGTGGGCTGATAAATTCATAGGCAGAAAAGTTCATGAGATGTCATATCAGCTGTTGATATAATTTTTGACTAATGGGATTCCAGCACAGCAAAACTGAAGGATGAAATGTACAAGTTGCAAAATGGATTTATGTTGAAAAATAAACCTCATTTTTCACAATCCATGAGAATATCTTGGTCAGCTAATAAACTTTTCATCCTACTCTTGTATTTATGATATTTCTATGTTTATTCATTTCATCTTCAGCGGAGAAATTGTTTTCCTTTTCGGATCTGCTTGAACATATACGTGAATTTTTATTTCTCTACGTGTATGGATAAGCGAATGTGTAAATGCTTTTAGGAATTAAAACCTTTTCATTGATTCCACCTGCAACTCTTTTCAAATCTTTTCATTAACGTATTTTCATCCTAAATCGAACCCAGAGACCTTGACCTCAGGGACAGCAAGCGACCTGACGAGATTTCGCTTTTCCCGTTTGATGGTGGCAACATTAATGATATGGGATTCCACCAACTAACATAAATTCTCTCGTGGTAATCTCCTCACGACAGCTCTGGACCTTGGATCTGCTTTCTGAGAATCCGAGGATTGCAAACTGATCAAATATACATCCCTTTCAGACATGTTGGTCGTAGCAAGTCACCGTCGAAACTTCTGGGGTTATCAGCCCACACACAACACCCCCACCACCACCACAACCACCACAAATCTACGTCAGAAGATTGGTACAAAGACATCTTGGCTAAAGAACGAATCTCGTCAAGTGGAGAGGTTGATGCAACCCATGTCTCAGGCCATTGTAATAATTTATTCTGTTGGTTATCTATAAGCGGTCAAAATTATTACTACTACTACTACTACTACTACTACTACTACTGTTACTATTACTACTAATAATAATAACAACATGTGATGATGAACAAAAATAGATAAAAAAGACATTTAAATGGATTGTTTATTGATTATTTGGTTTAATCGAATATCAACCCTTGCGGGTTTTTTAATGTCAAATCCTGTTTACACACACACACACACACACACACACACACACACACACACACACACACACACACACACACACACGATTCGGAAGTGAACCTTACGTGTTGCCCTCCTCGGCTAAAAGTTAGCATCGAGCGGGAGAAGGTGGTTTACTCCTTTGAAGAGTCGCAATTGGCCAATACTACAGCCGACAAGGTGGTATTTAAAAGGAAAAAAATTAAATAACTCCATGTGTCAGTATCTACGACTGGGGGCCCCTGTGAAACTATGGTTAACTTGTCATTTACTATTATTGAGTTTAGTACAAAGCAGAAAGTATAGAGTGCTAACAAATACACCACTTGTTGATTATTAGTACTGGAATGGTGCTGTTTCTCTGCTTTTATGCTACAACTAAGCTAAACTTCATGAATACTTCGCATAGTGTATCGAACAAGGCTGAAAAATCATTGTTAGTGAGTTCAATTCTCACTGGATGACTGCTTGTCTTGTAGCAAAGAAAGCTAAGTTTATTAAATGATAATTATCGTAATAGCATGTTGCACTTTTCACCATCATCATCACGTCGTGCCGCTAGCATGGATATCCCTGACCCTCTCTCGCCACTTTTCCCTATCGTTCATCGCCTCTGGCAGGTCTTCTGGGCTACATCCTGTATCCTCACATAGCTGCTGTATGTATGTTCTTGCTGCTCGTCCTGCTTTAGCTCGTCCATATGTAGGGGTCCATAGGAGTAAATCACTTATGAGTTCGTCCCTGCTCCTCCAGCAGTGTCCTGCGTGCCTGGTTCGTCTAACTTGGATAGGTTTTGTGATGGGAGGCAGGTGGCCGTATAGTTGGTGCCTTGTGGGGTGTTGCCGCCAGGACTTGTTTAATATTGCTCGCAACATTCATGTGTAGTTGCTGTCTAGCTTCTTCTCAAGCCGTTTTGTGTACTTTTAGTTAGCAGGAGATATTTGTGTTTAACATACATTTCCATTGATATTTACACATATGTATTTAGGAGGCGTGCTAGTTGTAACGGTTATCGTCATAGCAAATGGAATTTATGACCTGGATTCAAACCCTGTACAAAGCTGTTTGCATTTCACTTTGCGCTATAGCGCTTAGGAAAGGCATAAATCCTCCAGCTATAAGTAAATAGTAGGACAGACAAGGAGGTCTTTAGTCTTGGGAAGGCAACTAAACTAGGAGAAAGAAAACACTAAACTTAAACTAGATGTGTTCTATATAAAACTTGACCTTGTGTCACATCCTGCTCGAATCAAAGGTTTTTGGTAAATACATAAACGCATTTCTATGTTATAACAACATAATTCAGTATATGAAATTGTATATAGATTTGATGACCCTTTCAGCTGTATTCTTTAACAGTTTTCTCATCCCAGTATTTTGTTTATTTCATCTGTGTTTGTTTCTTTCTGATCTTATTTTTATTAAAAGATAATTTATATTATTATAAAATGATGCATTTTCGATCTTCAATCCCAACCGAGCGAATTGGGTGATAATGAAAATTCTTTGAAACTTTTATTCAACCTTTTGAGGTTCGTTCCTAAGATCCGCTATCCTTAAACCAGTCTGGAGGAGTAGGGAAGTTGTTTGAAGGTCTAGGACATCGGACATTTCAACCTCAATTGATACAAAAAGAAACCTCTCTGAAAGATATTGGTACTTAACTGGTTTGAGTGCCTGGCGACGATTTAATCAAGTTACTTTCATAAAATATATGCGATCATATTTTTGATTACCTACATCTAAACTATTTTAAAATCAAATTAACTTATATAAATAATTTGTAATAGCTTTCTCAGAGATTTTCAAGATGACTGAATTAAATGTTTCAGAAAATCATCGAGAATTTTGGCAATTGCTAAAGCTGGCCGACCTGAGCTTTTTTGATCCTGTATACGCCCAATTCATCAATCAAACATCAAAATATTGTCTGGGTAAATTTCACATTAAATCAATTTCATTTTTACTGTGGGTTTTTGTTGACACGTTAAAAGTTTGCATATAATTTGTAGAAGAATATTAGTTTGTTGATTCCTCTCAAGAATAAATATAAGAAAAACACTTATTAACAACATATTTTATAACATGAGCAAGCCTAACAAAATACAAAAGGAGTAAATGAAGGTTTATATGAAGAAATATCCAAATCATAGGAACGTGTGTGTAAAATTCTTTAGAGACACGAGCGTTTGTGATAGATTTACATATTTGAAAAGTGTTCCTTTGTTGTCGGTTGTATGGAATTAAATATTCCTGTGTGTAAGCAAGTAAGCTTAGGACATTGTACGCTTAGTACTAATCTGTGGTGTTGTGTTTAATGCGACGCTGGATTCGTTAGTGACGGAAACGTCCGCCAGAGGGGAACTATTAACAGTTCCTTTGGTCTAGGTCATTCAGTGAAGAAAGAATATGAGATCTTCGTGTCTCGTTATATGTTGCTTTGACAACACCATCTAGTGGTCATTAGCCGAAATCCTTTGTCAGACAAGGGTGGTAATCTTATAATACGTTCTCACTTTATATACTGAAGCGTTTATGTTGCCAATTTCTAGAAACGTTTTAAAGTGTTGCAATTCTTTGCACTACAAAGAAGAAAGATTTTGAATGTTTAAGTTGAGATTTGAGTAAAAATGTCAGCAAGAAAGTATTTGTCAAAGTTTTCTTTGTATTTTTAACAAACAACTAGTAAAATGACAATGCGCATCTTTATGACTCATTGTGAGTTTCTTACTCAGACAATAGATTTCTTTCTATTTGCAAAGCAGAAAAAGTGTGAATGAACTCGAATAATAATTATTTTTGGACGTGATGAACCGATTCTGCAAATTCAAATGTTCACTTTATTGTTTATCTGAATGTCGGTTTTAACATTCCTTGGTAGTTCAAGCAGTATTTTGTTAGAAGAGAGATTCCAGGATTCTATCTATCTATCTATCTATCTATCTATCTATCTATCTATCTATCTATGTGAAATAGTGACAAGATTGCCTCTGGCATTGCTACTCAGTTTTTAATTCTAGATAGTACTTAGATTTTCCCCGCCGGCGCAGGTTTTCACTTCAAGTAAGGTTTCTTCATCAATACTAGTGCTCCATAATCATTTTATCTCGAAATCATATTCAAAACATATTTTCCTGAAATTTAAAAATGTATATACATATATAAACATTTCCATCCGTTCACTTGAACACATCTATCTATATATTATTAAAATTCACATTGTGCTTATATATATATATATATATATATATATATATATATATATATATATATATATATATATATATATATATATATGTGTGTGTGTGTGTGTGTGTGTGTGTGTATGTGTGTGTGTGTGTGTGTGTGTGTGTGTGATTGTAAGCGAAAAAGTCATTTAATAGCGAGATTTCTTTCTTAGAAATACTCTTGCAATCTTCTGGCTTATAGAATAAAACAAAATTATCAAATGAATGATGATATTATGGGATTTTAGAACGGGATCAGCGTTATTTTTAATCATCCAAATCTGTGATGAAGATAACTAAGAAATGTTCGAATATGTGCTTTGAAAATATCTTTTTATAAAAGAAAAATTTGTGATCTCTGGTTCAATAAGTATCTAAATTGACTTCATAATTTCTTACAAATTTGTCCAGACTCATCTAGACATCGTCTCTACGCGTGCACACAGAGACACAGACACAAGCACCCCCCCATATATATATATATATATATATATATATATATATATTGTTTATTCAAGTTTGGTTAAAAACCACAGAACTTTCCTTTTAATAATCTTTTGCGTTTTTTAAGCTTTCTAGCTAGTTTGTTTGTATCAGGGTTGAATTAATAGAAAAGGTGCCCAAGGTTCAGCTAGCAAGCGCTTTTGATCATATCGATTGATCGTCTTCGGGGGGGGGGTTCTTTTGGTAGGTATGATATGTTTTTGTATGGTTTGGGGGCGATATTTAATTATCAGAAGAGTTTATCATTGGTTGGGGTGATTTAGTTAGCATGTTAATTATTGGAAATGTTTGATATGTTAGTGTCAATGTTGAATGCTATTTTATTCGTATTTGTTTTATTCTTAAGACTGATAGCATTAAGGATTAGAAGGTAACTTTGTTGCTATTTTCATATAGGATTTTAGTGTAATTGGTGGGAATTTTTCAACATATATATATATATAGGTAAAAGTGGTTAGCAACTACTGTTGGGCCACCTACTGGGTAATAATATATCTCATCTCGGCTTATCAGAAATGCTTTGTAAGATAAGGTCATGATTTCAAGCGATTAATTTCAGAATTTTTCATGTTGATAAAAACTAGCAAATGAGTTTGTAAGACAAGGTTATTAATCACAGTAAAAAGGTTTGACGCATTATGCGTCTCTCTCTCTCTCTCTCTCTCTCTCTCTCTCTCTCTCTCTCTCTCTCAATCTATCTTATTTGCGTGTGCGTGTAGTTACAGTGGTTGAGTTCCTATCTTATGATGAATAAAAAGCGTTTATTTTTGCCTACAAAGCATTATTCGTTTATTTTTCATTTCTTTGTTAATGCACTTGATTTAGCTGTTAATATTAATTTGATAGCAAAAACATTATACAGTAAAAATTTGTGATTTAAAATTAGGTTAACTGTAAGTGTTAAGGTAAGGATTTATTAATTCCTTCTTCTCTCCTTCTTCACACACACACACACACACACACACAAAGAGAGAGAGAGAGAGAGAGAGAGAGAGAGAGAGAGAGAGAGAGAGAGAGAGAGAGAGAGAGAGAGAGAGAGAGAGAGAGAGAAGTATGGGACCGTGGGAGACAGAAAGAACTGAGAGATAATTGAATTAGATCATGGCTTCATCTCATCTCACGCTTTTTGTTTGGTAGGTATTTGCCTTGAATACTTTATTTACTTTGGATCTTATGCAAAAAAAAAAACCCCAAACCAAAACAAAACAAAAACAAGAAAACAAGAAACAAGCAAAAAAAAAACCAAAAACAAAAACAAACCCCAAACCAAAACAAAACAAAAACAAAAGCAAAAACAAAAAAACAAGAAACAAGCAAAAGAAAAAACCAAACCAAACCAAAACAAAAACAAAAACAAAAAAACAAGAAACAAGCCAAAAAAAAAAAAAAAAGAAAAGTGAATTGTAAGACATTTTCATTTACACTCACTAACGGCTCTCTCATCCGTGATGTTATTGATTTGCTGTTACTACTTATTCTAATTTCCTCATACAACAAACATGGAATAGGAAACAGATTTAACGAATGTATCATTAAGTATCTATAGTAACAACATCGAATTTGTCTCTCATTTTGAAGTGTTTGATTTCTAAACTTTTGTTTAAGCTTGCAAAAAATAATGAATTCAAAACATGGTTGAAGAAAAAAAAAAATGAATTATCAGCTTTCTTTGATTCTTTCTTAAAGATTAAATGAGCGTAGATCTTATCTGTAATGTGATATTAAATATAGGTGTGCAAAAAGACGACTAGAATTTTTCTCGTCTAAAGAAAAAAAGAAACACTTTTGATATTTTTAATGATCATTTTTCGATGAATTATTATTATTATTATTATTTGGCACTCATAGTGCGGTGGTCGTCGTCGTAGTGAATAAACATGGCGAACCGTGTTCAAATCCTAGACGAAGTTGTTTGCAGTTCATATATCACTAAAACTTTTCGAAAGTTGCCCATACAGTTATTCTCCCGCTAGTAATGAGTAGATAGTTGGTCAGACTCGGTTCTTTAACCTTGGTATGGCAACCGGTCTGGGAGAAGGAAAACTCTGAATTCAAACCTGTTAAACTCCGCTTGAAAAATTCACTTTATGTAATATCCTGCACAAACAGAGGGATCGATAAATACATATTATCATTTAAATCCTTGCGAGTTTTTCGCACCAGTTTTAATTAGTGGTCGTTCACTGGAGTCTGAGTGACAGCAAGTTCCTCAGGTCTCCGAAACTCTAATGGGTATTCTAGCAAATCTTAACAATGCTGATGTCTAGTCCCCTTTCCAAGACTATTGGGACCATTCAAAGCGCACCAACCACAATTGTTAGCACCACAGCTGGAGGTGCCTGTGGTGTAATGGTTATCGTCGTAGGAAATGGACACGGTGACACGAGTTCAAATCCTGGATGAGACTGATTGCATTTCACATAGCACTAATACCCTTGGGAAAGGTATGAATCCAATTATTCTCCCTCCAGCAATGGGTAAATAGTAGGACAGACTGGGTTCTTTAGACTTGGTAAGGCAACTAGTCTAGGAGAAGGAAAACTCTGAATTCAAACCTGTTAAACTCCGCTTAAAAATGACCTTGTGTCATATCCTGCCCGAGCGGAGGGGTTGGGTAAATATTGTTAGCACCACAGCTGTTTTAATTCTTTGGCAAGTTCCCAATATTTGTATATTTTTTCATTTATTTTCCCTCCGTGCTCCGTCGGAATGGCAAAATCCACTGGACAGCAAGTTTTCTCTTTTTCTTGTTAATCATCATTTTGTCTGGTCTTTTGACAGGGATTAAGTGATCCGTTTGTACTTTATAATTCCAGAGAATTTTATTGGTTTCATTCTCTTGGACGGATTCTGTTTTGAGCAAATACCATTTGTTAGACGAACCAGACATGCAGGACACTGCTGGAGAAGCAGGGACGAACTCATAAGTGATGTACTCTTATGGACCCCTACACATGGCCGTGCAAAAGCAGGACAACCAGCACGAACATACATTCAGAAACTATGTGAGGATACGGGATGTTGTCCAGAAGACCTGCCTGAGGCGATGAACGATAGGGAAAAGTAGCGAGAGAGGGTCAGGGATATCCGTCCTACCAGCACGACATGATGATGATGATGATGACTATTTGTTAGTATGGTCAAAATTTAGTCTTTTGCACAATTTCCCGTGGATCATGTTTCTCACCCTGTCACGTGTAGTCTTGTATTCCATTTTGGGATAGTTTGCTGCATTGACTTTTTATGCGATTAACTGTTTCATCGCTGTCTCTATATAATTTACATTTGCTATTCTGTAGCGTTTTATCAGTTTTCGCCTTAATATAATTGGTCCTTATGGTATTGTTTTAAAAAATTTCAATTTCTCTTTTGAGGTTTCCTTTTATTTACCACATTCATGTCTTTTTGATTGCCTTTTCGCCTGTTTGTCTCTAGAAATATCTATACAATTGTTTTTCTTCCCATTTCTGTTTTCTGGTGTTTTTTGGTGTTTTTCTTGCTAGTTCTTATGTTGTTATTTCTTCAACTGGCAACTATAATTTGTTTTTTTTTTTTGCTCTTTTTTATATATTCATCGAGACTTTGTGTTGATATATCTAGATGATACTCAATGCTGGCGAGTCCTCGTCCTCCTTTTTTTTCTGACATAATCTGTCATCTCTTGGCCTTGTGCATAGTCACTAATCTCCTTGTTCTTTGGTCCATTTATCTTAATTTCTCTTTTGTCGATTTTAAGAATTGTCCTGAGTATTTTACATAGTATTGGGGACTGTCCAGATATTCATCTCTTTGATGAGATTTCAGCTGCAGAGCTTAGTTTCGTAAAGTAAATAAGCAATGTCTTAGATTAACCATTTTGTTTCTATTTTGGCTAATTATTTTTTTTTAAATAGATGAGAAATTATCCCGAAGTTTGGTATCTTATCTGTTCGGTTTCGGTTTCTTTATTTAATAGCATATCAACCTTCCTGAATTATTTAATGCCACAGCCATTCTTGTAGAAAAACAGCAGTAATATTATTTAACCCAAAGCTGAGCGGAGAATTAGGGGCGTTCCTTCGTTTCCCAAGTATATTTGTGTAAGAGTGAATGTAATAGTGCGACTGGAGTTCGAACTCGGTTACTACGATGTCGCAATCTAGTATATTAGCCACTGCACCACGGGGACTCTTCCTTCGATCTATTCTCAGAGATTTCCATTTTTATGCTATTTTGAGAGTTTGTGTTAGTTACTTAAAGTCTATATTGTTCCTTTTCAGCTCCATAATATTGTTGAACTTCAGTTTGGTCTTCTGGTGTCATTCTGTATCACTTTAAAAACTTTAATCATTTCCTTCTATCTTATTTCGGAATTCTTTCACTATTTCACTTGGTGGTGTTTTATCTTTTTCTTTGTCAACAGGCTTTGCCATTTTCTTCATTTCCCAAAAGAATTTTTTATATTAGTTTTGAAAGTATTGTTTTGTTTGTATAATTTATTCTTTTTTTTTCATTACGCTTTTCGTTGGATGTGCTGTTTTAGTATCTCCTTGTGGTTGGTATGTTATCTTTTTTTTATCACGCTTTATTTTTAGTAATTTCTTGTTTTTCTCTTTTATTCATTCTCTTGATATTTCATTCAAGACTGAGCGTTCTTTTCATAAAAATTCAGTCTCTCTGCTTCTTTCTTTCTTTCTTTCTTTCTTTCTTTCTTTGCTATTATAATACTTTATTTGTTGGATTAGGCTTAGCTTTCCCAAGTTTTTGTATTGATATTACTCTTCGGGCTGCTGCAGAGCATATCATTCTATTTAAGGCGGTGAAATCCAATTCAATATCCTTCATTATTTTGTTAAGTGTTTTTTTTGCTATTTTAATAGTGGTCTTGAATTTTCTGTCATATCTGATTTTGTCTAATTTTTCTTCCATTTTAGAGCATTGTGTTTTTATTAATTCCCTGACGACGATATTTATTTTCAGCTTCTTAATTTCCTCCTCATCTGAATTACTTTGTTGTTTAAAAAATTGGTTTTGCACTTCTTGATTTTCTTCTTGTTCATTTTAAAATGTTTTGCTTATTAGTCTTTCATCTTTATCATGATCCAGCATATCAACTTGTATTTTTACATCTTCCCTATTTTGATTCTAATAATGTTTAGTTCACGGTTCAATCTAAAAAAAATTCAATCTGCATTATTCAATATTTTTGTTTTAATAATGTTTATTTTGACATTTGCTATTTGATTAACATCTCTGCTTTCTATAATGTCCAGATAAATTCTTCTCTTTATTTTATATGTTTCATTGATGGCACTGTAAAGCATAGAAATATACTCAGGTAATTTCCTTATGTGTTTTTCACACCTGTGTTAGCTGGTAGTCTTTCACTGGAGTCTGAGTGACAACAAGTCTTCTTAGGTCTCTAGGACTCTTCTCAGTATTCTAACCGATATTAACTATGCTGTGGTCTTTCTTTCTTTCTTTCTTTCTTTCTTTCTTTGCCATTATGGTACTTTATTTGTTGGATTAGGCTTAGCTTTCCCAAGTTTTTGTTTTGATATTACTCTTCGGGCTGCTGCAGAGCATATCATTCTATTTAAGGCGGTGAAATCCAATTCAATATCCTTCATGATTTTGTTGAGTGTTTTTTTTTTTTTGCTATTTTGATAGTGGTCTTGAATTTTCTGTCATATCTGATTTTGTCATTTGTTATTTTGTTATTTCTTAGGTCTCTTGGACTCTTCTCTGTATTCTAACCGATATTAACTATGCTGTGGTCTGAATGGTCTCGATTATTCCACTGATTTCAAATTCCTCCAAACCTTTGGGGCCGTTCCAAACGCACCTACTACAGTTGGTATCACTGTCACCCTCATATTTTACAGTTTGTCTTAGTTTTCTGGTAATATCCAAATATTTTTCAATCTTTTATTCATTTATTGTTTTTTTTCCAGATTTTTACTATGTGGTCTGCTGGAACGGCAAAATCTACCAGATGACGTTCTTTTTTTTGTTAATATCCAATTGATGTCAAGTTCTTTTTATCTTGTTAATTAGTACTTGGTCTTGTCTTCTCGTTGGGATTTAGTGATCTGTTTGTATTGTAAACACACAGAAAATTTTATGCGTCTTATTCTGCAGGACAAAATCTGGTGTGTGCAAATACCCTTGCACAATAGTCTGTGGGACACTTTCCCCTCCCAGTCGAGCCTAGTCTTGTACTTTTTTTTGTTTGTTACTTTCACTTATCAAGCGAGTAGGCCTTTAATTTCTGTATCCAAATAACCTTCACTTACAGGGTTGCGTATTATCAATTTTCGCTTTATATAATGCATATGGCATTATTTCTTGCTGAAGTCCTAGCGGCAGCACCCCACAAGGCACCAACTATACGGCCACTTGCCTCCCACCGCGAAAACTATACAAGTTAGACGAACCAGACACGCAGGACACTGCTGGAGAAGCAAGGACGAACTCATCAGTGATGTACTCCTATGGATCCCCGCATTTGGCCGAGCAAAAGCAGGACGACCAGCTCGAACATACACACAGCAGCTATGTGAGGATACGGGATGTAGCCCTGAAGACCTGCCAAAAGCGATGAATGATAGGGAGAAGTGGCGAGAGAGGGTAAGGGATATCCGTGCTACCAGCACGACATGATGATGATGATGATTTGACGATATTCGGTTCATCTCTTGTGGTTTCTGTTTCTCAGCCATATCCAGGTTTTTTCGTGCGTAATCTTGCCAGTTTTTTGGTTAAAGTGTCCAAACGGTAATTTTCTTCCTAGTTCTGTTTTTAGATTTTGTTTTTGTCCTTTGCTGTTACTAGATGCTATAATTAGTCTTTCTTTGATCTTTCTAATGTAATCCTCTAGTCCCCGACTTGTTGCATCTACACAGTCCTCAATTCTTGTAAGTACTCGTCATTTTTCTTTTCTTAATACATATAGTTTTTCTACGTCATCTTTCATGTGTAAAGCCTTGTGAATATTCATCGATTTACTTGTCCCTTGGTCAGTTTGTATGAATTCTTCCCTTGTCCGTTTTAAGAATGGTCATATGTATCTTACATTGGGGAGTACACAGGTGTTTATTCTTTTGACGAGATTTCTTCTGCAGAGCATCGTTTCGAGAAGTTTTCTTGTTCTTCCGAGGAACTCTTTTCTTCCTTTCTCTTTCAGCTCTGCTTGTTTGATGGTGTTCGCTTCCAATATTTCAATATACTTGTAATTTTTTGTTCTCCAAGTGTTCTGAGGCTTTCTTTATTTCATAGTACTATTCCTTCCCTTTGAAAACGTTCCATGTTCATACGGAAAAAAGGGGAAAGAGAAACGAAGGAAAGAATAGAACTTATTCCTCTTTTATCCGTATAAGCATGGAAGTTTTTCAATGCCAAATTCCATTTCTATATCATGGCTAAATATTCTTATAGTTTGTCGGAGGGTTTCTACATCGTTTTAATTTTTGTCAAATATCTTGATATTCACATGAATAAAGTAGTTTATCTTTTCCTGTGATTTTGTAAATTTCTATACCCTAGTGCATTTTCTAATTATTATTTACTCCTTCAGAGTTTTTCACATCAGCGTTAGTAGATAGTCTTTCATTGGAGTTTGAGTGACAGCAAGTCTCCTCAAGTCTCCAGGACTCTTCTCAGTATTCTGGCCGTTCTCAACAATACTGTAGTTTGGATGGTCTCCACTCGTTCTCCAACTTTCAAAACCTCCAGTCCCTTTAATAATCCCTCAGTTACTGTAACGAATGCACCAATCACCATGGGTATAATTGTCACCTTCATGTTCCATTTTTTAAAAAATTCCCTGGCAAGGTCTCGGTACTTATCCTTCTTTTCACTTTCTTTCAGTTTTATTCTGTGGTACAGCAAAGCCGACAGTCTTGCAAGTTCTCTTTTTTGTTGTTGTTGATTACTATAAGGTCTGGTCTTCTAGCCGAGATTAGGTGATCCGTTTGTATGTCAAAGTCCCATAGGAGTTTGTGCATGTCATTCTCTAGGACAGCTGCTGGGGTGTGCATATACCATTTGTTCGTATGGTCAAATTGAAATTTCTTGCACATTTCCCAGTGGATCACCTTGCCCACCCAGTCATGTCTAGTCTTATACTCTTTCTGAACTAATTTGCAGCATTCGCTTATTATGTGATTGATAGTTTCGTCTCTATCACCACATAGCCAACATTTGCTATTTTGTTTCATCTTATCTATTCTCGCTTTGATTTGATTGGTTCTTATGACGTTGTCTTGTGCTGCTATTAGGAGAGATTCTGTTTCTCTTTGAAAGTTTCCTTTCCTTAACTACGTCCAGATTTTCTCGTGCGAGATGTCGTTTATTAGTCGTTTAAAGCGCCCATAGAGTTGTTTTTCGTCCAAGTTTTGTTTTTTTAGTTATTGTCATTCTGTTGTCGGTATCGTTTTTGATGGCCGTAATCAGTCCTTCTTTGTGTTTTTCCATGTAGTCCTCGAGTCGTTGTATCGATGCGTCAACACTGTATTTCATGCTGGCAAGTCCTCTTTCACCCTCCTTTGTTGACATATGTTGTCTGTCAACGTCGTCTCTGGGATGTAATACCTTATTCATGGTCATTAGTTACCTTGTTCTTTGGTCCATTTGCTTAAGTTCTTCTCTAATCCACTTTAGAAAGGGTCCCGAATATCTAACGAGGGTACAGCCCAGATATTTATTACTTTGATAAGGTTTCTGCCAGATGGTTTTTTTTTTTTATCTCGAGTAGCTTTCTAGTTTTTCTGACATATTCTTTCTTAATGTTGTTTTTCATCTCAACTTGTTTGATGGTGCCAGCCTCCAAAATGTCCAAGTATTTGTCGGTTTCCTTTTCTCCGAACGTTCTAATCTAGTCTTGACTCGGTAGTTCCATTCCGTCTTTCAGATGTCGCTTGCCACTTTTCATTACTAGCAGTGCACATTTTCTAGACCAAATTCCATTCCTACTGCACATTTTTCTGTATCAAATAGTTTTTCACATCAGCGTTAGCTGATGGTCTCACTGAAGTTTGAGTGACAACAAGTCTCCTCAAGTCTCCCAAACTCTTCTTGGTATTCTGGCCATTCTCCATAATGTAGTTGTTTGGATGGTCTCCACTCGTCCTCTTATTTCCAAGTCCTCCAGTCCCTTCGGTGACTGTACCAAGAGCACCAATTACAATTGGTATAAACGTCACTTTCATGTTCCAACGTTTTTTTTAATCGAGGTACTTATCCTTCTTTACATTTTCTTTCAATTTCAAATGTGGTCAACCGGGACAGAAAAGTCGACAATTTTGGAAGTTTTCTTTTTTTGTTGATCCTAATAAGATCTGGTCGTCTGGCCGAGATTAGGTGATCCGTTTGTATGTTAAGATACCATAGGAGTTTATGTGTCTCAAACTCCGGGACAGCTGCTTGGTTGTGCATGTACCATTTGTTCATATGGTCAAGTCCACATTTCTTGTACTATACCCAGTGGATCACGTGTCTAGTCTTATACTCTTTCTGTGCTAATTTGCTACATACATTCGCTTATATTTATTATCATTATTATTATTATTATTTTACTCATTGCAAGATTTTTCCACCAATGTTAGCCGGTGTGCTTTCTCTGAAGTCTGAGTGATAGCAAATCTCCTCTGGTCTCCTGGACTCTTCCCAGTATTCAGGGAAATCTCAGCAATTTTGTAACTGGATAATTTCGATTATTCCTCTGATTTCAAATTGTTTGAGTCCCCTTTCCAATTGTTTGAAGATCGTTCAAAGCGCACCAACTACGATTAGCATGACCGTCACCCTCTTGTCCCACAGTTTTTTTTTTATTTCTCTGTCAAGTTCTCAGTATTTGTCAATCTGTTCGCTTTCTTTTATCTGTGGTTTATTTGAATCGCAAAATCCTCTAGACAGCAAGATTTTTTTTGTTAATTATCTCTAAATTTGGTCTTCTGGCTGTGACGACGTGATTTGTTTGCATCTCGAAATCCCAGAGAATTTAATGCAAGAAGGATTCTGGTTTGTGCATATACCATTTGGTAGTATGGACAAAATTCAATCTTTTGCACTATTCTCCGTTAATCACCTTTTCCATCTAGTTGTATCGAGTCTTGCACTCCTTTTTGGCACCAGTTTGCTCGAACATAATTGGTCCATATGTCGTTGTTTTGTGCTGCTATTAGAAGAAAATCGGTTTCTCTCTTGAGGTTTCCCTTTCGTGGAGATATCCATGTCTTCTCGAGTGGAATCTCTAACGTTTGTCATTTGAAATATCAATACAGTTGCTTTTCTTCCCGTTTCTGATTCTTAATTTTGTTCTGCCCAATCGGCTGGAGCAGTAGAATACACTGACTGATCTTCTGCAGAGGGATAAGAACCCCCTAACGAGTATTCTGGATATGACATTAAACAATCAGATACTGAGGATCCTATTCTAGAGCTTTGAGAAATGTGGAGTATCTCTTTATTACCACTGATTCCAGGTCCACTCTGACCGGAGTGGTAGCATCTGATAGGGCCCTATCTATGCGTCAGATAGATCTGTGTGACATTTAAACTGTGTGTGAACAAATGACTGATATTAAATTGATTTCCCAGGGGTACATTGCAATACTTGTAACCATTTGACTGTGTGCAATTGAATGAATAGTCTTCAATAGAATAATTAGTGTTAAATAGCAATACTTGTAACCGCTTCCCTGTGTGCAAATAAATGATAAATATTCAATAGATTGATTAGTGTTAGATAGTAATAATTGAAAAAATTTAACTGTGTAGAAACAATGGTATTACTTGTGTGGGAACAAATTGGTTCTAGCTCATTTAAAAATGAAATTACCTACAAACTATTCACAAAAAAAGTAGTCAGGATTGAACCTGCAACCTCCAGATGATTATCTCCTTAGAAGTTTAGGGAACCAACGCCTATAACCGTTATGTCATGTGTCCTGCGTTGGCGAGTAACAATGCAGGAATACTTATCACTTGTACCCGGTTATGGCTAAAGGAATCAGAACAGGCGACCCCCGCGGATTCAATAAAGGACGTAGTTTAAAGTTCCGTGAAGGTTCCCGAGATCGACAAACACCTGAAGAAGGCCGGAGGACATATCGGCCAAAACGTTGTGGAAAAAACCATAAAGATGAAGACAATAGTCCGAAAACCCTTAATGATAAAAATCAACAAGCTTCGTCTCAGAAATTTTGACAACTGTAAATCGAACCTTTAAGAAAGTTGTATATGCCATTGGATTTAATCTACTAAACACATGCCCCGGTGCCCTATCAGTAAGAGCGGAAAGATTAGTGACCAGACGTCAAACTCTTCTTGAGTTACGCAATGAACAAGGAGACATTTAATAATTTACTAAGTTTTTTTACTGAGATGTGACACAAAGCCGTATCGATAGGGCACCCAATGAGATTCGAACTCACTCGTGAAAGTTTGCTAATCCAACGTGCTAACCATTACACCATCCGAGGCGCTTACAAAAAGACATTTAATGAATTACAATGAGATACATCTATCTCTATAATGAACAGAATGACTTTTTCTGGTGGATTCCTTGTTTATTTTTCAGAAACCTCTGCTATACTAAGAGTGTAGTATCTGTGCAACTTGTGCTTGATCAAAGTGTCGCTCTCCGGTAATTCGAGCTGAGATTCAACTGCAGTATATATTTCTCCTCAGTCGTATTCTCGTATCTTGCAGAGATATGAAAAAGCAAAACAAAACCGAACCAACTACCACAACCACCACCATCAGCAACAACAAAAAAACTAAAAACAGACGAGATTGTTCCTGAGATTCCGTCCCTGAGGTAGTACCTCTTTAGTGCAAAAGTAGTCCGACGTGATTTAGATTGCAGAGTGAGTCATTTTTGTCTATCCCAAGCGTAGATGTGTAGAGCTCCATGTCAAACTTGTCTTGTGTCTAAGAGGCGAATAAATACTATTATCAGAGTGTAGTAACTGTAATCGTGGAAATCTAATGAAATAAATTTAACAAAAAAAAAAAAAAAAATAAATAAATAAAATTAAGCGATGAACTCTTTTATCACTCGAGCTATAGTTTAAATAATACCATTACTGTTCTTCTTCAAGGATGGCTGTGGCATTAAATAGCCCACGAAGGTTGATATACCATTAAGTAACAAAACCAAAAATTAAAATTAAGCTATGAACTCTTTTATCCCCCGAGCTATAGTTTAAATAGTACTATTACTCTTCTTCTTCAAGGTTGGCTGTGGCATTAAATAGCCCACGAAGGCTGATATACCATAAATGCAACGAAACCAAAAATTAAAATTAAGAATAAATATCTATCTATCTATCTATCTATCTACCTATCTATCTGTGTGTGTGCGTGTGTGTGTGTGAGTGTGTGTTCTGTCTTTGTAATTTTGTATTTAATTATAAGGAAGTTTTGAATTTTGTACTCTTTTAATCGGTACATTTATCTCAGAGTTTAAAAAAATGGTATTTCCAATGTTACAGACATTACTCTCTGATTTTTGAATGAAGAGTTGATCCATAAATGGTGTAAATGTAATTTAAACTATGAAGAAAAAAAAAGAGAAAAAAAAAAAAACTAGAAAAAAAGAACACAACCCCCCCCAAACAAACTTTAAAGCTTTTTTGTGTTTGCTAGAAAGATTAACTCAAAATTTTTCCCAGAAAAACAAAAATAAATTTTCATTAATTATAATGTAGACTTGACTATCATAAAGTCAATATTTAATGAATAAAAACAATTGACAAGAAACTCATTATTACGCTAGTTTGTTTGGTAAAAGGGGGTACAGTTAGATCCACCCTCAACTCGGAAGCATATTTGACTTACATTCCATCAGTCAATGAAGAGGATTTTTCTTTTCTTTTTTCTTTTGTAATTATCTTACCTTTTTTCACTTCAGAATCTGATTACTCTAACGGTTTTAGGAGATTTAAATTAATTATATTTTATATTTTCAAAATGTTTTTATTATTAAAGACTCATGTCTATGCCCACCCAAATCTTTTTTTGTGTATATTAATCCTTTTTGAAATGTAGTTCATCATGCAAACTTAATTTTTTAAAGTTTAAAGCACGAAAAATTTTGCTGATGGTGCTAATTGTGGATAAACCACTGCTGACGAAGTCCTACTTCCTCCTTCTCCTTCTCTCTCTATCTCTATGCATCTCTTTATCTATCTATCTATATATATATATATATATATATATATATATATATGAGTGTGTGTGTGTGTGTGTGTGTGTGTGTGTGAGAGAGAGAGAGAGAGAGAGAGAGAGAGAGCAAATATATAAAAAAACGAGAGGATGATTTTATTTATTGTTTAATTATTTGCCACGTTAAAAGTTTCGGTTTTTATATTAAACCACCATTAGGGCAATGTTAATATATGATATTGTATCTTCTGAATTACCTTAGCTTTTAAAATGAAGCAAAAAATGAGAAAAATCTTTGCATTCTATTACCGCTAATGGCGCTTTGTTTCAAAAACTATGTGATATAATTAGGGTTCGAAATTGATTGTAAAGCGTAACATAAAACTAAAAACTAAAAAAAAAAAAAAAATAGGCTTATTAAGTCAAATTAGCGCGAAAATGTGACAAAATTCCTTATTTTAAATTAGATTTAATTAACTTTTGAAACTTTATACTCACTTTTGATGTCCTTCAATAACGCTTCTTATAATTTTTCCTAAATAGCAAACAGCTGTATATATATATATATATATATATATATATATATTATTTTTTTAAATATATATTTAATAGCATGGATACTTATCAGTGACCACTGGTTTCACGCCATATTTTTCTGCCTGATGATTGTCATATAAAGACGGCATGAAACTAGTGGTCGCAGATAAGCATCAATGCTATTAAATATAAAAACTAACATATATTTATTTATTATTATATAATAGCTCTATTATAGATATTGAGTTCTCTCCAAATTATACCGCATTTGGTCTACTATTAACCCACCTAGGGAGATACTGACAACCATACACTGTTGTAGTATTATATATATATATATATATATATATATATATATATATATATATAATTTTAATACAAATTTTGTCTAATTTTTTGGTTTCATTTTAAAATTGAATATAATTCAGAAGTTTCAACATCACATATCAACATTGTAGGAATAAGAAAAAGGAGGCGTAAGAGAGGGAATCCTGGAGGAGGCTTAACGAGAGGGGACATGACACAATTATACTACTAAGATAACAAATGTATTTACCTGAGATGGGGTACCGAAAAAAGATCCAGACCGTGGGTGTCATGAGTAGGAGAAGGGAATGTAGCCTCCAAACTAGCTCCCTTTCGTGTGTCCAAGCTTGCTGCATATACCTATTTTTTCTCGAATGTTATGCCACCCAACCATTTCCTATTACATCTGATTTTCCTCCGAAGCTGATACTTGAAGAATGCAGTCAGATGGCGATGAGAAAAAGACTCATTGTCATACAGTCCTTTCAGTCGCGTCGTCTAGATCCCCATTCAAGCCTCGGCTTGGATCACAAGAAACACCATCCGTTTCATACCCGTCCACAGAGGATGAACATTGTCAACGTCAAACTGCACTAACTGCTTAGGACCGATGCGAGTTGTCACCTCATTGACGTAGGTCCCAAAGCCGGTCACTGTTGTTGAAGGCGTGCTCAGTTTGTTTTAATTCACTATCATAGCGGGTTCAATCTGGCATATCTGCGGTGTCCGCTTTGAAAGACACGTCAGCAAGGAGTAATACATTCCAAGCGAGTCACAAGGTGAGCGAAAAATCAGAATTTTTATAACACGAACCTGGTGCCTAGTTCCACGAGGAGATAACTTCTTCCAACGACAACTCGAATTTTTTAATATGCGGGCCCAAAACTGGTTTCGCCACTAAATCCCAAAACAGTATCTTTTGCTCTTGGGTTACATGCAATTTATATATATATATATATATATATATATATATATATATATTGCTAAATAAACACATATTAACATTGCCCTGATAATAGTTTAATATAAAAACCAAAACGTTTAACGTTAGCAAACAATTTAACAATGAATAAAATCCTCCTTGTTTTTTTGATATTTGTATATTTTCATATTGTTGGATTGATTTTTATTTCCCCTTACGCCGATGACATAGCGATTCTGGCAAATACACCCAACCAAACCGAAACACTACTGGATAATTTGGAACGAGCCGCCGCAGGCATTGGCCTCCATGTCAATGCACACAAAACTGAATATATGTGCTTTAATCAAACAGGCGACATTTCCACACTAGACGGAACCTCTCTGAAACTGGTAGACAAATTCACCTAACTAGGAAGCAGTGTCTCAGCAACCGAAAAAGATATCGACACGTGGCTAGCGAAGGCATGGACAGGTATCGATAAGCTATCGATCATATGAAAATCAGACCTGACCGATAAAATGAAACGCAGTTTCTTCTAGGCAGCGGTCGTGTCGATACTGCTGTATGGATGCACTACTTGGACGCTAACAAAACAGCTGGAGAAGAAGCTAGATGGCAATTACACAAGAATGCTGCGAGCAATATTGAACAAGTCCTGGAGGCAACACCCCACAAAGCACCAACTATACGGCCACCTGCCTCCCATCACGAAAACTATCCAAGTTATACGAACCAGACATACGGGAAACTGCTGGAGAAGCAGGGACGAGCTCATAAGTGGTGTACTCCTATGGACCCCCACATATGGCCGAGCAAAAGCAGGACGACCAGTTCGAACATACAGCAGCTATGTGAAGAAACGGGATGTAGCCCCGAAGACCTGCCAGAGGCGATGAACGATAGGGAGGAGTGGTGAGAGAGGGTCAGGGATATTCGTGCTAGCGGCACGAGTTGATGATGATATATATATATATATATATATACATTAGGACTTCACTAGCTGTACTATATCCAGAGATGGACCAATCACCAGGACTTTTGAGTTCATTATTTTATCAAAATGAAAAAAATCTTAAATCTGATTTCGAACATAATTCAATTTAAAAATTCCCTTATGAACTCAATACTAACAATAGACTTCCCTTTCTCGGTCTCCAAATCGACAATAATGACAGGCGCTTCACCAAATCTATATATATATAAAGCCTACTAGTACGAATTCCTACCTTTTAAACAATAAGATGGAGTTTATAAAAGATTTATTAATAGAGCACAACTAACATTCTCCGCACGTACACTATTCTTAAAAGATCTTTCTAATATCAAACAAACATTAATAAATAATGACTTATCTAATTTTGTTATTGACAACTGAATATACGAAAACCTTGAGAAAGTAAACAAAGCATAAGAACAATACGGATAGCAACAACTATTAAAATATTATTCACAACAATATATATATATATATATATATATATATATATATACTTTCAAATAAGAGGTCCACAAAGGGATTTGTTTTTAAGTTATTTTTCTTCAACACGTATTTCTGGTGTTTTTAGTCGTCTTCAGTAAGTAAATGATTTATTATTTTCGTGTGTGTGTGTGTGTGTGTGTGTGTGTGAAAGAACAATATATTCAAAGGATATATCAAATATGAATAATATACCAACGATTCGGAGTTTTTCCAACTATTCTCAGTGTGATGATGGAAGAACTCCGAACCACTTGTATACTATTCATATTTGATATATCCTTTGAATATATTGTTCTTTTACGGACACATACACACACAGACATGTTAAAGAAAAATTAATTACTTAAAAACAAATCCCCTTGTGGGCCTTTTTATTTTAATGTATTTTCTTTTTTCTCTCATTGAACAAACAAAAAATTATACATATATGTATATAGCATGGATTCTCTGGACTCTTTCCCGCCATCCGTTCCTATCAGAATGTGTGTGTGTGTGTGGCGTTTGAAAATGAAGTATAAAGTGGGGATATAGTTGATAAATAGAAGATTGCGAAATATAGATAAACTGATCAATGAAATAACTGACATAGACAAGTAGATGATATCATGGTTACGTTTGAAAAAATTCTTACAATACATTGGTCTTTGAATGCTTAAACGCTCACCGACTTTATTATCGTCTGGTTTATAGAAACCTTATATTTTTCTGTGGGTGAATGTCAGCTTTTTTTGAAAATCAGTCTTGGAGAGATGTAAATTATTTTCGGAAAACAATCTTTTTGTGTCAGAACAATTCAGCCACAAATGAGATTAATAAAGAGAATTGTTAATGAGTAGATAAATACGTACATTTCTAGAAAGGATTTTCGTAATACAACTCAGACTTAAGTACTCATTTACATTTCAATAATATCTGGATTGGTAAAAAGCTTTTATTCTTAATTAATATATCGTGTAAGTACAGAAAACAGAAAGACAAAACCAAACAAGGCTGCCTGTTAATGCTCAGCAGATGTGAGGGATAAAAGAATAATGATATCATAAGACATACTCATGAAATAATGCAAAAAACAAAACCTTTGGAAATGGTTTATCCGACTATGAAAATGCCGCTAAAACTTACTTTGGTTCGTCAAGATATAAACGTATAAGATAAATAATGGTATGTAGAGTAAACTAGAAGAGCTGAGATAACAGACACAGAATCAGTCCTATAATGTAGGTGCCCATGGTGTAATGGTTATCGTCGCAGGATATGGACACGGCGACACGAGTTCAAATCATGGACCTGACTGATTGCATTTCACATAACACTAATACCCTTGGGAAAGGTATGAATCCAAATATTCTCCTTCCAGCTATGGGTAAATAGTAGGGCAGACTAGGTTATTCAGCCTTGGTGAGGCAACTAGTCTAGGAGAAGGAAAACTGTGAATTCAAACCCGTTAAAATCCGCTTAAAAAATTGACCTTGTGTCATATCCTACCCGAGCGGAGGGGTTGGTAAATATGATAATGTAGATTAGAAAAATATTCTATATCAAGCACTGATAGACGTGTAGAAATCTATAATGCATCCTTGATCTGACGCTAAATTGAATCCGAATGTGGGACTCCAGTTTCGAAGTTGTGAGGAGTGTAGAGTCACCATTTTGTTGATATTACTATCAAGCCAACTTTGACTCAGTCTGGCAGTTCCTGAGTAAAATAAATCATTTTGAGACAATGTTAAGATGATTTTAAACTACATTCATGTATTTAGCATAAAAACATTTATATTGCAACTTAGTATGCAGTGTTTATTTGTTTAAAATTATTTCAAAGATAGATTTTTTACCTCATATAATTAGAGACCATAATTGTTAAACTGACTTCTGCATAACATATCCCAATTGTGGCTGAAATGCCATATCTATCTATCTATCTATCTATCTATCTATCTATCTATCTATCTATCTATCCTGCTGCTTCCTGTCTGTGGAATTCTGGATACATCAGTAATATGATAAAAGTGTTGACTGCTTTAATGTTTGAAATGTATTTTTGCTATTATGGGTATTATAAAATTTTGTCATTATTCGATTGAATGATAAAGCACTCGTTGATTTAAGCAGGTTTTCATCACATATAGCTAAGAAAGCTGACTCAATAACCACTCTCATTTTTAATGATAAGTCAAATAACAGGCCCCAATATAAAAGAAATACATATTTTCTCGCTGTTTAAAGTAAAAATTAATTACGCTTTAAAAATCTAATCAAGTTATCATTAAATTCTGTAATCAAGTGAAATAACTGTTAAATTGATTTATCTTTCACATTATATAAAGTAATGCATTTTCATAACAACCAGTTTATCTGCGAGATTTCTAATTTCAGGGCTTAATTTCTTTGTGAACGCAGACCAGACAACGATTATTATTAAAAGTCTGTTCGAAGAATCTGATGCTGTAGTCTTCCGCAAAATCTTATGCCTGAAATCAAGAAATTCACACTTCGTATATAGTAATGTCAGCGATCTTTAGATGATCAATGAGACTGGCTTAAAAGTAGATTTGCCACTCCTAGAATAGTAAACCCAATAATAATTACTTATCTGCATATTAAAAAATCTGTTCACAAATTATAAAGTTTTCAGATGTCATTTTCGTAAAAGATTATATTTACCATCGATTCGAATATTCAGAAAGCAAAAGTGTCTTTGTTTTGGAAGACTGATTGACTCAATGACGAACTGGAAGAAATTAGCGAAACGCAGATAATTCATGAAAAACTACTTACCAAAACAGAGGAAAGATAATTGAAAATAGTTACAACTACGACGGTTAATTGATAAATAACCACGTTGCATCGTTAATAAGGGAAATAGAAATATATTTAAATATCAATTCGGTAGTCTACAAATTCCTGTTGAAACTTGCTTAGTGTCAGTTCGCTGAGTGACAGCACTAAATAATAACGTTCGTTAGTCATGAATACTATATATGATTTACATATATAGCAGTAATTTTGGGGATTAAAATTTCTGCCAAAGTATTCTAAAACCGTACAAAATCTTAAATGATACAGTACAAAATTTGACCTGAAAGAACTATTGGTCTGAAATGAGATTATCTATTTGCTTTTTAAAATTTTATTTATGTTTTTGTATCGCAAGGCAACAAACAGCGAAAATGATAAAGTCTCAAACTCAAACTCGTACAGCGTCAGTTTGATACTATAAAATTTGAAAAAGGCATTCAAATACTTCATTCGGAAGTAAAATTAAAGTTACTACGTTTAACTATATTTAGAGCAATAAACATTTTTCATAATGCAAAATGGACAGAAGTCTGATAAAAATGTGTCGCTCTAAAATCGTGACTATAGTGAAAAATAAATTTCTTATTTTGGTGTCAGTTTAATTTTTCTATCAGGTCAAAAACTTCTTTTAAAGATTAGAATAAAGATCTTATCAACCGTCGTAAAATATATAATCACATTTTTTATCCCCAACAGTTAATATTTTGAAATTTTAATAGATGTTAATGGATTAAAAACTTTTTGGCAGTTATAACATAACATTGACCATAGAATTAGGGGAAAATCATCATTTTTTTGTAGCTTATATCTATTTATTGTCACACGAGCGCTCCTAAAGTAAGGCTATCTATTCATGTTGACTCTTGTTCATCTCTGGATAAAATGCGTAGCCAATGACAGTGACTATGTGAAAAATAGTGGCTAATTGCTCAAAACTTAGTCGGTATTATTGTGTTCCATATATCTGTTGTGTTCCATATATCTGTTGTAGTTTCCGTGGAAATCAATAGGAGACGTTATATTTGATTTGAGCATCGTTTCTCTCTCTCTCTCTCTCTCTCTCTCTCTCTCTCTCTCTCTCTCTATCTATCTATCTATCTAGTGCAATGCAAAACTTTAAACTCAGGTGTAAATTTCTGATTGATTTATTGTTCTAATATTTTTTGCATTTAGCCTAGTTATAAGTTATGTACACAGTTATCTTAAAAAATGAACTATTTAGATCAGAGGGATCGATCGGTTAATTGGTAACAAGTTCCGAAAAACTGAACATTTATAGCTAATTTTATTGTTCAATTAGAAATTTTATTGTAATTTTTCAGGAAAAATATCGTTAATATTTTGTTGTATCACTATTACAGTTAATGATATGGAAAATACTATGTGGCACATCAAGCGTTTTGTTTCAATTTGATATGACAGTTTTCGTTCTTATATTGTATTCAATTTCGTCCCACCTTTAAAAACTTTGCTTGCCAACCAACCCTATTCATTTTCAGTGATGTTGAGATATAGGCTTTTGGCCAAACTAAAATGTTAGTACATTGCTCTTGAAGAATTCGTTGCGTGACTTTTCCCGCACGAACATCAGCATTATCCTGCTGAAACATGAATTATGGGCCACCGATTCGAACAGTTCTAGCTACTAAATTCCCATTTCTTAACCTATCCACGTATCCTGTTGCATTTAGCCGCCTGTCAACGGATTAGAGTACCATCTTCCCAACATAACCTACAGCACACTGAATCCTGAGCCCACCACCTCGATCCACACCCTTCGACAATTTTTTTTTTGGTAATTGTGAGTCATGACTGATAGACGTAAAGTTAGAATTTCTTCTCGTCTATGAAGCGGACCCTCCGCCACTCTCCATTATACATCTGAGGGAAGTCTCGCAAATTCCAGTTTCAGTTGTTTGTGGATCTTTTTCAGAACTGGAAACCTTTTCTGTCCGAATCCTGTTTTCTTAATGTTTTTTGATAGTCCCTTAGTGAATTAAAAACCCTGAGTTTGCATACAAACGAGCAATAGACTAATTGAAGTTTTGTCGCAGTGCTTAGATAAACGCCTGATCACCACGAACAGATATTCTGAGTCTATCAACTCTTGGCACCATATCTTTCTGGATTCCATAAAGTTTGTTTTGTTATATAGTTATTTACACGTTCATGCATCACAACGACACAACATCAAAGACAGACGCATGAAGGAAAACGCAGGAAGGAACGAAGCAGGTAGACTTCTTTTCAAATATATTCACCTCTCACTTTATTGCAAGGTTTGAAAAGGGTTACTCAAAGTTTGCATGTGTCTTTCTTGTTCTCCTGATGTTGGGGTCTACTCCATCGGGGCTTTCCGAGGGCCCCCTCGGTCTGGTGTGGCCTTCCCTATCACATCTCGTCTCTAACCCTCTGGGAGTCTGCTGGCAACTGCTTTTGCACCCCGAACTCAACTCAATTATATAATAATTCAACGCCCACACGATCACCCACTGGATCTTTGAAATCGGATGTTTAATCGTCATCAAGCGGAAATAACTGTCATGCAGTTCAGAGGTTACTCTCTTCCGGTGCATCACTATTAGTGGCACAATGGGACCTTCATCTTGTCCCATATCATAAGCCTTAATCCGCCCACGCGATCTCTTTCGATTACTGGCCATTGGAATGTGTCACTTCCTTCCGGTGTATCACCTTGGAATAGCATTTTTGGGCTGGGTCGAAGGTCAAAATATAACAGTTTCACAACTGTTAAATTACGCTTAATTATTCACCAAGCAAGAAAACTTTATCAAAGCCCTTTTCTTAGGTTCAACAATCTTTGCATGACCGAAATTAGACAGTTTTTATCTCTTTCTCGCAGACACTGTTTTAACAACACAAACCGATAAGTTGATCTTGAACTATATATATATATATATATATATATATGTGTGTGTGTGTGTGTGTGTGTGTGTGTGGTAAAGATTTGAGCAAAGTATCCACGACTTAATTATTAATTCAATTATCATGATTATATAAAACTCAATTTATTTATGATCTCAGCTCAAAACTTCCCTATTGAACAATGTTTAACTGAGATGAATTTATTCTGAAAAATAATTTAATTATAAAAAAAATTTACTTGAATTTGAAGTTTTTGTCATCATCACACATAGAAAAACATACACATATGCATAGAATCGTTTGAACAAGTCCTAGAGGCAGCACCCCACAAAGCAGCAGCTGTAAGGCCACTTACCGCCCATCACGAAAACTATCAAAATTAGACGAACCAGACATGTAGGACACTGCTTGAGAACTAAGGATGAACTTATAAGCGATATACTCCTGTGGACTCCTTCACATGGACGAGCAAAGGCAGTACGACCAGCTCGAACCTACATACAGCAGCTCTGTGCCGATACGAGATGTAGTCCTGAAGACCTGCCGGAAGCAATGGATGATAGAAAGGGTAGCAAGAGAGGGTCAGAGATATCCGTGCTGATGGCGCGACATGATGATGAAATATATATATATATATATATATATATATATAAAGGTCGTCCAAAAAGTTCTAATCTCCACTCACCAAGAAGATTCTAGCAGAGCACTTTTGTTATGGGAACACATTACCACTTGTTATAAAACTAGAAAAACTAATTCAGAATTTTAAAGTTTTATAACAAATGATAGTGTCTTGCCGCAACAAAAATGTTTATCAAAGCTCTTCTTTCTGAGTGAGGCTTAGAACTTTTTGAATGACCTTTATGTACACACACACACACACACACACACACACACACACACACACACACACACACGTGTATATACATGCATATTTATATATATATATATATACATACATATATAGAAATAAAGTTATATGACCCTCGTGCACACACACACACACACACATATATATATATATATATATATATATTTACAAAGTTATATATATATATATATATATATATATATATATATATATTTACAAAGTTATATATCACCGTTATTTTTGACAACACGAGTTAAGTAGGTTTGGTTTGGTTTGGTGGGTTTTATGGCATATCAACTTTTGTAGGTTATTTAACGCCAAATCCATTTTTATGTAAATAATCTGTTCTATTTAAAACAATTCACTTTAGCATAAGTACACAGTTTAATTGTCAAAACCATTTCCATTTCAAACTATTCAAGCAGTTATATGTAACAATTCAGTTAAGTGTAAATACAGTTTTAATGTCGAAAAACAGTTCTATTTGAAATAATTCAGTTAAGCATAAGCACGCAGTTTAAATGTAAGTTTACTTGTCAAAAACACTTCTATTTCAAGCTATTCAGTTTACTCAAACAATTCATTTTAGCATAAGTATGCTGCAAGTTCTATTCAACCCATAGATAGGGCCCTATCAGGTGCTACCACTCCAGGCCAGAGTGGACCTGGGAGCGATGGCAATGAAGGGGTACTCCGCATTCCCCAAAGCTCCAGCACTGCTGGAATCTCACCATCAGATTGTTTAGTGTCATATCCAGGACACTCGTTGGTGGGGGGGTCTTACCCCTCTGCAGAGGTGCAGTGTATTCTACAGCCCCAGCTGACTGGGCAAACGAGTTAAGTAATTCTGGGTAAAAAGTATGGTTACTGTCGAATATATCTCACTGAAATGAAGCAAAGTATATAGAATTAACGACTTAAAAGTAATGGGGTTAGAACCGGAGCAACAGTCTAACACCATATTCAAAAGGTTATGAGATTATTTTCGGATATGGGTGATAAAAATAGATCATAATTTCCATGCCTCGTCTCTTGAAAAACTTTAATTCAAATTTTAGTACATAATTATTTGAATGTTTCACATTTTTTTCAATTTCTGATCCGAGAGTTTATTTAAAAAAAAAAAAAAAAAAAAAAGAAAAGAAAAGAAAAGAAAAAGAAGTTTTTAGTGTTTAGAAAAAATCAGAATAGAAATTTTCCGATTCAGTTCTCGAATTTTTCCCAATATCGTCGAAAATAGGCGCAATGATAACATAAAGAACAGGACCAAGCTCAAAGAAATCTTTATCAAAATTAAAAAAAAAAAGTCTTTTACAAATGATTTACGACAAAATTTTAAAATGTTGCATAACTAGTTCTTTTGTGCACTTAGTAATTCTTAACAAAAAGGGTTAAATGTTCAAATTTTCAAAGATTTCCTTTGAAGTTGTTTCATTGATAAAAATTTGTTAAGGAAGACAATTCTGGAGTAAGTTCAAAAAGTCACTGAAGTATTTTTGGAGATTTATATTAAAAAAATATAATTTCTTCAACGGCGATGAAAAATCAAATGACGTTAAAAGTTGATTTCTTCAAAAATGGTGTTGAAGTTGTCATTTATTCAACGAAAGTTAAAAAAATCATCGCAGGGTCAAATATCTAGTCAGAGTCAAATGACTCTAGAAGAAATATTTTTTAAAGAGATGGTTGAAATTTGCATAAAAAGGGGCAAATTTTGCTTCAGGAAAAGCAAGAAAATATTTAATTTTCATTATTCGCATAAAATAAAACTAGTTTGGGTTTTTAGAAAAGTTAAAACGTATTGTTTATGCTATCTTCTTTTAGAAAAAGCCAAAATACACGTTGTTTTTTTTTATCATCATCATCATATCGCGCTGGTAGCACGGATATCCCTGACCCTCTCTCGCCACTCCTCCCTATCGTTCATCGCCCTAGGTAGGTTTTCAGGACAACATCCTGTATCCTCACATAGCTGCTGAATGTACGTTCGAGCTGGTCGTCCTGCTTTTGCGCGGCCATGTGTGGGGATCCATAAGAGTACATCTCTTATGAGTTCATCTCTGCTTCTCCAGCAGTGTCCTGCATGTCTGGTTCGTCTAACTTGGATAGTTTTCGTGATAGGGGGCAGGTGGCTGTACAGTTGGTGTCTTGTGGGGTGTTGCTGCCAGGACTTGTTCAGGATTGCACGCAGCATTCTTGTGTAATTGCCATCTAGCTTCTTCTCCAGTCGTTTTGTCAGCGTCCATGTAGTGCATCCATATAGCAGTATCGATGTGACCGCTGCCTGGAAGAAACTGCGTTTCATTTTATGGGTTAGGTCTGATTTCCATATAGTCGATAGCCTATTGATAGCTGTCCATGCTTTCGTTAACCTCGTTTCGATGTCCTTTTCGGTTGATTCGACGCTGCTTCCTAGGTACGTGAATTTGTCTACTAGTTTAAGTGGGGTTCCTTCTAGAGTGGAGATGTCCCCCGTTTGGTTATAGCACATATATTCTGTTTTGTGTGCATTAACATAGAGGTCTATGCTTGCTGCTGCTCGTTCCAAACTATGCAGAAGTGTTTCGGCTTGGTCAGGTGTATTTGCCAGTATCGCTATGTCATCGGCGTAGTCGGCATCGGTAATTGTTGTTGCGGGGTATCTTCTGCTTCTTTTCTTCGTCAGTTCGAAGCCATTCTCTTTGATTTTGTCAATCGATGTTCTAAGTACGTAGTCTAGACAAATGATAAAGAGGTACAGGACCAGCGTGTCCCCTTGTAGTACTCCTGCTACAATGTCAAAGTATTCTGTATCTCCATCCGGTGATCGTACTTTTACTTTAGTGTTTCTATAGAGAATCGTTATTGCCGCTACGGTTTCTTTAGGTATGCCGTACGCTAGTAGGATTTGTTCCATCTTTCTTCTGTGAATGGAGTCGAAAGCCTTGGTAAAGTCGACAAATATTAATGTCGCTTGTAGGTTCTTTGCCCGTACACCTTCGAGGATTCTGCGGATGGTTAATATTTGTGAGGTCGTGGATCTATTTCTTCGGAAGCCATTTTGTTTTTTTCTAAGTATGTTGTCGATTTCGGGTTCTATTCGGTTTCGTAGTAGGGCATTGTAGATTTTGGCAGCTATGGATGTAAGTGTTATGCCTCGGTAGTTTTTTGCTAATCCGAGGTCCCCCTTTTTAGGGAAGGGGAGTATGCATCCCTTCATCCATCTATCTATCAGATTTTGATTGTATACTGCGTTGCAGTGTCGGAGCAGTATGTCGTCGAATTGTCTGGTCTTCCATACTTCCGGGGGAATTTCGTCCAGCCCTGCAGCTTTCCTATTTTTAATTTTTATGAGAACCGAGTCGAGTTCTTCTTGTGTGAACGGTCCTAGTTTAATGTCTAATTGTTTGCTAATTATTCTGGTGATTGGTTCATGCGTTATTTTTGGTGGGTTTCTAAGTAAGTTTTCGAAGTGCTGTTTCCACAGTTTTATTCTTTCTTGTTGGTTTGCTGCTTTAAGTTTTGCTTTGGCTGTGTTCTTTCTTCTGCTCACTTCGTTTATTGTTTGCCAGGCTATTCTAGATTGTCTATCTTCCACCGAGTCTCTAATCTTATCTATCTGATTTTGAATGTATTCTGTCTGTTCCTTTATATATATGCCTGCTAATTGATATTGTGCCGTTTTTAGTTTTAAGGCACTTGTGTTTGTTGGGTTTTTTCGATAGTTTTTGGAGGCTGTTTTCACTAGTGCACGTTTTTCTCTCACCGCTAAAGTTTCCCATGGGACTCTATATTTAGTTTTAATTTTTGTTGGAATGTATTTTGCTGCTGCCTCGAGGTGTGCATTGACGAAATTTTCGTATTCGTCGTTCGGTGTACTTTTTTCCGTCTTTTCTTGTAGTGTTTCGAATCTGTTTCTTAATTCTAATACGTATTTATCTCTTATATCTTTGTTGTTTAATAGGGCCCAGTCATAGTGTTTGGTGGTCGCTGTTCGTTTGGCGTTTTTTCGTAGGCTTAACCGTATTTTCGCCGTGACTATTCGGTGATCGGTGGACACACCCTCAAAAGAGGAGTATGCCTCGCAATTCAGTGCACTATTTTTCCATTTCTTGTTTATAAGGACGTAGTCTATCTGAACTTTAGTATTGTTTGCGTACGTGTATGTCCATAGTTTGCCCTCTCTTTTTTGGTAGTTTGTATTGAGGCATGCTAACCTATTTTCTATCATGAAATCTGTTAGATGTTGCCCATTCCTATTTGATGTGTTGTGGAGGCTGTATTTGTTGTTTCCGTTTTTCCCGATTTGGGCATTCATATCTCCGCCAATGACTAACATGTTGTGTTTCGGGATGCTACGCACTAATGAGGATAACTCATCGTAGAAGGTGACTAGTTCAGTTTCTTCACTAACATTGGTGGGGCTGTAGCATGAGATGATTGTTGCTCTGGGGTTACCGTTAAATGTAGCTGCCATCATTCTAGGTTGTATTTTCTCAACGCTATTAAGCGTTTTTAATGCTCTAGGTCCTATAAGTAATCCTACCCCTCCTACTGCGGCGTTGACAGAGTTTTTCCATGCGGATACAGTGGCGAGCGACCAGCCATTGCCAGTTTCGTGATATTTGATATCTTCGGAGTGCGTGTATCTGTGTTCTTGTATGCATATTATGTCTATCTTATGTTCTTCAGCCGATGCGATTAGCTCTGGGAGTTGTCCTATTCTATTTAAGGTTCTTACGTTAAATGTGGCTATTTGTAGTGTTTGCTTGCATTTTAGTAGTTTTGATTGTTTGAGCTCTGTAGCTGATTTTTCGAACACTGAGGCCAGGGCCCCAACCTCAGCAGGACGCGCCCCTTTTTTACCCGCGCGAAGAGCGATGCGGTTTGTGTAAGTGGTTTGAGTGTGGGTCATGGTTATCTTTCGATGGCTGTTTTATTCTCTTCTATAGAAGCCACTCTTATAGAGGAGCAGCAGTAGTTCCCCGATCGAACTAACGATCCTGAGCGTAAAGTCGTCAAACTCACGTCCAGGACCCGTTTAGGTATTGAGTTTGGTCGTCCATGGGTTTATTCAAATACCTTTACGTACATCATGCTGCTTCCCATGTGTACGAAAAAAAAAAGGGGGGGGTAATTTTGGTTTAAGTTTTAACTTAGTTAAAGTCCAACATTAAGGTACTTTCGTATGACTTTCACTGGTACTGACTTTCGCTTTTTTTTTTTTTTTTTTTTTTTGCTGTATTGGGACTTTTCCTAGGCTTTTTATTTATCTTATTATTTTATTTATTTTTTATTTTTTTACTACAGTTGGGAACCTAGCAGGCTTCAGGAATTATAGAGCTTAAATTTTTTTTTTTTTCTCTTGGGGGTGCGGGCCTGTGGTAGCATTAGGTGTTTTAGGCTTTTTCTTTTAAACTACTGTTAGGGCTTTCTTTACGTATTTTTAAATTATTCGATAGAAGAGATTCAAAAACATTCTGCCTTGTTTGCTGACATTTGGAAAGACTAACATCAATTTGGCTTTATAGTAGAGTAAGCGTGTCTTTACATTTAAAACGCATAGTTTAAGCATTATTTCACAAACAAAATACAGCATAACATTTTGTAAAATTCAGCATTTTAAATTGATAGCACTTAAAGACATACTGACCAATATTGATATATTTCTTCCAGTTGGCTCCTGAGTTCAAATGCTGCTTCTTCGTTTTGACTTTTATTTACTACTGAAATTTTAGGTAGCTTTGGAGGCGGTGGGTGGGGAGAATTCATTTCATTTCTTTTTTTTTTTCTTTTTCCCTTACTCTGGGGGGGGGTGGCTGTAGTAGCATTAGGTGTTTTAGGCTTTTTCTTTTTCTTCTAAACTACTGTTAGGGCTTTCTTTACGTATTTTTAAATTATTCGATAGAAGAGATTCAAAAACATTCTGCCTTGTTCGCTGACTTTTGGAAAGACTAACATCAATTTGGCTTTATAGTAGAGTAAGCGTGTCTTTACATTTAAAACGCATAGTTTAAGCATTATTTCACAAACAAAATACAGCATAACATTTTGTAAAATTCAGCATTTTAAATTGATAGCACTTAAAGACATACTGACCAATATTGATATATTTCTTCCAGTTGGCTCCTGAGTTCAAATGCTTCTTCTTCGTTTTGACTTGGAAAGAAGAAGAAGAAGAAGAAGAAGAAGAAGAAGAAGAAGAAGAAGAAGAAGTTGTTCAAGTGTGGGTTTCTGATAAACTTGTAAGTTGTTCCAGTTTCAGCACATATCCAAGAGGATCGAATGTTCTGAGGACAGACCACGGCTAAGAAATATTTTCTGGGCGGTGAAGATAAGAATCAGGGCTCTTTTTATTTTCATTTTCATTTTTTGCACAGTTTGTAAATCTCTTCTGAGCTTTTTTGCTATTTTCCAACATTTAAAAAATGTGATGTTATTTAGATTAATAGTTATGTGTATACAACAAATGTCTTTGTATTCAAATAATTTCTTGTGTCGCTCGAGTAATTGTTAGAATAGACAGCAGTTTAAAAGAGAACTATTTTCGATGAAAATTTTTAACAGCAATTTGATTTTCTAAATAAGTTCCCCCGTTGAAATTACTTTGAATTCTAAATAATTACAATTTTATATAATAAAGTTTTTTTTTGTGAATATACAAGAGAAATAAGCATTCTAAATATAAACATACGTTAATGATACCGTCAGTTTTGATGGCTACTATGCTAGTTTATTTATAAATCATAGAGCCACAAAATTATTTTAATCACATTTTCTTCTATTACATAAAAATAATCAAAATCTCATTAGCATGAAGATAAAAATATCAAATACAACTTTAGATAAATATTCATCTAAAAAGAAATAAATAACGATGTGATGAACTAAGGTTTGCACAACTTGCATGTGTGTGTGTGTGTGTCTGTGTGTGTGTCTGTGTGTGTGTGCATAAGTGCATGACTTATATTTCTGAATTGCAATCTGTTAAAACGTTCAATAAATCTCATAATGACAAACAGTTGTTTACAGAAATCTGAAAACACACGTGGTAAGAAAACCTTTTAAACAGAAAAAAGAAGAAAATATTTAATTAATGGATGTATTAAATAACTTAATGTACCACAAGCAAAAACACATGTAAGAAATTATTTATTATCTTGACAGTTACATACATGATATATATATATATATATATATATATATATATATATATATATATATATATATATATAGGGCCTGGCAGAATGATCTCTTGGGTTTGGAACGCAAAAAAAAAAGCAATATAGGCCCTATTTAAAATTTTATTTTACTATCAGAATTACAATGATTTACCATTTTTTTTTTTGCTGTCACTTTATTTTAAAGATTTACATCGTTCAAATACTTGCCCTTATGAGCTATACTCTCCAGGAAATTTAAAAGTTATAAATAGAATAATCTTAAACTATCGATGAAGTTTGAACAAGAGTGTAGCTAGATATTTAAGGGTCTTGTGGGTTGCCATAGCGCCTTTAAGGATCCCTTCTAACATTTCGTGAAATTTGTTATGGTATAGGGTGTCTCAATATACAAGGGCCCCATGTGACTGCTAATAACTACTAATAATAATATAAGGTGTCTCAATATACATGGGACCCACTTGACTGCTACAACTCTACTAATAATAATATAGGGTGTCTCAACATACATGGGACCCATATGACTGCCAATAACTCTCGTTCTTTTTTGTTTCAGATTTGAAAATAGTATATTATACAATGATTAATCCTCGATCACAATGCCGTGTACAAGAGAGGAAAAATAATTTGCATCACTACTTATTTGGAGACAAAATCATTCAAAACTGTCTTAAATATGATAATGATTTATTTCTGAGACAAGAAACTCCAAAAAGATTGTGTGTCCTGGAAACTGATATAATAAACTTTGATTTGATGTCTCTTGCTCAACGGATTCATTTTTTACAGGGCGTGTTCCGAATGACCGCTATTGCGCTTGTCTCAGTAATAAATCATTGTCATATTAAGGGTTGCATCTATTTTGAGACACCCTCTATAATCTAAGTAGAAATGGACTGGGGTTCTTTTCCATAAGGATCTCACTCTCTTCAAAAATTGAACATTGATAATCGTAATAAATACACAATACGGGAAATAAGTATTTTACAACCTCACTGCGACGGCAGGATGCAACATGAGGTCAAGTTTAATGCGGAGCGCCTCACACATATATAAGAGTAGGGGAAAATGTTGCTAAGAACCTTCGGCATTTCATTATAGGGGCACATAAAATATTAATTGTGATTTTACACCTTTTTAGTGCAAGGGGTAAGGTACTACGTATGGTGGGGGACTATGAAACTTAGCGATAGAACTTATCTCTAGCTTCAGATAAATGAGGAATGTTCCAGTTAAATAATACTGGAATAAGCTCAATTATCATAGAGTGTCTCATATTTATATCATTGAGATAACCTAACTATATCATAATGGTTAAAGCACTGGAGTGCGGAATCGTAGTACGCGAGTTCGCACTTCAGTCGAGCTATTACGTTCACTCTCGGAGAAACGCTTTTAGGAAAGCTATGAAACCCCTAATCATCCAATCTATGGGTTTAATAATACCACTACAGTCCTTCTAAAAAGATGCATTAAATAACCCGTCACAGGATATGGACACGGCGATACGAGTTCAATTCCTGGACAAGACTGATTGCATTTCACATAGCACTAATACCCTTGGAAAAGGTATGAATCCAATTATTCTCCCTCCAGCTATGGGTAAATACTAGGGCAGACTAAGTTCTTCAGCCTTGGTGAGGCAACTAGTCTAGGAGAAGGAAAACTCTGAATTCAAACCTGTTAAACTCCGCTTAAAAATTGACCTTGTGTCATATCCTGCCCGAGCGGAGGCGTTGGGTAAATAGGATTAAATAACCCGAGAAGGTTGATGTACCATTAAATAACAAACAAACAAATAAAACTTGATAAAAAAGCATATTTTGACACTTGACCTCTAAACGAGTAATAATTGTACGCATGCGTCTCTCTCTTTCTCTCTTTCACTGGTCCCGTCGGTTGGGGCTGCAGAATACATCGACTGCATCTCTGTAGAGGGGTAAGACTGCCCCAACGAGTGTCCGGTATATGACGCAGTGAGATCTCTAATTTAATAATGCACTCAAAATACTCTCATTTAAAGAATAAAGCAATTTCCTGTTCAATTTCCACTTGTATGATAATTTTGTTTGCTCTACATATTATGTTGATCGAGTTTATAATTATTTTTTTGCTATAACAATGTTTTTATCAATCTTGACTTTCACACTACCATCAACTAAAAATCTTTTTAAAACAACCAAATTTTTCATCAAATTAAAATAAACTTAATTACCTAAAATGTGAGCTATTTAATTAACAGCATTGTCTAGTGGGTAGAGTGTTCGCCTATGGTCTGGGAGACCTGGGTTCAATCCTAGGTCGTGTCATACCAAAGACTTTAAAAATGGTACTTGATACCTCCTTGCTTAACACTCAGCAATATAAGGTACGTATCAAGGGTAAAGTGGAACTATCCCGGGAATGGAGTAGCGCCCTCCCCTACACCTCTGTGTAGTAGCTATTGAAAAGGGAGCCTTCTGGTCGCCCTCGACTACGGTCGCCATCTTTTCTTACTTTTACTAATTAACAAAACCAATTTTTTCTTTTGAATATTTTATTTCATTTCATTTTTTCTTTATTATCATATTTGCCAACCCCTCTGCTCGGGCAGGATATGACACAAGGTCAATTTTTAAGCGGAGTTTAACAGGTTGGAATTCAGAGTTTTCCTTCTCCTAGACTAGTTGTCTCACCAACTGGTTGAAGAACCCAGTCTGTCCTACTATTTACCCATAGCTGGAGGGAGAATAATTGGATCTATACCTTTCCCAAGGGTATTATGTGAAATGTAATCAGTCTCGTCCAGGATTTGAACTCGTGTCGTCGTGTCCATTTCTTACGACGATAACCATTACACCCCGGGTACCTTCAAACAAAAAATATCGAGTGTGTTCAAACTTTTGATAATAATCTGAGCTATTTGGTACTGAATTTGCCGTAAGTTATATATTCTGTCTGTAACCGAAACTATGTCTTTACCGACATCACAATTTCTTTAGTTATTTACGATATATTTTCAACAATGATAAAATAATGATTATTTATCTTAATGAAAAATGTCTTTATTAAAGTCAAGGTGAGATAGATTAGTATTAGTGCTATGGGAAATGTAATCAGTCTCAATCAGGATTTGAACTCGTGTCGTCGTGTCCATTTCTTACGACGATAACCATTACACACCATTTATTATTGTCGGATTAAATTTCCTTTATTTTTGATAGGTGTATGCTGACATAATTTTTGGACATAAATAAAAACTGGCAACAATTTCTCTCCGAATGTTATTTTTATATGTGTGCGCACGTATGTATGGTCTCCTATATAAATAGTGTCTCACTCTTGCTTTTCTAAACATAAGATACATAAAATGAAATAGCGCAACAGAATTCCTGGCAGTAAGGCTGACTATTTATTGCCAGATGAACGCCACCAGGAAGAGTCTATATAAAAAAAAAACAGACATCTTTCCGAAATCTTTGCTCATAATCTACATAAGGTTGAATATGAGAACTGAGACATCGCAGACAATCATTATTTCGCTTATTGTAATTTTTGCACTTCTTTGTTACCAAGCAGTATCAGCTTGAGTGCCATGTAAAAGTAGCAAGATCAATTAGAGTATCTTTTAATACTTGAATCTGTCTCCCATTTCCCATTAATGTAGTCTTGTCTATTATATAGCAATGGCTACATGTGTTAATAATTACCGCTATTCACTTTAGGTAAAAATAGATAAGGATATAGATCAAATTTTGACAGATAAAAAAGCTAGTATGTAAATAAGAATCTATCTATCTATCTATCTATCTATCTATCTATCTATCTCAGTATATTCACATCTATTTATCAATCAGTCTATTTATATCTATCTCAGTCTGTTCATATCTATCTATCTATCTATCTCAGTTCATATTTTAATGTATTTTAGTATCTTTAGAGTAAGAACATAACCTAACTTATATCGTTAATTGAATTGTAAGCATTAGAAATACAGAAAAAACAAAATAATTTTGAACAAAATTTAAAATTCACAAAATATGAGCACAAGAAAGGCACAGACAATTTTTTTACAAGATTATGAGTGATTAATAAAATTTCTTTGTGCAAAACGTATCAAAATTATAAATCATACTATATATATATATATATATATATATATATATTATATATATATATATATATATATGAGCAGGGAGGAAAGAATTGTATCATTCTCTGTTTTGTATAAGCTAGGAGATGGATGATTGGAGCTGTTTTTCGGCAGGCAGCTTTTATTGAAATAGAGGAACAATGTGTTGAGTTGGGCTTTTATTGAGATTACGAAGAAAGATCGATTGTCGGCAATTTTGCACATGCCTTCAGTTGATCAAAAACAGGATTTTTTTACCAAGTGTAATTGTTAAACAGAAGCTTATAAAACAACCACTGTTTTTTTGTGCATAATTAAAAATTTTTGGATGTCTTATGCTTTAAGTCGAAAGCTAAAACAACAACAACAACAACAACAACCCCATACTCATTGAAATATGGTTCTGACTCTTATGTCGCAAAATATATTGTGCTGCAAAGTATCCCAAAATGTCAACGGAGAGACATCAAGGTAAAGAAAGAGGAAGACAAAAATAAAAAAAAATAAATAGAAAAAGATTGATGGTGGTAGTCATAACCAATAACCCTTACTACCATCACTCTAACCTATATCTATTCCTCTCCCTTTCTTTCCTTTTCTGTCCCTTTCTTTAGACCCTTCCTTCCTTTTATATTTTCCTCATTATTTCATCTATTTTCTCAATTGTTGAACTTTAGTTCTGTTTTCAATAAAGAACGAAATATAATTGAATCCGTTGTCAGTGTTGGTTTATCTATTTTTCCACTTGTTTTTATCATCATCTTGTCAGATTTACCAAAATTTACCATTTCTCCACACACACACACACACACACACACACACACACACACACACACACACACACACACACACACATATATATATATATATATATATATATATATATATATATGTATATATATATATATGTGTGTGTGTGTATGTGTGAGGTAGTAGTCAAAAATAAAATATTTATTTACCAAAATCTACCATTTCTCCACACACACACACACATACACACACACACACACACACACACACACACACACACACACACACACATATATATATATATGTGTGTGTGTGTGTGTGTGTGTGTGTGTGTGAGGTAATAGTCAAAAATAAAATATTTATTTACCAAAATCTACCATTTCTCCACACACACACACACACACACATACACACACACACACACATATATATATATATATATATATATGTGTGTGTGTGTGTGTGTGTGACCGTCTATTTTCTTGGTGAAATTGTGCTTGACACGGATATATTCACTGAGTCATCAGCAGAAAGGTGAAGAAAACTGGTTACTCTAACAGATAAGGTTTTAGAGTCGCAGCTTTCAAATTTAATAGGAGAAATCATACTTTACATTCGTCCTTCTTTTCAGCGCTCATACAATTGGTTGGCTGAATAGCTAAAAATGATCACATCTCATTTTCTGCTGAACGATTATGAAACCTTAAAATAATTTCTATGTAAACAGGCAAGGCATGTAAATTCATTAGCATGATATTTCAGACACACACAATTCACATATATTGGATATACTTGATTGAACTAATTCATCTTTGGTCCTCACGGTTTGCGTTCGATCCTAAGTGAAAATTATGAATTTGAATAATGACTTTCGAAGCAAGCATGCCTTTTCAACTTAAGAAAATAACTTTCATTTTCATTACCAATTTGGATATAAATAAAGAAACTGTTAGAATTATGGAAGAATACACTCTTTTTCGCACTTATATCTTCATGGATTTATAAAAATGGCTTACTTTTCTTTTCTGAACAGTTTCAATTTATTCATTATGTCTCTAATAAAATTAACAATAAAAAGGTTTATTTCAATGGCTGATATAACAACCAGTGATAAAGAAATATGTAATGTGTTTTTTTTTTGTTTTTTTTTTTGCATTTTATCATAATGGCCGCAAATAACCGGGTTGTATCCCATCGTGCATCACTTGATGTGAGTGCTTAATAGTTAAGCTCGCTTGAATAACAAAAAGGACGTTTTTGGCATTTTTGCTCGATGAAAATAAAATCGACAATTTTCTTTCGTATATAGGAAAGCGGGGAAAGAAGAAATTGAATAAATATCAGATATTACAATAGGACCTCATTATTTGCAGTAGATAGTTTTCAAGTCACCTCACCTCGGAGATAGTGAAATCAGCAGATAATAGTGAAATCCGCGGATATAGTATCGTTTTTAGTATATTGGTATATCCAAATTTTTTTCATCAGGCTTGATTAGGTTTCTTTATTTAATGGCATATCAATCTTCGTGGGTTATCTAGTGTCAAAGTCATCTTTGTAGAAGAACAATAGTATTATTATTAAATCAATATCTGTGAGGATAAGGGGGTTAATACCTTACCTAAGTGTATTTGTCCAAAAGTGGACGTAATAGCGTAACTGGTGTTCGAACTTGCTTACTACGATGTCACAGAGCTGTACATTAGCCACAACGTCACAGGGATTCCCTTCAACAGGAAATCGATTTTTTTAAATTAGTATTAAAAAAGAAAAGTTTTTGAAATTTTTTCTCATCATTTTTCTTTATTTTGTGAAAAAAATAAACAAACAAAAAAAACAACAAAAAAAAACAAAAAAACAACAACAACAACAAAAAAAACAAAAAAACATTTGTTTGGTTCTGCGACGAATATTTCGATATCCTATTTTGAAAAATGCAATTAAAATTATGAAATATTTTTTCATTATTTGTTTTTAATTTTTTTTTTTTTTTGCCAGGATTAATAATTCCTTGTTATTAAGTTCAAATTAGGGCGAATGTGAACACAGAGACAATGCGACTGATATTTTGGATAGGAGGCTATTGTACTTGACATCATAAACTCAATTAAAAACAGAAATGATGCACCTGCCAAAAATTAAAAATTTTTGTCTTGTAAAAATGAAATGGATTAGACAACATTCCAGGTTTGGTTATTTGGTTTAATGGCATATTAACCTTGAAGGTTATTTAAAGCCAAATCCTATTTAGCATTCACCAATGGTCTTGGAGATCAGCGTTCTCTCCCAGGTCGAGTTATACAAATGATTAAAAAAATGTTACTTAATGCCTCATTGCTTAACACAGCAATATAAAATAGGGATCACACGTAAGTGGAGCAAGTCAAGGAAAGGAGCTGCCCTCTCTCGTACACCTCAGTGAGTTAGCTATTGAAAAGGGAGCCTTCGGGTCACCTTCGACTACGGTCGGCCAACTTTATCATATATATATCTACGTATATATATATTATATCTATAAATTCTATAGAAATAAGTAAAGTAAAGTTGGCGACCATAGTCGAGGATGACCCGAAGGCTCCCTTTTCGATAGCTACTACACCAAGGTGTAGGGGAGGGCGCTACTCCTTTCCCTGGATTGCTCCACTTTACCCTTGATCTGTACCTTATCATGCTGAGTGTTAAGTAAGGAGGCATCAAGTACCATTTTTTGAGTCTTTGGTATGACTCGACCTGGGATTGAACCCAGGTCTCCCGGGCCATTGGCGAACACTCTAACCGCTAGGCCAGTGTCCGGTCTTTCTATAGATATATTTAAACGGAATTATCCAACTTGAGTACTTTTGAGGATCTTCTTAATAGAGGTATATAACGAATTTTATTTTTATGAATATTCAAATTATGACATGGGAATCTTTACGTAAGATAAAAATATTCCCCGAAGTTAACGGTTAAAAGAAGAGAATTTTTAAAATCACATCTGATGAGCCCAGAGAACGGGCAGAATAAATTTATAATGGAATATACTTATTGATTTTTTTGTTTCTCAATTATATATATATATATATATATATATATATATATATAAGTTTTGAAAGTGCATTGTTTGAAGGAAACTTTGTTTTTAAACGAGTTCGTGGTCAATTGTTTTGCACTCAATTTAAATGTTTTCAAGTATTGCTATTTCAGAGCAATTGTCCCCCAGCCACTGCCTCCCTTAAGATAAAATAAGGTTGCGTATTTTACCACAAAGGAAAATTGAATAATACGGTTAAGACTATCATATAGATGACAGGGCTTGGTATAATTACCCGATTGATCGGGCATCTTCAACCACCTGTCTAGCCCAGTAAGGGATAAAGTGGAGTGTTACAGGTCGTATCACAATTTCGGTTGCCGAGTTGCGCATTACTCAGTTACCAAGATCCCGTCTTTAAGTATTATGGGTCACCACCCTTGGCTAATGGGTCGCCTCTTCGTGGGGTAGGGCTAACCTTCTGCTGAGATGCAGTCGACATATTTTACAACCCCAGCCGACAAGGTGGACACATTTCAGTATTCAGTAAACTAATCTATTATTCTCGCTTAATGGGTTTTAATGATTAGTTGTAACTAGGGTTTTACTTTGAAGTTTGAAGGAAAGCAAGTCTCCTTAGCTCTCCAGAACTTTTCTCAGTATTGTCACTGATCTCAGCAGTTCCTCCTGTTTCCCCCAGGCTCTGCGGGGTTGTTTTTGCAAGAGCTTCGACTATATTTAGTATCACTATTAATTTCATGTTCCATAACTTTTTCAGTTTTATGGCAAGGTCTAAATATTTCTCAGCTTTTCGCTTTCTTTTGCATTTTTTGCTTGAACTGCTGGAACGGTAAAATCGACTAGTTTATTTGATCTTGCTCATTACAAATAGGTTTTGACTTCTTACTGGTATTATCTCATTAGTGTTATTTTAATAAAGGATGATTTATTAGATCATTATTTCATATGGCAGAATTTTAATCATAAGCAAAACATTTAAATAATTTCAGACACTATACACAACCTATACCTCAATTTCTATTGTTCAAAATATCTTTAATGATATACATACTTATGAAATAATAATAATAATAATAATAATAATAATGCATTGCGGAAAAAGCCGATCAACCAATGAAACTTCGTTTTCTCTTGCGAATATCGATTCCTCTTTCATTGCATAATAATCACAAAAATGTCTGCTGATAATGTTACAGTCACATTATGCAGTTAGCACATAATTACAGGAATTGGAAAATAATAGCCTGCTCCTATAAAACACTATCTCGTCAGAAACGTTGATCGCCATTTTCTTAATCTTTATAATCTTTACAATGACCATAATAAATTTCAAATTTTCAAAATGTATTTCTGCATTTTTAGTCTGGTATCTAAACTTTCATTTTTTGGGGGTTAAATATTTGTTGGTGTTCAAGATATTTAAGTTTTCGTCAAGACCGGGCAGACACACAGACCCTCATCATATCAATGGATATACACATGGGTAGTTTATACAATATTATAAAAACATCTTCGGCAATAAGAAATATTATCGCTTTCAATAAGTTGTAACCGAGATGAAAAAAGATTTTATGAACAAATCTTTTCAAATGAATAAGAATTAAAAGTATTTTGTAATTTGCTTGAAGCATTGCACAAATTATTTTATTTTATAGTATTGAATTAATTTAGAGGGCTATTGAAACGCGAAATAATAATTATTTGAGTCAAATTAATTTCAAAGTAAAACTTCATCGTCAAAGACTTTTTTTTTTTATAAATAAACTCGATGTTGGAGGTTCAATTTTTATTTTGAACGTTGTAAACATGGTGGGGTGTTAGAACGCCATGCTGGGTGTTATAACCATGGTGTCATGTGGGGTGTTTAAACGCCATGCGGAATAAACGTGACTTCAGTTGTCATAATCAATTTTATTTTATTTTATTTTATTTTATCTTTATTTCTTATTTTCATTCTATTTTTAAAAAACTTGAATATGTATTTCAAATGTGCATGTTAATTAATAACGTATTCAGTATTTAATTCTAACCTACTGTTAATCTGAGTGTGTAACTTAGCCATTAAAACTTCCTTAATTCTGAGATTACCAACATAACGTTCTATTGCTTCTAATTTAATGGAAAAATTATCATTATTTTTGCATTTAATTAAATGTTTATGGAATGAGGATGCATGTGTGTTGAGGTGTTCTTTAATTCTGATGTGGAGAGGTCTGATTGTACTTCCAATATAAAAGTAATGGCATTTTAAGTAAATTAAGTAAGTGAAGTAAAGTTGACGACCGTAGTCGAGGGTGACCCGAAAGCTCCCTTTTCAATAGCTACTACACCAAGATGTAGGGGAGGGCGCTACTCCTTTCCCTGGATTGTTCCAATTTACCCTTGATCCGTACCTTATAATACTGAGTGTTAAGCAAGGTAGCATAAAGTACCATTTTTTGAGTCTTTGGTATGACCTGGAATTGAACCGAGGTCTCCCGGGTCATTGGCGAACACTCTAACCATTATGCCAATTAAACAATAAATAGCATAAGTTTTTTGGCATATGCTTGGATATCTCATTGGGCAGTTGGCTAGAGTGTATATTGTGATAGTATTGTAATTTTTCTTCATTAGATATTGGCGCAGTGAGGGTTCAGAGTGGGCCAGTTGTATATCTAGCTCTTCCTTGTAAATAGCTCTACGTATTTCTTTGTCTCTTAAGATGAAGTTTTACTTTGAAATTAATCAGACTCAAATAATAATTATTTCGCATTGCAATAACCGTCTAAATTAATTCACTTCTATAAAATAAAATAAGAATTGATTTCCTTCTATCTTTGTCCTTGTGCATTGGTTTAATTAAAGTTCGCATATCAGTTAATGTACAGCATGACTTCCCCAATAACGGAATCCCCAACCGCAGTTTTACTGAGTCGGTCTTGGCTCAATCAATAAAACATCTGTGTCCAAAACGTTTTTCGAATTAAAACTTCTTTGCAAATATATTTCAAAGGAGTAAAATTTTATCAAAGGGGTAGACATAATATGAGTCTTGAATAATAATAATGTAATAAAAGACAAGCAAGGTGATTGCTTTAAATTTATTAAAATATAACTGTGGTTTACTTTAGATGGAAAGTCTTTTAGTATTCAGGGTGGGACAACTACGTTTGACTTCCCAACTAATGGCATTTCGAAAATGTCATCTTGGAATAACAGCGAACAGACAGGTTTATTAAAACACGTCAGGAAATGGACAGCCTATAAATTCAAATGTACGCAAAGAAATTTAAATTCTTTATTTTTAAAAAATATGTCATCAGTTCCCTCAGGTAAAAAGTTCAAATTGATTAGGGAAAAAAGGTGCTGAGACTAAAAATGTTTTCTAATTAATTACATTTTTATAGTTTCCCGCGTAACTGAGTTCCAAATTTCTTAATGGTGATGCGGGACTTGTGTCTCCTCTGATATTTGTCACTGCCTCCAACCAGACAGGACTTGATACAAGGTCAATGACCCGAAGGTCGATTATAGTGTATGTTTAGGTGAGGGAAAAGTCGGGCACGAGTCGAGGTTCGAGCCCTGCTGGACTATACTGCTCATCGGCCCACTTAATGCAATGTGGGTCTGATGAGCCTAGCTGGTCATGGACCCAAATCTGGGTCCAGGCACGTATGCCTGATTATAGCTTAAACTGGATAGCAAAGTCCAGTGCTATGCAAAGGTGTCAATGTTGCAGCTCACCCACCCGAAAGCGGCCGAGCCGAAGTCGTGGGCCTTTCGGTCTGGCATGGAGCATTGACCATCCGGCACAGACAGTCCGCTGAAAAGCCTCCCACCAGAGAGCGAGGTCCAGTATTATACAAGGAGTGACAAAGGAGTTAAATGAAGCAGCTCACCCACCCGAAGGTGGCCCAGCCGAAATTAGAGGTCTTTCGGCCTCAAGTCTGCCATGGAGCAATTGATTGTTCGGCACGGATGCCAGACAGTCCGCTGAAAAGCCTTTGCACAAGGCAGAGGCTGTGGGTCTGATGTCTCCTCCTCAATCAAATTGGCTGAACTCCAAAAATATCGCTTGTAAAAGTGTTCACCTTAATTTGAATTTAATAAAACGGAATATAAAAAAAAAGAAGAAATCATTACGTTTTTGAAATAGAATATCGATTTCTCGGTTTTTGAGGGGAAAATAACAAATGCTACGCTATTTTCCCCAGGTAACCCGATCCTTGTTGATGGAGATGAGATTTATCTGACTTCGCACCGTCAGATTGGATTCAAAATCATTTTACAGTGGGGTTGGGAGCAAATCATGTGTGGCCGTTGTAGATGTCATGGAACCTATCGACTGCGGAAAACAACATACTGCATTTTTCAATTATTTTCAAACAAGAAATACATATTTGCCAACCCCTCCGCTCGGGTAGGATATGACACAAGGTCAATTTTTAAGCGGAGTTTAACAGGTTGGAATTCAGAGTTTTCCTTCTCCTAGACTTGTTGCCTCACCAAGGCAGAAGAACCTAGTCTGCCCTACCATTTACCCATAGCTAGAGGGAGAATAATTTGATTCATACCTTTTCCAAGGGTATCAGTGCTATGTGAAATGTAATCAGTCTCGTCCAGGATTTGAACTCGTGTCGTCGTGTCCATTTCTTACGACGATAACCATTACACCCCGGGTACCTTCAAACAAGAAATACCGAGTGTGTTCAAACTTTTGATAATAATCTGAACTATTTGGTACTGAATTTGCCGTAAGTTATATATTCTGTCTGTAACCGAAACAATGTCTTCACCGACATCACAATTTCTTTAGTTATTTACGATATATTTTCAACAATGATAAAATAATGATTATTTATCTTAATGAAAAATGTCTTTATTAAAGTCAAGGTGAGATAGATTAGTATTAGTGCTATGGGAAATGTAATCAGTCTCAATCAGGATTTGAACTCGTGTCGTCGTGTCCATTTCTTACGACGATAACCATTACACCCCGGGTACCTTCAAACAAAAAATATCCAGTGTGTTCAAACTTTTGATAATAATCTGAACTATTTGGTACTGAATTTGCCGTAAGTTATATATTCTGTCTGTAACCGAAACTATGTCTTTACCGACATCACAATTTCTTTAGTTATTTACGATATATTTTCAACAATGATAAAATAATGATTATTTATCTTAATGAAAAATGTCTTCATTAAAGTCAAGGTGAGATAGATTGGCCTCAAATCAAATGCGTTAAAAACGTATTTGAAATCTCACAATGTGTTTTATACATCCCTAAGAAATAGAAGTTTACATAGTATATGGGGTTGATAATTTGCATACTGGTTTTAACAAAACTAGGTTTAGTAAACAATTACTTGGTGTTATTGGTTTCTAATATAATAGTTTTATTCTCAAACTTATTAAAAGTAATTCAAGGTATAATTTTACATGGAAATAAACTCAAATGAAATAAAAATAAGTAATATCTTTATATACGTTCTTATTTAGTTTCGATAACCTTTCTAAATTAGTAGTATAATTTATTCCATTAAAGCTTAAATACTTGCGTCTGGAAGGAGCATATTTTTTCTAAGTGGAACTAATTAACGTTTGTTTTTGCTTCATAAATTTTGTTTTTCGTTTGGCATTAAAATTTCTTTTGAACTAATTAAAATGGAATGTTTTTTATTGGGTGGATATACTACCTTCACTCTGGATGGAGCACCTATTCTCGGCTATCATATCCAGTCGATTCATGTTGAATAGATAAACAAAGATATTTTTACTGGACAGTAATAGAAATTACGCAATCCATTTAATACACACCATGCAGTCCACTTAATATTCACTAAGAAAACTAATTTTTGGTTTACTGATGATACTTATTTAAATTATAAATTTTCTTTCTTTGGAGATATTGGAAAAATGCCGTATTTCAAAATAAATTCTCAATTCACTTGAAGAATCTTTGGTATATTTAAAAAACGAGGAGATAACTATTTAGAAAAGTAGCAACAAATATGATGGATATGAATGTTCATTCAGGTAAAATAAAATCAATTCAGACATTAATTGTAAAGAATGAAATAATGAGTTAACAGGAGTAAAATCATTTCTTCTGTTTAAAATACATTCATTTTTATCGCGTAGTATAAGAACGAATGGAGACTAAGTAAGAATTTAAATGTTCTCTGAAACGGAAGGTATCACAGTAAAAAGGAAAAATAACCCCAAAAGAATGAACCCCAAAAGAACAAACCCCAAAACAAACAAACTGAGAAATTTAGATAACATAAGTGAAAATGGACACTTAACGTTGTTTAATTGTTCGTGAACTAGGCTAGTGAGATCGATTCTGCTTGGGTGCCACATATTTCTGACCTCGTAGCATAAGTAAACTTCAATCTGTCTCCACACACACGCACATCTATCTATCTATCTATCTATCTATCTCTCTATATATATATATAGAGAGAGAGAAAGTTTATATTATGTATACCTACTTATTTATATGCACATGTATATAAGAATATAGATACCACACACACACGCACACACACACACGCACACACACACACACATATATATATACACACTTACACACACTGAGTTCTAATTATTAAAATATCTAGAAAGAATTATTAGTTCCTTTGTCCAATGTGAAATCTGTTTGGTTCAACTTTATTCAGCCTGTTAGTGATATAAAGTTATTCATGTAAAAAGACGTTTAAAAAAACATAGGCTTTCACATTGACACAGTCACATCCAAAACAATTAAGGGCATAATTAATAGACCTGGTAGCAAACTACACCAGAGGTTAATATTCATATTATTTCCCGCGGGTGGTTGGGGAAAAATATACCATTAATTTAAATAATTTAATCTAGTTTCATTAACGTATATTTAATGAAGCTAGGTTTGGTTTGGTTTCTTTGTTTAATGGCATATCAACCTTTGTAGGTTATTTAATGTCTAAGCCATCCTCTTAGAAGAACAGTAGTGGTACTATTTAACCTATAGCTGGGAGGATATGGGGGTTCATACCTTTTCCAAGGGTATTTGTCCGAAAGTGAACATAATAGCGCGACTGGAGGTGATTCCGCAGTCCATCGCTTTAACCATTACACCAAAGGATTGGTATAGTAACTGGAGGATTTGTAAATAAGAAGACGAACAGCGACCATCCAAACTAAGGTATTGGTGAGATCGGCCAAAATACTGAGGAGAGTCTGGGAGACTTGAGGAGACTTGCTGTCACTCAAACCCCAGTGAGAAAACATTGACTAACACTGTTGTGAAAAACTCACAAAAGAGTAATATGGAACATGAATGTGACAATTATACCAATTGTAATTGGTGCGTTTGGAACAGTAACTTAAGGATTACTAAAGGGACTGGAGGAATTGGAAGTTAGCGAACGAGTGGAGACCATTCAAAGTACTACATTATTGAGAACGGCCAGAATACTGAGAAGAGTTCTGGAGACCTGAGGAGATTTGCTGTCAGTCAGACTCCATCAGTACACGCTGATGTGAAAAACTCTAATGAGTAAATAATAATAATAATAATAATAATAGTAATAATATCACTGAGTACAGGAAAGCATATGACATGATTTCACAACCATGGATAATAGAATATTTTAAAATGATTAAAGTCTCCGAGAAAGTAGTTAACTTCATCACGAGAGTTATGCAAAACTGGGGAGTAGAACTAAGGGTTGGAGGATAACATTGACGACTGTGGGGATGCGGCAGTTTAGAGGCATGAAGAATATATTTAAAATAGCAATTAAATCCTCCAATAACTGCAACAACCAAAATAACATGAGATAAAAAAAAACAAAACAGGATTTATAAAACCGAGAAAACAAAAATTGGAAGAAAAGCAACAATCTAAACATTTTGGGAACAAATTTAAGATATTGTAGACGATATAAATCGGACATGACTACGGAGAGGAAACCTGAAGAGATAAACTAAATTGCTATTCATAGCAACTACTAAAACGTCAACAAAAACTAAAAGATAGATAGATAAGACGTAGAAGAATAACGTGTGTTGGCTTTGTGAATATATATATATAGAGAGAGAGAGAGAGAGAGAAAGAGAGAGAGAGAAAGAGAGAGAGAGAGAGAGAGAGAGAGAGAGAGAGAGAAAATAACAATAAACTACATGATACAACAGTAAAATGGCTCAAAAGAAGCATAATAGCAAGCATGACTGGTTGGAGAAAGTGATCTACTGAGAATTGTACAAGCGACCAAACTTTATCATACTGACAAATACAATATGCACAGCTCAGAATTAGTCCTGGAAAATGAGACCCAAAATTCCCTGAGATTTAGAGATACAAATGGATCACCGAATCCCGGTCAGAAGATCAGAACTAGCTTTGATTAATAAGAAGAAAGAAAGAATGAAAGAAAAGTAAAGGAAACTGAAAATCTAGATAAATATGTGAATCTTGTCAGAGTGCTGAAAAAATTATGTGACAGTGATTCCAATTGTAGTCGAAGCCCTTGGAACAGTCCCGAAGAGCCAACAAAAGAGACTGGTTGAGCTGGTTGTCTATGGAATAACTGAGATTTTACAGACCTTAACACCCCTGAGATTGCCTAGAATACTAAGAAGAGTTCAAGAGAAATGAAGGAACTTGCTGTTACTGAGACTTCACTGAAGAGAAAACTAGTAAAGAGTGTAATAATAATAATAATAATAATAATAATAATAATAATAAGCAAACTGGCACTTAAAAGAATTCAAGAATAGCCATTATTGGGTAGGAAAGGTGATCTACAAGGAATTGTGAAAAAGATGGAAATTGTAAATGCACAAACAAGAATCTGTCCTAGAAAATGAAACCAGACCTTGTGTACACTAACAAGAAGGAAAGAACTAGTCAACCAGTGGATTTTGTCTTTCGAGCGGACCAGAAAGTGACAATGAACAAAAGTGAAAAGACACAAAAATTCATGGATCTTGGCAGAGATTTGAAAAAGCTGTTTAGTACCCCTTGTGAGATACTTTGGACCATTCTTAAAATAGGCAAGCAAAGGGTTCAGATAAATGGACCAAAGAACAAGGAAATTGATGCCTATGAACGCCCTTTCACCATGGAGACAACATTGATAGACTATATGTGTCAAGAAAAGGAGGAAGGGGATTCGTCAGCATTAAGTATTACGCATTATATCAATACAAAGACTCCAAGAATACATGAAAAAGAGAAAAGAAAGACTAATTACAAAATCTAGAAACGGCAATGGCAGCACAAGAAAAAGCCCGCCCCCCAATAGCCTTAAAACAAAAACAAAGCAAAATAAAAACAACAAAAACAAGAAAACAGAAATGAAAGAAAAAGAACTATGGATACTTCAAGCAACAGACTGGGGAAATGGCACCCGAGAAGACCAAACTGAACATGGATACGAAAAGTAAACCTTAAGAGATAAACTGAATTTGTTGATTGTAGCACAAAATAATGCTATAAAGACCGAGGCGAAAATTGATGATACGCAACAGAATAGAGGGTATAGGTTATGTGGAGGTTGAGATGAAACGTTTATTTTCATAAAAAGCGAATGCAGCAAAATAAGCACGACTTAATCAGTAAATCACCTTCTCCACCAAGTCATGCAAGAGATTAAAATTTGACAATACTACCAAATAGTATATGCACAAATTAGAATCTTTCCCTGAGAAATAGACGAATAAAAGTCTTGTGTTTTGATGTAGAAACAAATCACCTAATCTCGGCCAGAAGAGCAGACATAATGTTCCTTAAAAAAAAAAAGAACTTGCCACATTGTGGATTTTGCTGTTCCGGTGGACCGCAGAGTGAAAATAAAAGGAAGCGAAAAGATATAGAAATACTTGGATCTTGCCAGAGTGCAGAAAAGGTTGTGGCGAATGTGGATAACGGTGATCCCGTGTTTGTTGCGCTTGGAATTATATCCCAATGCTTGGAAGAAAGACCCGAGGAAATGAAAGCGAGAGGAAGAATCGAAACCATCCAGACTGTAGCAATGTTAAGAGTGACTAGAATACTCCGAAGACGTGAGGAGACTTCCTTTTACGTTGGTGGGAAAAAACTGGCAAGGAATGAAATAATAATAATAATAATAACTAGAAGAAGAAGAAGAAGAAGAAGAAGAAGAAGAAGAAGAAGAAAGAGATGCAAGGACTAGAAAAAGGTCCGAAGGCAAATATACATTTCGATTCACTCACTGCAACACTCAAAAATAGCAAATTGGAAAACTCCAAGCCATAATGGTATACATTGATTCTGGTTTAAAAAATTCTCTTTCATCCATGACAGACAGACTATCGAAATGAATATATGCTTATAAGAAGCTGATGTACGCAAATGGATGGCCAAGGGAAAGACCACCCTCATTCAGAATGACCCCCTCCAAAGGAACCACCCCAAATAACTTTAGACTTATAACGTGCCCACCTATCACGTGGAAGATACTAATAGTACAAATAAAGGAGATTTACTATTCGTTACTAAGCCGCGGATTGGTTCCCTGGCGAACAGAAGGGACGCCGCAAGGAGACCAGAGGAACAGGAGAGCTACTCTGTATTAATCAACTCATCCGTAAAATCTGTCAAAATGATTTACCGGGTTGAATCATTTTTAAAGTTTAAAATTTTATTAAAAAATGATTTCCTAGGTTAAACCATTTATATTCCCTGATAAACAAGAGACACCTGAGGAAGGCCAGAGGATACAGCGGCCGAAACATTGTGCTACACCTAACATCAATGAAGATGAGGACAGCAGTGTGAAAAATCACACAAAATATTGCATATCAAGCCTCTTCTAAAAAATTCAGACAGAAAATACTTCCTCTGTATTCACTTATAATGGTAGCCTCTTGTATGGTATATGTCTATATCTATGGTATCCATCTGTTTTTCGAGACTTGCATCTGGAACTTGGCATATTCCTTGGAAAGTTTTAAATAAGACTGACAGTTGCCCAAATAGCAGATCTCTTCTTTTCACAGCACCAATGTTGACAGAGGGACGTGCCCGGACCCACATTTGGGTTCGTGAAACTGCTTGCCTCATCAGGCTCACATTGCACTAAGTGAGCCGATGAGCAGCACAGACAAGCAGGGTTCGAGTCTCGGCTCCTTCCCGACCTTCCCCTCCCCTTTATCCCCACTTTAATTGGCCTTCGGGCTTTTGACCTTGTGTCAAGTCGTGTCTGGTGGGAGGCAGCGACAAATATTGGGAAGAGCAATGTTCTATAAAATTTAGTAGTTGCGTCTCGGCACGAATCCCCAAAGCGTGGATGAACACAACATCAGAATACCTTTGCCTACATTAGGTTAGTTTTCTTTGTTTAATGGCATATCAACCTTTGTAGGTTATCTAATGCTAAATCCATCCTTTAAGAACAGTGGTGGTACTATTTAACCCATAGCTGGGAGGATAAGGGGGTTCATACCTTTCCAAAGGGTATTTGTCCGAAAGTGAACGTAATAGAGCGACTGGAGTTCGAACTCGCTTACTACGATTTCGCTGTCTGTCGCTTTAACCATTACACCATGAGGGCTCCCCTTTTAACTACATTAATACATATTAGATATTTGCACCTGTTTCATACATATATATATATCATTCCCGTTGGGTGATGATATAAGTATCTTACTTCGTTTTAATGAACTATGAATACGTTTTTATTCATTTGATCATTTAAATTCTACTCATTGATAAAAACTTATAAATAATGATGTGACATTTTTTTTAACTAATAGGTAAATTACGTTTCTATTCTTCTTATATGTTCAATAATTATAAAGATTTCAATACTCCAATATAATTGGGTCGAAAAAGACACTCAATAATATTTATCAATAGTTAATTGAATTTTTTAAAGTTTGGATAATCCTTCGGCTAAATTAGATGATTATGCGTGTTTTTAAAATTATTTTCTTCTTTATTATAAAGAAAAAAATTTCTTACAATTTATGTTTGCTTTTTTGATTTTTATTTCTTTTATTTATTGTAAAAAAATTTTTTTTAGAAATTAATCTGTATTAGTTTTATTGTGAAAACATTTTCTAAATTTATTCTTATTTTTTACTGTAAAAAACATTCCTTAATTAATTAATTAATTCTTCATTGTGAAAATATCTTTAAAAGAAGAGAAAATAAAAGTGAAATATGCAAATATTTTAGAGGACATTTCGATCGGTCAATAAAAAAACTAGCCGACATCCTCAACTGTTTCATTGCCGCAAATTCAAATGTAGAATTTCATCGACCAAGCAGGTCACAAATGTAAAACAACCCCACACATCATAAAAAAAACTAAAATAAAAAAATAAACAAACAAGAAAACAAAAAATAAACATATTATTATTGACGTGAACAAGTCTATAGAAAAATATACTTAATAAAGATATCTCCGAGAAAAATCCATAATTTTTTTTCCTCTGATCCTTTTGCATGTAAATAAATTTCGAATCTTATACAATGAAAATCCGATCCGTTTTATATGCTGGTCTTTTTTATGTACTAATCTCCCGTAACAATTGTTATCCTTTTGAATATAGTATTGTCTGACTACATTGAAAAGATGAAACGATGAGTTGCAACATGTGATCATGTGATAATCTATCTATCTATCTATCTATCTATCTATCTATCTTAGCCTATTCAAATCTATCTATCAATCTATCTATATATGAGTGTGTATATGTGTGCGTAATCAAATAGTTAATGCATGAGGATTATACATTGGTTTATATATTTAAAAAAGTTGCTAAGTATCTTGATTATACATTGGTTTATATATTTAAAAAAGTTGCTAAGTATCTTGATCGTTTAACCATAGGGAAAAAAACTCTCCATGAAAATGTTTTTGTGGTAAAATGTGCTAAATTAAATATCTTATTTTGCCGACATTTTCCATGGTGAAAAGTGGAAAATGGTCGTCCAAATAGTAAATACGCCTTCTTATTAAGTAACAACCTCGGAATTCTTGGTGATTTCTTTGATGCCACTTTCGATTCCTGGTATTATCCGTGTTTATATAGAAAATCATGGAGTTATTGTTATGCACTTCAGAAAAGCGGAAGTAGTATTTAGATACAAAGAAACAGGAAAACACTGGATTCTATCTCTGCTATATAAATATATATTCCATGCATGTGTAAGAATGTGGGTATATATATATATATATATATATATATATATATATATATATATATATATATATATATATATATATATATAGATAGATAGATAGACGAAGAAGTTTTTTATAAACTGTTTTGACAAAACTTTTTTCCTGCAACACATTTCGGTTTTTGTTAGCGCTTTCAAGATGGTTGCTTTCTTCTGACAGAAATGTTATATTAAAGTTTAACAAATTTTGGGGAATTTATTTTATTTTAGATTAACTTGGTCTTGACAAGCTTGTATTTGAAGTCATGGGGAAATTACACATTTGTAACATGTTAGTGGATCCTCTTTTTTGATTTTTCCTCCAGTTATAACTGAGAAATTAATATATCATGAATACCGTAAGAAATTAAAGATTAAATCAAATGAGTAAAAAAAAAAAAATAGAAATAAGTAAAAAATTAATAATAAAAGTATCAATCAATCAATCAATCAATCAATCGAATCATTGGTGAACAATTGAAATTTTTCTAGATGGATAAAATATAAAAATGAAGAAAATGTTTAATATACAATCACATTTTTTAGTATATATTTTTCAAGATGTCATAAATACAGAAATATGAACATAGCATAAATACCCGACAAAAATAATTTCTTCTTCCACCTTTAGCAAATATGTAAATTTCTTTTCCCCTGCTTACTTGCGAACATCCAATATGTAACAGACTAGCGAAAAAAAAAAAACTCCAAAACATTGATCCAACTTCATTCGACTTACCACTGTACTCATATCATAGACTTTGAATTCGCTTTGGGAGAAATAGGATATTTTGATATCTGGTGACTTTCTATGTTCTCAAATGGTCTCAAACGTCACGTTCGTGTGATTTATTTTGGATGTCAAGGTCAGATCATCATCGATGCAAAAAGTCAGGTCTTTGTGACTTTCAGTTTGGCCTTGATCCTCGTTCACACTCATACAGAAACTGCAAAAACTCTAGCAGAATATTATAGATAAGAGGATATGTTTAATTTTTGAGCCTTTTTGATTTTACAAGTGAATAAAATTGAAGATGTCAAGTCATGCTAAGTAGTCTGTGCACATCGCGACCATGTTGTGTCCATTTCTTTGTCTTTTCTAAAAAAAAAAAATCAATGAAAATAAATAAATAATTAAAAGATCCGCAAGAAAGAAATTAGTTCTAGACTTCAGCCCAATCTTTTGCTAAACATTTGATTTAAAGTGACAAAGAAAGTACAAGATGACCATCAGTTGTACAAGTTGCTGAATCTTGCAAAACTTGAGTTATTAGTCGTTGTCTCCCTTGACATACCGTAGTTTTTCTAAGGTTCACACTGGCCTTTTGTCTTCCATGACTAACCCTTGAAGTAAACAATATCATATGTTGAAGCTCTGGAAACCCTGTTGTTCTGCAATCTTTTGCTAGTTTAGCATGAGACTGCAAGATATTCAGTTACCAGGGATTGCCAAAAGGAAACATCAAAAGTTTTAGTTGTAGAAGGGATGTGTAATGGCAGGTGAAAACTTACGCACTCGGCTTCACTTTTTACTCGCTGGAGGCGCAACCCGCCAGCATCGAAAGTTAAAAGTGAGACACAACATGCTGCTTATCTCTCAGGCTATCGCATTAGGCATATCATGTCACTCTGGGGCATATCACGTGAAATATATAGCATATTATTCTTTTGCTATTTTCTTTTTTTTTTTTTTTTTTTTAGTTTTTGGGACTTTAAAGACGTCAAGAAACTTAACCTACAAAAAAAAAAAAAAGAAAAAAAGAAAAAAAAGAATATTTGCTCGTATCTTTTTGAATGAAAATCTATCTATCTATCTATCTATCTATCTATCTATCCCTAAACTATCAAGTTTTAAGCGTTACATGTTTTTTAGAATTTCGCTTATGGTGTTTGGAAAAAAAAAAACCCATGAAAAGTGTTGTTATGTGTCAAGTAAAGACTTTCAAAGCAAGACTGAATAATGCAATTCTTCGGATGTGATGTAATATCTGAATCGAAGAATCAATCAAATGGTCTCCTTGAAAGTATCAGGTATCTAAACGATCTATAATCGATTGAACCGCTTTTAGAAACTCAGACTTTAAAGAATAATAATTGCCAAAGAACAACCTTATTATTGATTATATTAAAAAATGGTGTAAAATAAAATTGCGAAGATTCTTTCAATTCCCAATTCCCAATATCTCTCCCTCCCTCCCTTTCACACAGTCTCTCTCTGATGACATTGTCGACATTTATTTATTCAAAAATACCTAACCATATTAAGATAGCTTTATAAAACAGCTGTGAAAGTAATACATAGTCCACACACACACACACACACACACACACACATACACATACACACACACACACACACACACACACATGTATACCTTACAGTAGTGAAACCTTACAACAAAAATATGTAGCCGTCCAATAAGTCCATCACACACACACACACACACACACACACACACACACACATGTATACCTTACAGTAGTGAAACCTTACAACAAAAATATGTAGCCGTCCAATAAGTCCATCACACACACACACACACACACACACACACACACACACACACACACATGTATACCTTACAGTAGTGAAACCTTGCAACAAAAATATGTAGCCGTCCAATAAGTCCATCACACACACACACACACACACACACACACACACACACACACACACACACACACACACACATATATATATATAAATGTACATAAATATATATATATTCAAGTCGCGCTGACTTTGCAGATTTCCATGACTACCTCTCACTATCCGTCCTTTTCATCTTACGCTCCTGGTAGGTCCTCCAAACTATGTCAAGTGTCCACACAAAGCTGATGCAAGTCTTTGCTGGTCAGCCAACACTCCATGTCCAATGGAGAACGTCGCTTATGAGTTCGTCTTTGATTTTCCAGCAGTGCACCGTACATCTTTTCATTTTCCTTGGATGGTTTGTGAGATGAGAGGTAAGTGGCCGTACAGCTACTGATTTTATGGGTTGTTGCTTCCGGGATTTATTTAAAACAGCATATAGTATTCTTGTGTTGTTCCCCTCTAGCTTTTTTGCAATGCATTTTGTTAGCGTCCATGTGGTGTATCCATACATTTCCATATAATCGATAACCTGTCAATAGATATTGATGAGATACTGCTGCCAAGGTATGTGATCTTGTTTTCTAATTTTAGAGGCCTGCCTCTTAAGGTTGAGAGGGCTTCTTCGCATTTAAAACACTGTTGATGCTTCCTGCAGCTTGCTACAGGTTATGCTGTAGGGATTCGGCTTGAGCTGGTGTATTTGCGAGAAGTGTTATATCATCTGCTTAGTCAGCATCAGTCATAAATTCTGTGGGATATCGTCTGCTCTTTGCCCTTTTCTTTTAGTGTAAAACCATTTATGCATAGACCTACCGACGTTCGAAGTACATAATCTGGGTAGATTATTAACATATATGGTGCTAATGTATCCCTTTTCAAGAATCAGGCGACAATGTCGAAGAAGTCGGCGTCTCTATTGCTTTCGTGTTTCTATAAAGCATCATTATAGTGATTAGAGACATCGACTTCTCCACTTTAAGTGGCAGGTTTCTAAAATTAGTAAACAAGATCCCATACTCTGACTGCAATTGCTGGTAAGATTTATAATGCTCTACTTCTCAATTGTATCCAACCTGAAATCGAGGAAATTTTAAGGAAAAATAAAAATTGTTTTCAGAGAAATTGATCCACGACTTGACAGATTATCTGTCGAATCACCGAATGAGTACGTACAAAAAACTTAGTCGACTTCTTCAAAATATTTGATTCCGTAGACTGGGGAAAGTTCGAGCAAATACTACTTGCATATAGTCTCCTCCAAGAAACTGTTACAGCTATAAATATGCTTTATAAAACCTCTATATCCAAGTCAAGAGAGTTCAGTTTGCTTTATTATATTGTTTAATCACGGAGAAAAAACGTTGGATTCATATCTTTTTTAGTCCATTCGTCCAATGTGAACGTTAACAGTTTCGTCCAGGTTTGAACGGTGATTATTGATTTAATTTTCCGTGTGGAGGAAATCAATATCATTACAATCCAGGATCGAAACGTAGGATCCAGGATCAAAACGTAAAATCCAGGATCAAAATTTGTATTACAACACAAATTTGAATCCTGGATTGTACGTTTTATTTCTTTGATCTTCCTGCTGTAAAAGTTTAAAAATGGCCAATATTCCTTTCAACTTTTGAACTCGAGATAATGAAATTCAGAAATTATTCAATTTTCTGTATTAAAAAAAATATTCACACTTTCATTTTCGTTAGATCTGAATAAAAAAAAGTGTATGAATCAAAATTTACTAATATTCATGTTATATTCATACAAAAAATTGTGAAGTGGGGACGTTTTAACGAAATGATACCGCCGGCTTATGGACCTGCATACAAACGCACGTGCCTATGCAAATATGAGTATATACAGTGTACACACAGAATGAATAGAAGCAACGGTCAGCTGTCTCCTAGCACCGACTCTTAACACCACACCGTACGTGTCATCAGTACTCCAGTCTGACTATGACGATGACCGTACACCGCCGATCCCAGCCAATTCTACAAAAATTAAGTGAATAGTTGTTCGAGATTAGCTGCTGTAATGTAAATCACTTTCAGCCTTCAAATACAGTCTCCATTCATATTTGGAAAAAAAACTTCATTACTCAGGTCAGAAGGGTAAAGTTTGAAGAGAAAAATGGATCTTTTCCAATTCCATTTGGCATAAACAATTGGAGAATAATACTTTCTGTCTAGGAAATAAAAAAAATATTACTAATTTGCCCAATCACAGACTGATTTACATTTATATTATTTGTGATCTCTCAGTTCTGTGATATTTTTCTACTTTGTTTAGATGTCATCATCATCATCATCATCATCATCATCATCATGTCGCGCCATCAGCACGGATATCCCTGACCCTCTCTCGCCACCTCTCCCTATCGTCCATTACTTCCGGGGCTACAGCCCGTATCGGCACAAAGCTGTTGTATGTAGGTTCGGGCTGGTCGTCCTGCTTTTGTTCGTCCATGTGAAGGGGTCCACAGGAGTTATGAGTTCGTGCCTTCTTCTCCAACAGTGTCTGGTTCGTCTAACATGGATTGTTTTCGTGATGGGTGGTAGGTGACCGTACAGCTGCTGCTTTGTGGAGTGCTAAACCGTTGCAAAACCTTCTGAAATAGACGCAAGTTTTAAGAGTAGGGTTAAACATAAACTAAAGTCTCTATCGATCGAAGAGAAAGAGGAATTGTTTTCACTACATAAACTGTATGACATCCCCGATAATTCTTCGCCAGCTGATCAGGATAAAAAAAAAGACACAATACTGAAAATCTATGATACAAAGACTCATTAGAATATTTAACTCAACGCGAAAAGGAAAGAAAATACAACAAACTTTTTTTCTCTCCAAAATCTGTGAAGATACCATCTAAAATATTACATTTACCCTGATTAAAATACATTTCTATAACAATGATCTTTATTGGGTCAATATTAAGATTATCAAAATATATATTACTAATATTGTCGTTATATTCGTAAATGTATATATCGGTAAGAGTAACCCAGGAAAACGACACATAGCCAGACTATCATCCAAGCCATACGCTTAAAATGCTCAAAATTCAAGAATAAACTAGTTTCCAGTTAAATTTTCAATCTAATTATACTTTTGTGGGGTATGCATTCGTTGAACTCTTTTAATTGTTCAAATTTTCGATACATTGGAGATAATTGAAAAAATAAAGGCTTCTTTCTAAAAAGAAGTAAAATTACCAGCAAGGGTCGCTCTTTAAACGCGAACCCAACAAGTTCATGGGTCGTCTTGTAATCTAAAAAAAAAAAAAAAAGGAAATTTTCAGTCCCCAAAATAGAGGGGGACAAGACTGCTGATAGAATTTTTATTAGAGATAATTGACTAAAAGCCTTCAAGAAACAACTATTTCGAATAAATACTTAGTTGTCTGAATTTCTGAGACGAAGCTTATATAACCTTTACGGTATGTGTCCTAAGCTTCTTAGGAGACAATCCTCTGGAGGTTGCAGGTTCAATCCTGACTGCAGGCGAGTAACAATACATGAATACGTAACACTTGTACCCGGTTATGGATAACGGAATCAGAACAGGCGACCCCATGTGGATGCAATAAAGGACGTAGTTCGAAGTTCCGTGCAGTTTTCCGAGATCGACAAACACCTGAAGAAGGCCGGAAGAATATATCGGCCCAAACGTTGTAGAAATAACAATAAAGATGAAGACAATTTTCCGACAACTCTTAATGATAAAAAGAATAGATACTTGTTTCGGAAAGACTCTTGGACACCTCGCGTAGTGTAATGGTTAGTGAGTTCGATTCTCACTGGAAACTTCTGATCTTCAGTTAAACTAAAACTACTGTTCTACTTTGGAATTAAATAACCTACAAAAATTGATTTACCACTGAACAAAGAAACCAAACCAAACCACATCTCCTTTCAAAATTATTGTTATATTTTGATACCGGTGCCGAAAATTTACAAACAGCTCCAAAGATATTTGATTTTAATCCAGTATTGTTCTTGTGAAATCAACACGTTATCATTAAAGATAAGAACTGGCAGATTAGGTCCAATGGTTAAAGCAACAATCTATACATAAGTTCTATTCGAAGTTGATTGGTAGATTTCCCAGAATAAACTTCTAAATATTAACAAACGTTCTCAGCAAGTATTTTATCTGTATATATTGTGATAATATTGGCTAGTTAGTCACATAGTTCAATTTAATTTCTCTTTAAGACAAAAAGTCGTAATATTCTGATTATTTTTCGAGTAGTGAATTGGCGTCATGGTCTACTTTCACATTAGTTTTATTATAACGTGAAAACCACCTTCGTTGACGAGTTAATTCTTTCACTGGTTGTCAGAATGTTTCTACAAAGAGGTATATTTTAGGTTAATACCAGCCAAAGAGGTCAAGATGATTGAAGTTCACACATAGCATCCCTTCTCATTTGTTCGTATTCACTATCTATCTATCTATCTATCTATCTATCTATCTATCTATCACCAGTCAACCTGTGAATTTTTCTTACTAGTTAGCTAGACAAACAAACTTATAAACAACAATTCTTTATTCATTTTTATGCCATTCTGAAATTTTTATTGTAATCTCTCACATAATTAAAATGTTTCTCTTTAAAATTTAATGAAAATTGTCACAAAACAATATTAACTTCATAAAAGGTTCATTTATCTTTTGTAATAAATGCACATTTTTAAATAACTATCAATGATTGTAATCGCTATATTACAAATTGATTCTCTCGGAAGTTGTCACTTGATCCCTGGCATCGAAAGAGACAGATAAACAAACATTTACAGTTTGGTTCCAACAGTTTGATTAATTCTTTCATAATTCAAGCTGGTCATATCAGTGAGTTTCCAAACGATTCGCCATAGAGAAGATGAAAGTCTCTGCAGCTTCTAAAAATCTCAATGCAGGGCTTCTAATTGATGGTAACCCCCACCCCCAAAAGATCTGCTTTTTTGTTCTGTAGAAATCCAATTGCTAAAACTTAAAACGCAAACTTTTCCATTGCTTGTTTCAATCAAGTTGAACTCCACCCTCATCTGTCTATCAAGTGCCTCCACTCTTGATGGAAGCGGTGATAGTGATTGAGGCAATTCCATTAGAGTAATTTTTTAATTGACAACAAATGTTATAGAATAACCAGTTGTCATTTAAACCTTTACCTTTATCATCTTAGTATTTAACATTTAAAACAAATAAACCTAATTATTAATGTTTAATTATATGAGAATACTTATTTTGTACAAGACATAATTAATCGCATTATTTTATACAAGACGTAACTAATTGCATAGAATTTAGATTTCAAAAAGTTTCAAGAAATTTACGAATAATTATTTTCAGAAATTTAGAAATACAAATTTAGTGCGATTAGTTACGTTTTGCAGCTAAATGGCTTCCTCCGTGGATTGTTTATTACTAGGGACTTTTTCTAGATAAAAATACATCTTTCCAGTTAAGGGAAAAGGCTATGTGAAAAACTTTCTCATTGTCCAATGCAAAATAAATGCAAAATTTGGTTGTTCTACTTGAAATTGTTTATTCCTTCATAGAGAACAGACAGACAACCATCTTAGTTGGTTGGGTGGGTTTTTATAGCATATCAACCTTTATAGGTTATTTAACGCCAAATCCATTTTTATATGAATATTCAGTTCTATTCAAAACAATCCAATTTAGCATGAATACACAGTTTGTCAGAAATATTTCTATTTCAAACTATTTAGTTTATTCAAATAGTTATATATAAAAAATCAGTTTAGTGTAAATACAGTTTCAATGTCAAAACAGTTCTATTTGAAATAATTCAGTTTATCATAAGTACGCTGTTTAAATGTAAGTACAATCTAATTGTCAAAAACATTTCTAGTTTAATCTATTCTGTTTAGTTATACAATTCAGTTTAGCATAAGTATGCCGTTAGTTCTATTTAACCCATAGATAGGGCCCTATCAGGTGCTACAACGCCGGTCCAGAGCGGACCTGGGAGCAATGGCAATGAAGGGGTGCTCCGAATTCCCCGAGGCCCTAGCATTACTGGGACTGTTGTATACTCACATAATAAATATGCTTATATACACATATGTTCATATATATGCTGAATACATACTGACGCAATAATGACAGACGAGCGAAGACTTTAGAAAAATATGTACCTCTCATTTTATTGTAACGTTTGTGTGTGAGAGGGAGTTGGAGACCGAACAAAGACTGCAATATATTGACCCTCACTCTTATGGTCGTCAGTGTTGTGTCTTTCTTGTTCTCCAGGGCTGCTCAACCGGAGGCCCAGAGGCCCACTCTGCTGGGTGCGGGCTTTCTCTACCGCATCTTGTCACCAATGGGTCTCCAAACACCATCAGGGGTTCCGAGGGCCCCTTCGGCCGGGTGTGTCTTTCCCTACCACATCTTGTCTCCGACGTCTCTGATCCCCAACTCATCAGGGGCTCCAAGGGCCCCCTCCACCGGGCTTTCTCTACCACACCTTATCAGCAACTTCTCTGGACCCCAACTCACTGACTTCCTGCCTTCACAGAGTTATATAATAGTTCAACGCCTTCTCAATCGCCCACTCAATCTTTGGAATGGTATGTTTGATCGTCATCAAGCGGAAATAACTGTCATGCAGTTCACAGGTCACTCTCTTCCGGTGCATCAGTCTATGAGTGTACCATGGGATTTTTTACCTTGTCCCATTTCATCAGCCAAATCCGCCCACGCGAACTCTTTCGATTACTGGCCATTGGAATGTGTCACTTCCTTCCGGCGCGTCACTTTGGAATGGCATGTTTGGCCGGGTCGAAGGTCAAAATACAACCGGACCTCACCATCAGACTGTTTAGTGTCATATCCAGGACACTCGTTGGGGGTTTGAAGAGTTGAAAATGTTTGAAACTGCAAAACCTTAAACACTGAGGGCTCAAGACCACCATGGTCAGTGTAAAAATGTCTAAGGGTGAAAAAGTTCAATTTTAATGTTTGATGGACTCAAACCACAGCCTTCAAATCTTGGAAGGTGTAGACAACCATCTTAGTTATTAAATTTAGATACATTGTATAAATAAGAAGAAGTCGTAAGGAATTGTACAAATGATAGAAAAAATGTACCGAGACAGAAGCTTTACATTTTTATAATTTTAAAATCTATAATTTAAATGGAGACGTGCGGATAGCTGAACAATTTACATAATAAAGTGATGATGTGCAGACGTTTACGCGAATATTAAATCATTTCCGATATTTTTGAACAAAAGTTTTTGGCGAAACATAGAACTGTGGAGCAGCCTTCTCCTTCAGCAGAACTTGCTCGATAGGACTTTTTCTTCTTTTCTAAACAATAAATTCTTATCAAGAGTAAAACTTTGAGGAGATCAATGACATTGAAAGAAATAAGACTGCATAGATTGACATCCTATTGTAAGAAGAGATTCATGAGTGCTTCAACCATTGGAAAACTAATCAGAATAAATGTGTTGAATGTCAAAGGGAATATTCTGAAGAAAACGTTTCATTCATTATTCTTTTCAGTCATTGAATTTCTGTCTTGGTGAATGCAACTAAAGTCTGATTCAAGTTTTAAATTAGGTGGGCCATTAGAAATGAATCTGGAGTTTATTTCAACGCGAGATTGAATAAATATAGAAAAAAAATGAGGATGATAAAAAGGAGGGGCGATTAGGGAAAAAGTTGGAAAGAAAAAAAAATCAAGCGATAATATAAAAAAGAAAAAAAAATCTGTTCTTCCTATTTATTCTATCACGAATTTTATTTTCAAGAGGATGGTTAAATTTTAAATATACGAGGGCAAATCAACAATTATCCGCTCTTATACGATTCAGATGGTTATTCTTTATTATTTCCCATCTGAATCGTATAAGTGCAGTTAATTGCGTTGTGTTTAACTTAGGCTTCCCCAAAGCAAAGAGAACTTGTATTTTTAATCAGTCTTGTAGATTGACGACCCGAGTGAGTTGCAATAAAAGAAGCAACTAAAAATTAAGATAGACGAGATCGAAATTAACAATCGTTGAAAATTCTAAGATAAAAATTATTAATAAAAAAAAAGATCTATCATTTTGATGGGTAATTTCTTTCATCTTTAGATACTATTTTTTTTTAACGCAACGCAATTGGTTCGTTATTTCTATGATGAAGACCAGCTAATATCGGACACAATAATAAATAAATGTCCGATCCATTTAAGTTGTCATTGCCGTTTATTGACGACTCAAACGAATTGTGATGAGTTAAATAAGGTACTGGAACGAAAATAAATAAATATAAATAAATTAGAAATTAGTTGTGACCGAAATTTATATTTTTCAGAGAATCTGTTAAATTTAATTAGTTCATTAATATGGCTGACTTTGTAGTGGCAACTTCTATAAACAATTTGTTGATCGGGGGTTATTAATATGGAAGCGACTATTTCTTCATTGCTCCCATAACTCAGACGTAAGTGGAGTATTATGCTGAATTGACTTGACGGTATCATTTTACAGATGGTATTGAGTTACATGGTACAGCAAGAAAGAATACTGACCTAACTGATCCTCAAATTATAAAACAGCCCTTCGACGAACAAAAAAAAAATCCATAATTTCCACTGTCTACAATATATTTTTGTGTTCTAGATTCTAAAAATTCTAAAAAACATATTCTCAGTTATTTTTTAAGTCCCAGTCATGAGAATATTGTAGTCAGATTTTACCCCCCCTTTTTTTTCTTTTTTTTTTTTACAATAACCGAAGCAGAAAAAAAAGGCTTGGAATTCCTTCAAAAGGTTGGATATAAAGTTCCTTGGGAATAATAAAGACCATGAATATGAACACATTGTTGAAAACAGACTGGAGAAATTCAAAGCTTTGGAATGCTCAGTGAGTATCAAAATTCATTCCTTGTATGCACACTTGGAATTTTGCCCAGAAGATCAGCAAGTGCAACAGCAGCAAGTAGCAAGAAGGAATACATTTCTATGAAGACATCAAGGAGGTGAAAATAGTGGATTATTGCTCGATGCTGCATCGTAAAAATCTGGAAGCAGATATACAGGTAAAAGGAAACGGGATTGTTATGATTTACCACAAAGTTAAGATGTAAGTAAATAAGTTTCACAGTTTTGCTAGTCGAAGCACCTTTAAAGCTTCTCTCCTGATAAAGCATAAAGCTGCGATGTTGTATTTATTTTACTGTCCTCCACGTCCTTAAATCTAAACATTAAAATTAATTTTCGTTTTAAGATACAAGAAAACGTTGCATAGGACTAGGTTTGGTTTCTTTGTTTAATGGAATATCAACCTTTTTAGGTTATTTAATACCAAATCTATTCTCCTAGAAGAACAAAAATGGTACTATTTAACCTATAGCTGGGAGGATTTGGGGGTTCATACCTTTCCCAAAGTATTGGCCCGAAAGTGAACGTAATAGCGCGACTGGTGTACGAACCCCTTTACTACGAATCCGCACTCCATCGTTTTAACCATTACACCACGACGACACCCCTGCATAGAACTAGTTCTGGTGAATATGGAGTTTGCTGTACTTGCAAAATCCTATGTTTTACCGAAAGCCTCTGATCGAGAATTGGTACTGTCTCGTCTAGATATCTAGACATCATCAATTAATCATATAAATTGCTTAATAGTTGGTGACCTTAGTCGAGAGTGACTCGAAAGCTACCTTTTCGATAGCTACTATACCAAGGTGTAGTGGAGGGCGCTACTCCTTTCCCTGGATTGCTCCACTTTACCCTTGATCCTTATCTTATAATGCTGAGTGTTAAGCAGGATAGCACCAAGTACCATTTTTGAGTCTTTGGTATGACTCGACCTGGGATTGAACCCAGGTCTCCCGGGCCATTGGCGAACACTCTAACTGCCAATATCTGGTAGCACACACATATTCATTTGGTTTTTGAATTTTAATGTTTTATTTAAAGATTCACTCTCGTTACTTTTTATCACTTCTCTTTATATCAATCTTAACTTTTTCATATCTATCTATCTATCTATCTATCTATCTATGTCAATTTCTACTTATCCTTATGTAAACCTATATATTTCTCGTCCTATTTCTTTTAAAGTTTTCTATTCATTTTTTTTTGTGTATCTTTTTTAACAAGCACTGTCATTCCCAACATCTGCTTTATGTACCAATGTTTTGTTTTCGGTTTTCTTTTTATGTTGACACATTTCAATCTGTGATGAAACATCTCGCTGACGTTGGTATTGTGTTCCTCAAGGAGCTGACCTCATGCCAACATACACAAAAGACAGAAAACCCAGGTTTCTTCATCGTTTTGTATTCTTTTCTCAATAAGTATTTTTACTTTGCAATAATCGATCTTAACACTACCAATACAAAACATCTGCCTTTCCCGCTAATTAGATAAGTCCTAACAAATTTATCGAGTAACCATTAACACGTTCACTAGAGATCCAACAATATGGACAAATAATAATTGGCGTTTACTTGATTTTGTATTGAGTAGGAAAAATATGTCCTTTATCAATTCACTATAAGATTGTTTCTGCGTGTCCGTGTGGGAGAGGAAAATGAAAAAATTGGATGGGTTTTTGTAAAACCTGAGGGAATTTTATATTTGTTTGTATCTTTATGATTTAGGAATAGAGCATTATTTCTTTCGTGTATTTGAATTATCTACTTTTATATAAAACATTATATTTATATATTCATGGGTCACGCAACCTCGTTCAGCTAGACATAAATGAAAAATTAGGTTTTATAATGAACAATAATAATAATAATAATAATAGTAATAATAATAATAATAAGGGAAGAAATATACTACTCGCTAACAAGCCGCGGATTATTCCCTGGTGAACAGAAAGGATGCCGCAAAGGATCCAGAGGCACAGCAGAGTTACTCTACATGGATCAACACATCCTAAATGAAAGCAAGAAAAGACGAAAAAATCTAGCTATGGCTTGGATAGACTACAAAAAGGCATATGATATAGTTCCGCAAAGCTGGATAATAATCTGTCTCAAAATGTACAAAATATAACTCGAAGTCATAAACTTCATCGAAAAAACCATGAAAAACTGGAGAGTTGAATTAACAGCAGGAGGAAAAAATTGGCTGAAATAAAGATCCAAAGAGGTATTTTCCAAGGAGATGCACTGTCACCCCTACTATTCATAATTGCCATGATGCCACTAAACCACATACTCAGAAAATGCAGGGCCGGATACAAACCTAGTAGATCGCAAGAAAAGATCAACCACCTAATGTACTTGGATGACATAAGACTATTTGCAAAAAATGAAAAAGAACTGGAAACCCTAATACACACAGAATATACAGTCAAGACATAGGAAAGGAATTTGGCATTGAAAAATGCGCCCTGCTCGTCATGAAAAATGGCAAACGACATAGGACTTACGGAATAGAACTACCAAATCAAGACAAGATCAGAACGCTCGCAGAAAACGAGAACTACAAATACTTACGAATCTTGGAGGCTGACACCATCAAACAAGTGGAAATGACAGACAAAATTCAAAAAGAATATCTTAGGAGAACTAGAAAACTACTCGAGACAAAGCTTTCTAGCAGAAACCTTATCAAAGGAATAAATACTTGGGCTGTACCCCTCGTTAAATACTCGGGACCCTTTCTTAAGTGGACCAGAGATGACAAATGGTCCAAAGAATTAGAAAACTAATGACCATGCATAAGGCATTACATACCAGAGACGACGTTAACAGACTATATGTACAAAGAAAAGAGGGAGGAAGAGGACTTGACAGCATCGAAGACAGCGTTGACGCATCGATACAACGACTCGAAGACTACATTGAAAAACACGAACGAGGACTGATTACAGCCACCAAAAACAATACTGACAACACGATAGATAACAGAATGATAATAACTAGGAAACAAAAATGGGAAGGAAAACAACTCTATGGGCGTTTTAAACGACTAATAAACAACATCTCACACGACAAAATCTGGACATAGCTAAGAAAAAGAAACTTTAAGAGAGAAACAGAATCTCTCCTAATGGCAGCACAAAATAGCGCCATAAGAATCAATCATATCAAGGCGAGGATAAATAAGACGCAACAAAATAGCAAATGTAGGCAATGCGGTGACAGAGATGAAACCATCAATCACATAAGCGAATGCTTCAAATTGGCACAGAAGGAGTAAAAGACTAGACACGATTGGGTGGGCAAGGTGATCCACAGGGAGATGTGCAAGAAATTTAAATTTGACCATACCAACAAATGGTATATGCACAACCCAGCACCTGTCCTAGAAAATGACATACACAAAATCCTATGGGACTTTGACATACAAACGGATCACCTAATCTCTGCCAGAAAACCAGACCTTATAATAATCAACAAAAAAAAAAAGAAGAAAATCTGCAAAATTGTTGACTTTGCTGTCTCAGCAGACCACAGAATAAAACTGAAAGAATGTGAAAAGAGAGATAAGTACCTCGACCTTGCTAGAGAATTGAAAAAACTATGGAACATTCAGGTGACAATTATACCAATTGTGATTGGTGCACAGTAACTAAAGGATTATTAAAGGACCTAGTGGATTTTGAAGTTGGCGGCCGAGTGGAGACCATCCAAACAACAGCATTATTGAAAACGGCCAGAATATTGGGAAAAATTCTAATGAGTATTATTAATAATAATTATAATAATAATAATAATTGACATGACTGGGTAGATGATCCACAGGGAATTGTGCAAGATATTGAAATTTGACTATACTCCCAGATGGTATATAAACAAACCGGAATCCATCATCGAGAATTAGAGGCACAAAGTTCTCTGGGATTTTGAGTAAGAAACACATCACCTAATTCCGGCTAGAAGACCAGGCCTAGTGATGGTTACCAAAAAGAAAAAGAAACCTGCCGAATAGTGGACTTTGCTGTTTCGGCCGACCATAGAGTAACAATCAAAAAAAAAAAAAAAAAAAAAAGAAACAAATTTTTAGATTTTTCCAGAGAACTAGAAAAGCTATGGCTCATGAAGATGACGATGATACCAATTCTAATTGGTGCATTTGAACGATCACCAAAGACTTAGTAAAAGAACTAGAGGCGTTGCAAACTGGAGGACAAGCGAAGACAATCCAAACTACAGCACTATTGAGGTCGACCAGAATATTAAGAAGAGTTTGGGAGACCTGAGGAGACTTGCTGTCACTCAGAAACAAGTGAAAACCATCAGCATACGCTGGGGTGAAAAAATCGTAAGGAGTAATAATAATAATAATAATAGCGATGGTATTACACAATCACATACTGAGAAAATGCATAGGAGGCGATAAATTTACTAAATCGTAAAGAAAGATAAACCACCTTACGTACATGACAACATCAAAAAAAAAAAAAAAAAAAAAAAAAGAAAAGAAAAAGAATTGGACTCACTAATGCAAACAATAAGGATATACACTCGGGATATATAAATGAAATTTGGCATTGAAAAATGTACCATGCTTATAATGAAAAGTGAGAAAAGACAAATAACGGAAGAAAGAGAACTGCTAAATCAAGAAAAAAAAAATCAAAACGCCTGGAGAAAAGGAAAATTGCAAGTACGTGGTAATATTGGAAGCAAATACCATCAAAGAAGTGGAGATGAAAGAAAAAAAAATTAAATGTCTCAGACGAATGAGAAAACTTCTCGGAACCAAACTGTCTAGCTTGTAAGATACTCAGGACCATTCTTAAAATGAACGAAGGAAGAACTTAGAGAAATGGACTTGTGGATAAGAAAACTAATGACGATGCATAAGGCTTCGAGAAATGACATAAATAGACTATATGTGTCAATAAAAGGAGGAAGAGGATACGCCAACATTGATGATAGCATCGATGCATCAATACACGGACTCGAAGACTACATAAAAAAGAGCAAAGAAAGACATATTATAGCGGCCAGAAAGAGCACAGACAGCATAATGATCAACAGAACAATATGTAGGAAACAGAAATGGGAAGAGAAACAACTGTATGGATATTTCAAGCGACAAAACGATGAAATCCCACACGAAAAGACTTTGACATGGCAAAAGGAAAGGAAACTTTCATAGAGAAACTGAATATCTTCTAATAGCAGCACAAAATAACGCTATAAGGACAAACTATATTAAAGCGAAAATAGACGCAACGGAATTACAAATATAGGTTTTTGTGATGATAGAGACAAAATAGACAAATGCAACAAACTAGCACAAAAAGAGTACAAGACTAGACAGCACTTGAATCCGTCCTAGAGAATTAGACGCACAAAGTTCTCTGGGATTTTTAGATAGAAACATATCACCAAATTCCGGCTACAAGACCTAGTGATAGTCACCCCCCCACCAAAAAAAAAAAAAAAGAGAAGCTGTCGAACAGTGTATTACCACAGTGTGAAAATCCAAGAAAACAAAAGAGAAAAAAAAAAGGAGACAAACACTTAGAAATTGCCAGAGAACTAAAAAACATGAAGGTGACGGCGATACCCATTGTAATTGGTGCTCTTGGAACGATCTCCAAAAGCTTAGTAAAGGGCTGGAGTAGTTGGAAATCGGATGACAAGCCAAGACCATCTAAATTACAGCATTGTTTAGGGCGGTTAGAATACTGAGAAGAGTCCTGGAGACCTAAGGAGACGTGCAGTCATTTAGACTCCAATGAAAGATCAACAGCTAACGTTGGGGGATGAAAAACTCGTGAAGAGTAATATAATAAACTCGTTTTAAAGGAAATAAAGACAAGGAAGAAATATTTAGCCATTGAATGGAGAGATAACAGAAAAGCTCCCGCAAACATGAGTAATATAATGTCTAAAAATGTTAAAAATATCAATGTTATAAACTTCATCAGGAGAATTAAGGGAAGCTGAAGAGCTGGAGAACAGGCCCCAACAGAAGTTAAAATAAAAAGAAACATTTTCCAGGGAGATTCATTGTTACCACTTTTATTTGTTATAACAATGATGCCACTGAATCATACACGTAGGAAATACACAAAAGTCAACAGTTTTACAAAGTTTCAAGAAAAAAATAACTATCTTATGTAGATAAATAATGAGTTTTGTCTAGAATGAAAAAGAATAAGAATGACTAATACAAACTGTTAGAATCTTGAGCCAAAATACAGGAATGAAATTTGGAATTGAAAAATGAGCCATGCTTTTTATAAAAAAAAGGGAAAAGAAAAACAACTGAAAGAATAGAACTGCCAAATTAGGAAAATACCAGAAAACTTGGAGAAAAAGAAATTTACGAATATCTGGAAATATTAGAAACACAAACCAGAATCTGTCCTTGGACATGAAACGCATAAAATTCTTCTGGACTTTGAGATACAGACGGACCACTCAAATCCAGGCTAGAAGACCAGTCCTAGCGTTAATTCATTTGAATAAAAGAATTTTTCATATAGTGGCGAGTGGATAAGTAAATATACATCGATTTTTTCATGAAACTTAGACAATTGCCCACCGAAACTATTATAAAAACAAAGAAGTCTCTTCGGGATTATTCGAAATAGTTTGGATAGCGATATTCAGCCGCGAATCTGTTTAATACGATGAACGTATCTGAGATGCCTTCAACAAAAAGAACACATAAAAGTGCTGAACGATTGTAATTTGCGATTAAAAGAAACTAGTCAATGTCAATACGAAAATTAGAAGATCTCGGGATTTCAAGAATAATTAATCACTTCGGAGACTTTGATGAGGAATTTTAGCATGAAACGTGCAATGGTAAAATTTGTTCAGCGGTTTCTCTTTTAAGAACACAGGTTGTAGAGAATTTCTATGACCTTTTAGGGAAAGACTGCTACTAACAATAAATATGCATTTATAACAAGAATTGGTTTGGTTTGGTTTTATGGCATATCAAATATTGTAGGTTATTTAATGCCAAATCGATTTTTATACATATAATTCTGTTTCAAACAATTCAGTTTAGCATAAGTTTGCAGTTTAAAAGTCAAAATAGTTCTATTTCAAGCAATTCAGTTTAGCACAAGTACACAGTTTACTTGTAGTGGAACCATAGACAGGACCCTATCAGGTGCTACTACCCCGGGTCAGAGTGGACCTTGGAGCAATGGCAATAAAGGGGTACTCCGCATTACCCAAAGCTCCAGCATTACTGGAGCCTCGCCATCAGATTGTTTAGTGTAATATCAGGACACTCTTTGGGGGGAATCTTACCCCTTTCCAGAGATACAATCAGTGTATCCTACAGCCCCAGTCGAGTGGGCCTCAGGACACTCTTTGGGGGGAGTCTTTCCTTTGTAGAAAACCAGTCTGTGTATTTTGCAACCCCAGTCGACTAGGCCATTATTACAAGAATTTAAAACAAAGAATATCAGGAATAGATCCAAAACGACCTTCAGCATCTCGACGTAAAGAAAATTTTCTGGAAAAACAGTTTCGGATGATTTAGATGGAGAGAATAATTATATATTTCTGAAAAGTAAGTAAACTTTTATTTGTAGAATTACAATGAAAAATTAACTCGTTTGAATTATAAAAGAATAGAATTAGAAATATCCTTGTTTCGTTTGCGAAAGCCATTCAGCTTCTGTTTTCTACTTTGGTAAAGAACATCTTTGTATTATGCCAGCCGCCAATACTGAATTCCACCCCCCCCCATTTTTATGATACCAGATGGCTGGGGAGTACTAAATTTTTTCTGACTGCCTTTGGAAGTGAATTTTTCATAAGAAAGCATTAGAGTTTTGGAAGATTTGAATAGTCACTTTTCATTCTTCTTATGCTGTTCTTTTCGGTTCCTTGTTTTCTGCCAGCAAAAACATAATAAAAAAAAACAAAAACAAAAGCAAAAAAAAAAAAAAAAAAAAATAATAAAAAAAACAAAAAACAAAAACAAACAACAAAAATAAAAAAAAAGTTGCCATCAAATCCATGTTTCCACCAGCTGCTTCCATGGCTTCCAAACTTTCCCTTTGATAAATAGACTCAATAGATATTCTTAGCAAATATGCGCCAACTTTCAAATTGCTGTGGGAGGTGACGTAAAATAGACTGACGATATCTACACAGACGTATACGCACGCCAAAAAAACAAAAAAAAAACAAAAAAACAAAAACAAAAAAAACGCACATACATACATACATACGCGCACACATACATGTATGATTTCTCCTCCGTTTTTGTTTTTGCGTATATTTACAAAGTTGACATATCGTGATGAATAGTCACACAAACACGCGCGCATGCGCGCACATACACACATACACACATACGTTGTCATATATGCATATAAATAATTGAAAGTTTTTGTATGGTCTGTTTATGTTTTTCTCCTTTAGTGTGTTGAAGGGAACTGACTAATGATATCTATTTAGCCTTTTGGTTACGGCAATTTTCGATTTTTGGTATTTTCCATCAAAAAATGTTGATTTCAAAAACGTTCCTTTAAAACCTTCAGCTCACAGTAACATTTTTATGATTATATAAATATTATGAATTAGTGTTGCCTAGTTTATTTACAGTGGCCTCGTTCGTATCTGCGTCATGTTGATTTTCAATTACACATAATTTCTTCTATAACCGGTTCAGTACGAACTGACTGATTATGTTTCCCTTTACAAATTTCCACGGCAATAATTTCAATGATACGGTTAAAAAAAAGGCGAATTTGGAGTCATATCTATCTATCTATCTATCTATGTGCTTGTAATTGTCTGTTTGCATATATGTGGATCTTTGTGTATACTTATATATTTTATACATATATACTTATATATATAAACATTATCAAGATTACGTAGTAGAATAAAGAACGAGGTTCTTCTTTAGTGAATATAAGGGACAATTCGCAAACAATATGATTACCGATATGACCACGAGCACACACTTTCAAACATCCATACATCTGCTTGTGTATTCAAGCAAGTGCAATTTTATATGTATTTATACTCTTTGATGTTAAAACGACGTCTATCCGAAAATGATACACTCATTCAATATAAACAAAAAATGTTATCCACACAAAGCAGTAGTGACTTATTCCTCCTAAAAGTACTTCCCGTGGGACATCACGGTTTTTCATTGCTCGAAACAATCGTCGAAATCCTTTTCCGGAATTGCTATCAGCTGACTCACTACGTTATCCTTAATCTCGAATTTAGCTCTGGCAAAAGCTACAAGTCACAGGGAGAAAAGTCTGGACAATCATATTCATATAGCCAAACAGTATAGAATTCAATGAGAGTCTATAAATAGCAACATTTATGAACAATACTTTGTTTAGATTCTAAAATTATTTTCATTTATTTTTAATGTTAAATGGAGAGCTGTTCAATCCAACATTACAGAAAGAGAAAGCAATAAAAATGGAATTCTTTTTCGCAAAAATATCATCATAAATTTGTAAACGAGTTAACTATTCTTTTCAGCAGTTTACGTTACTTGTTTTGTCTTATTGTGTATATAAAACTAAACAGTGTATATTATCTGTAAATACTAATTAAGTCGTAGAATTTCTACAGTTCCAGCAAGTATATATAAAAAAGCACGAATGTTTTATCGTATCAGTAGGCTGAATTACGAGCTGTAAATTCACAATCCAATGCATTTTGAATAAGACACGTAGGAGAATACAGCAGCATTTTAAAAGATGAAATAAAACAGAACAAATGTATTTTTCTTCTGGAAATAAGATTTGAATATATTGCTTTTTAACGAGAAAAATTATCATTGTTTCTTATTTCGATAAACTAATTATTTTCTTTCTGACACATCTGAATTTGCTTTTATTTGCGGCACTTTTGCTTTATCAAAACGATCGAAAAAAATACGAGCTGTAAGAGAGATCATTACATTCTCGTGAGTCAAAATAATTAAAATTATTTAAAAACAGGTTAAAAAGTATACAATCACAAAAATATTATCAATACATGAAATTATCTATGACTGAAGTTTTACTGTAGTTCCCATCCTCCTTACCATGATGCCTAGACGACAATTTTGCTTATTTTTTTATGGATACATTGGTTAGTAAATAAGTGCTATGTAGTTTCATACAATCAGCAATGGATTACCACTAAATTGGGCCCAGTCGACTGCAGTGGGGTAAGGCTCCCTCAAAGAGTGTCCTGTTTAAGACATTAAATAATCTGATGATGGGGCACCAGTAAAGCTAGAGCTTTGGGGAATGCGGAGTACCCCTTCATTGCTATCGCTTCCAGGTCCGCTCTGGCCTTGAGTAGTAGCACCTGATAGGGTCCTATCTATGAGTTAAATAGAACTTAACTGTGTACTTGTGCTAAACTGAATTGTTTGGAATAGAACTGTGTATATGTATAAAAATGGATTTGGCATTAAATAACATACAATGGTTGATATGCCATAAAACCAGACCGAACCAAAACGAACCATCACTGAATTGTTGGAGATGAATTATTAATTATGAATTATTAACGAAGAAATTTCTTGATCTTAAAAAAAATCTTTGCCTTATTTTTTATTTTCTTTGGCAAAGGGTGTTTTGTTAAATAAAATTTTCATTATCTTACAATAGTACAAAATTATTATTTAATCCCTACTTGATTTTGAAAAGCATTTCTTGCTGAAAAGTAAAACTTCGTGATCAAGTACGAACAATTTAAGTTATTCAATGAGTTTAGGACATTTAGTGAGGATCGAAATCACTACTTACCAGGAAACGAATTATGAGACTTGCAAATAAACTATTAAACCACGACGAGGTACTCAAATAATTTGCATATCCAGACTAGTTGTGTATATAAGTATGTACATAGACGAAAAAAGAAAAAAAAAAGAAAAGAAAAAAAGAAAAGAAAAAGAAAAGAAAGAACCCAGGTGTTCTGAAGTATAAAATAAACGTAATCAACTTGAAACCGGAAGTTCGTCATTCACACTCTGAAGAGAACCTCCAGCACAATCGGAACTAAATTCTCTAAGCAAGCCGCTTATTCTTTGATTTCGTTGTAATAAATGAGCCATAAGATAAGTTCCAAAGAGTTCCAATGCAATTCCAGCTCACTAAGAAATTAATTCCCGTATAAATTACTAGTTGCAAAATTTCAGTCTTAAAGTAGATCGTTTATTTCAAGTAATCCATCATCATCCCAGCCAATCAGAACGACAGCAACTTACTTATGACCAGTAAATCTTATAGATTTGAGATAAAGAATTTAAGTTTCTTTACAAACAGTACTTATTAACAAAAATAGATCTATCTATCTATCTATGTGTGTATCTATCTATCTATCTAAGACGTACATCACATATTTTTATTCTTTCATTTCTTTATGTATTACATGGACACAGTCAGAAGCTTTGAATCTTTTTACAAATCCTTCATAGAATGTAAATGTATACATGATATTCCAGGATATTTCTTAGTTCATTTCATTGTAATGATTATCTTTTTAACCGTTCACTGTACAATTACCAAAAGGTTTTCCGTCTTTCCTCCTTCTTTAACATTCTTCTTTTTCCCGCTTTCAATATATTTTTTATACTCTCCTTCAGGTTATCTCTCTCTTTCTCTCTCTTTCTCTCTACTACTGCTGCGTCCTTAATTCACCAACACAACTGATGCCACAATACCAAAGTCATAGACAAATAGGAGCTACACGTTTATAATCCACTGATGATAAGATAGTGAGAAATTCCAAAAATTTCTAGGGAGGGGTTTGATAAGTTATCAAGGAATCTATACTTGGGGATTCGTCAAAATGCGATTTGATTAATAAAGTATATGTGCTAGATTCTTTTAAAGTTAAAATTTAGAAATTTCGAAGCCGTAGGCATCTCCAAAAATCCTTTCTTTTTATTTTTACTATTTTTTTTTTATTTAAAGTTTTTTTTTTCTTGTGGATCGCTGGAGTGCATTCTTCCTAGAATACCAGATCCTTGACATCAACGAGAGACTCAGATGACAGATCTGAGTGTTATGATCGACAGTTACTCTCTTTTGTAGTGAATATAAAAGACGCAGTCGGCATCCCACGAATGTTGGCTGTTCTTATTTCAAGTATGAAACAAAATCCAAAAGCAAGAATTCAACTGAGAGACGTACACGGAAAAAAGGTTAGGGAAGACAACAGAAATGTAACCCACTGTTACATTAAGAGCAATCGTATACAAAGAGAATATTGGAAAAGAATGATCGAAATTAGGACAGAATCCGCTAGATTCAATTAGAGTTGGTAAAAAAAATCATATAATGTAAAAAGACTATATTAATATCTCTCAGGAATCAAGACAAGAAAAAACATCCAGGTAGAAACCGAAAAGGTAGATAAATTATTAAAAATTACCCAACGGAGATCACCACCGAACTAAACGAGCTAATCTATGCAGGAGCAAAACTTGTCAGTGATAACATTAGTATTTCCCAAAGAAAATCGAACAGAAATACAAAACCTTAATTGGGAAATGGGATTAGAAGGACAAATAAGGAAACTGAAAACGCAGTAGAAACAAAAAAGGAAAGAAAGATATACAAAGATAAAATGGAATGAAAAGACCAAAGAAGGCAGGAGTTTACGAATATGACAATACAAATGGAAGAAATACATCAAACGATATTGGCAAAAGAAATACATCAAACGATATTGGCGAAAGAAATATATCAAACGATATGGGCGAAAGAAGGGAGACTCAAAAGATACCAGACAAGATCAAGAAATACAAACAAAACAGGACCTTTCAAAATTATATTAAAAAAATTCTTCCTATAAGTTCGCAGAGAATGCACAAGGACAAATGAACAACTGAATGCAAAGGAAACAAAACAATTATGGAGTAAGATATTGGAACGGAAAGAACATAACAGAAAGGTCGAGTAGATAAATTACATAAAAAAAGAATTTCAAAGACTTGGAGAACGCTTCGAAGACGACTTACACCTGGACTCAGTAAGAGAAACATTGAAGAAAATGGTAATCTGGGAAACACCAGGCCATGATGGCATACATGAATTCTACTTTTAAGAAATTCACATCCATTCATGACAAACTGGTTCTGCTAGAGCCTAGAAGAAGCAAGCATACCCGAATGGATGACGAAAGGAAAATATAACCATAAAGTCCTCCAAAACAAGAACCACCAACAGTAACTAAAGACCAATAACATGTTGTGGAAAATCATAACCACACAGCTCAAAAAAGAAATATATTACTTGCTTGAACCCGTGGAAGTACAAAAAGGGTGTCAAGGGAACAAGAGGAACAGATAACCTAATATATACATCAGCACATTTTCAATTCGGCCAAAACAATGCAGAAAAATGTAGCAATGGCATGGATTGAACACAAAAAGCCTATGGTATTGTCTCGCAAATTTGGATAATAGAATATCTGACAATATACAAAATATACAACAAAGTCATATTCGTCATAGCAATAATGCCTTTCGGTCACGTACTTACCAAGTGCACAGGGGGCTACAAATTTATAAAATCGCAAGAAAATCTTAATGACTGTGTGTGTCAAGTAAAGGAAAAAAGAGGACTTGCCGTCATTGAGGATTGTATAGTTGTTTTAATACAAGGAATCGCAGACAACATTAAAGAGAACAATAAAATAATTAAGGCAGTCAGTAACAGCAAAGGCAATATAAGAAAAAAAAAAGAAAAAAGAAAAAAGCAAAAACACCCTTCCGCCCAAAGAACAAACAAACAAACAAACACTAGAGAATAAAAATCAGAATAAAAACAACTGTATGTTACTTCAAACGACTAACTATCGAGATTGCACATGAGAATACCCATATTTACCCAACCCTTCTGCTCGGGCAGGATATGACACGAGGTCAAATTTAAGCGGAGTTTAACAGGTTTGAATTCAGAGTTTTCCTTCTTCTAGACTAGTTGCCTCACCAAGGACTACTATTTACCCATAGCTGGAGGGAGAATAATTGGATTCATATCTTTCCCAAGAGTATTAGTGCTATGTGAAATGCTATCAGTCTTGTCTAGGATTTGAACTCGTGTCGCCGTGTCCATTTCCTACGACGATAACCATTACGCCACGGGCACCTCCACATGAGAATACCAGGACAGGGCTTAGAAAGGGAATTCTTATGAAAGAAACTGAATCTCTTCTAATAGTAACCCAAAACAATGCAATAAGGACTAATTATATTAAAGCAAAAATTGATAATACGCAACCTAATAGCGAGTGTAGGTTATGAAGAGTTAGATATAAAACGTTTAACCCCATAATAAGCGAATGAAGCAAACTAACAGAAAAAGAGTACAAGGCTAGTCACGACTGGGTAGGAAAGGTGATCTACTGGGAGCTGTACAAGAGATTGAAATTTGACCATACTACCAAATATCCTCAAACAAGAATTCGTTCATGAGAATGAAACGAACATAATTCTCTGAGATTTTGAAATACAAACGCAACACTTAATTCCGACCAGAAGATCAGATCTCGCGGTAATTAACAAGAAGAAAAGAACTAGAGATCTATTGGAATTTGCAATTTCAGCAGACCACAGAGTGATAATAAAATATAATTTAAAAAAGACAAATATTTGAACCTCGCCGGAGAACTATGGAACATGAGGGTAATGCAGTCACAAATTCCCGTGAGAGACGACAAATTAAAACTCGCGAGAAAAATTCACGAGGAATGTAATAATAATAATAATAATTTTTTTCATAGTTTACTTATAGGTTAGTGTGTGCATACGTATGCATATGTGCGTGTGTCGGTGCGTGTGGGCGCGCTAGCAGAAGTATGGAGACGTGTGCAAGGTATTTAGGGTTGCCAGGGAATTTTAGACGTAGGCTGAAAACGTTAATGATAAATTAAAATCGCTCATAGTAGCATATCGAAAAAAACCCCCAAAAAACAGGTTAGCAAAAGTTGCCATATTTACTCCCACCACCCAAATAAAATTAAAGCCGATTCGAAAAAAATGGAAATAATGATAGAACGATGAAGTTAATAATAGTTTAGCATTATCCACAGCTTATATTTTTCGATAACTCTCGGCAAGTAGTTTTAGAACGACGAAAATTAAAGAAAAATTTCGACTTATAAATGCAAAAGGAGTTAAAGTTGGCGAGAATAGGTAGTTTCAGATGGAATTAAAGCCAGTTTAGGTGGAAATATTTTTTCTCTTTTTGTGTGTGTGTGTGTGGGGGGGGACGACGAAAAAGCTAAATAAGTTAATAACTAATTAGATGATAATAATATCACGATTAGCACGCTAAAGATTCAAAGGTTTGAATTCAGAAATGAATCAAATGATAGACATGACGAACATACCAAAATAGGCACCCATGAGTTTATAATCAAGCGAAACTGGTGCAAAGCCTAAATTTCTTTATATAGCAGCGGGTTGGGAAATGAACTCTTCCCATTGGCTAACGCTGATGATAAAACAAACGAATACTTGCCATTAGGGGGTAGTCAAGAAGAAAAAATATATGTTGCACAAAGCTGACAAGGAGGTCACCTGGGAATACCGGACCCAGGTCAGGGTTGCTGTCAGAGCCGATATGATGTGCAATAACCCGAAATCGGCAATGAAGACAGTTCATCACTGAAGATCATTCTTAAGGCATCTAGAAATATATTCTTTGACAAGTGAAAAAACTGTGGAACATGATTGTGACAGTGATCCCTATTGTAATTGGCACGCTCGCCACGGCCACCAAAGGATTGGTACAGGGACTGGAGGACTTAGAAGTAAGAGAACGATTAGAGCCCATCCAAACTACAGCATTATTGAGACTGACCAGAATACCGAAAAGTGTCCCGGAGATTTGAAGAGACTTGCTGTCACTCAGACTTCAGTGGAAAACCATCAGCTAACGCTGGCGTGAAAAACTCTCAAAAGAGTAAAATAAACATGAACTAAAAAAATTGAGAGAAAGTAGAAAAACAGAATTAAAAACTGTAAAATTTAATAAAATTTCAAACTCAAGTACAGTCTATTGAATTGCGAATAATTGTCACTGTTGTCAGATTGGAACTCTTTAAACTTAAAAGATAACTTTAGTTCTCACACTTTTTAAAGGATTTATCAAATGTTTGAATTTGAGTTCATTTAATAACTCTTTTCATGATTGATGATTTCTCAGAAATAAAAAACGCATTGGGACTGATAAAATAGACGGCACAGCCACACTTTTTTTGTTCAAATCATTTCAATGAATAAATGAAAAGAGCAATGAATTTCAAGTGTTGACTTCCATTTTCATTCGAGAACGGAAGCCTTTGGAAGGCATGCGCAAGATGGCAAAAAGGCGCGAAAGGAGAAAGCTATCACTGCAAACAAACATGTCTCTTTAGAGAGTTTAATTTGTATGACGCAGGATAAAACCAGTATTTTGCTGGAGATTATTTTGTGACAAATGCAAAAATTTATTATGGAATAAAAAAGATATACATACACTAAAGAGAATTGAACAGGCATGGGAACAAATATATACGCTGAAATATACGCATTTTTTGCTTACACATTGTTAATATTAAATCATGTATTCATATTAATGTTAAAGATATTGAAAAACATACATAAAGCACGTCTACTCGAATAAGTGTATGCGTAAAGAAATATATATAATATTATTTAATAAGGAAAGACGTAATTCTGTTTGTATTTATTGTAAAATTTACATTTTTATGCCTATTTCTTACTTAGATTCATTCATTCGTTTACATTCTTTCTTCTATACCGACTTAATCATATAAATGCTAATATCTTATTTATCTATATTCATATATGTACATTAATTGGCTTAATCATCAATTTATATCATTTCTAATTTATTAACCCACTTAAAGATGTATATTAATATATATATTTTGTATTTTTATATTTATGCTCGCTTAAAGTCTGTATTCACTATCGAGTCACAACTTATTTAGAGAATTCAAAAAATAATTACTTGCAAATAAATTAGGGAAAGTATGTTAAAATTAACTGTTATCTTTAAGAAGAAATTATAATGATGTGGGCGGGTGTAATGGATGATTCCTGTTCGCCCATGGTCCAGGAGACAGGGGTTCAATACCAGGTCAAGTCATACCAAAAATGGTACTTGATGCCGCCTTACTTAACACAGCATTGTAAGGTACAAATCAAGGGTAAAGTGGAGCAATCCGGCGAATGGAGTAGCGCCCTTCCGAACACCTCGGTGTAGTTGTTACTGAAAAGGAAGCTTTCGGGTTGCCGACGACTAAGGTCGCCAACTTATAAATTTGTAAATGAGAGTGTAAAATACACGCACACACACTCATTCACTGACCAAACAAAAAATATAGCCTCAAGAAGGGACCAGAAAATAAATAAGGGATGAGTTTATAGGCTTGATTTAAGATTCGGCAAATCAATGTTTTTTCGTAGTTTAGTCGGCAAGTATCTGGTGCGTTTAACTTGGCTTCATCGAGGCAAAAAGACAGGAGTTGATCATTATTATTACTCCATGAAAGTTTTTCACATCAGCGTTAGCAGATGGTATTTTACTGGAGTTTGAGTAACAACAAGTCTCCTCAAGTCTCTAGGACTCTTCTCAGTATTCTGGTCGATCGCAATAATGCAGTAGTTTGGATGGTCTCCAATCGTTCTGTTATTTCCAAGTCCTCCAGTCCCTTTATTAATCCTTTGGTGACTGTACCAAGAGCACTAATTATAACTGGCATAAACGTCACTTTCATGTTCCACATATCTTTAATTCCCTAGCACGGTCGAGGTACTTATCCTTCTTTTTACTATTTAAAAATTTTACTCTGTGATCAGTCAGGACAGCACAGTACACAATTCTGTAAGTTCTCTTTTTTGTTTATTATAATTATTTACTCATTGAGAGTTTTTCACATTAGTTTTAGCTGATGGTTTTTCACTGGAGTCTGAGTCTCCTCAAGTCTCTTCTCCGTATTCTGGCCGTTCTCAATAATGTAGTAGTTTGAATGGTCTCCACTCGTCCGCCAACTTCCAAGTCCTTCATTCCCTTTAGTAATCCTTTAGTTACTGTTCCAAACGCACCAATTACAATTGGTATAATTGTCACCTGTATGTTCCACAGTTTTTTCAATTCCCTCGCAAGGTCGTGGAACTTATACTTCTTTTCACTTTCTTTCAGCTTTATTCCATGGTCAGCCGGGACAGCAAAGTCGACAATTTTGTAAGTTCTCTTTTTTTGTTGTTGATTATTATTAGGTCTGGTCTTCTGGCCGAGATTAGGTGATCCGTGTGTATGCCAAAGTCCAATAGGAGTTTATGTGTGTTATTTTCTAGGACAGGTGCTGGCTTGTGCATATACCATTTGTTTGTATGGTAAAAATTAAATTTCTTGCACATATCCCAGTGGATCACCTTGCCGATCCAATCGTGTCTAGTCTTATATTCCTTCTGCGCTAATTTGCTGCATTCACTTATTATGTGATTGATGGTTTCATCTCTGTCACCGCATAGTCTAGTCTACATTTGCTATTTTGTTGCGACTTATCTATTCTCACTTTGATGTAGGTATTGTTATTATTATTTACTCATTGAGAGTTTTTCACATCAGTTTTAGCTGATGGTTTTTCACTGGAGTCTGAGTGACAGCAAGTCTACTCAAGTCTCCAGGACTCTTCACAGTATTCTGGCCGTTCTCAATAGTGCTGTAGTTGGATGGTCTCCACTCATCCTCCAACCTCCAAGTCCGCCAGTCCCTTCAATATTCCTATAGTTACTGTACCAAAAGCACCAATCAAAATTGGTACAATTGTCACCTTCATGTTCCATAGTTTTTTCAATTCCCTAGCAAGGTCGTGGAACTTATTATTATTATTATATCTGATGTGTACTGATTCCTGCTGACTCAACCGAGTTGCAATCAAAAAACAATAACATATTGAATTATGAAAAAATACAAGACTAAATTAATAATAACTAAAATTGGAAATTATTTTTTTCTAATTTTTCCATGAACCTTTTGACACTTCTGAGTAAGCGAAAATCTTGATATGTCATCATATTCATTCAAAAACCATGGTTAGACCTTTATGCTAAAATCATTTCCAAGTGTGTTCAAGTAAAATCTTGTCGGTTCAAAAGATACGAAAAGCTAGCTGTTAATAACAAACGTTATGGAATCTCCAGAAAGGCTGGTGTACAATGGTCTAAATATTCGTAACTGTAATAATCCATCAGAAGAAAAAATTAGCAGCACAAATGAAGAATTAGGATTAAACAAAAAAGAAAAAAACTCAGATAAAAAGGATCAGTAAACTTTAATGAGTAAGTTAAAGCTTAGAATATTTAAAGGCATAAGTATGCAATGTTTTATGGCTCGCTGAAGTGTTCTCTTTCTTGAAAGAGTACCTGGTTACATCTGTGACAGAAGCACAGATAATAAACCTCTGGGACTTGTACAACCTCAATATAATACCCATGAAAAATTACAAATTCAAATAAAAATCAATGTGCGACTCAGATCACAGATCTGAGCGACATGATCGGCAAGTGTTCCTTAAAGAACCAACGTGTGAGACCCGGTCGGAATTCTACAAATGTTGGCTGTTCTAACTTCAGGTACACAAAGACCAAAGTCACAATTCAACTAAAAGACATTAAAGACAAAAATGAAGTAGGGAAGACAGCAAAATGTTATCCAGTGTTATTTTAAAAGCAACCCGACACAAAGAGAATATTGGAAAAAAATGACAAAACTTTCGGTAGTATCCACTAAATTTAATACAAGACAAAAACTTGTCGTCCAATTTAGGATAATTTAAAAGAAAGGCTGACTTTCTGACTTTAAAGTACTAGAAATATGTAGACAAATAAGTCACAAAAACATGCCCAAAAAGCATTCTGATGTTGTCTCACAAACTTGGAAAATAGAATGTCTGACAATGCACAAAATATCGGACAAAGTCTTAAACTTTACTTAGAAAGCCATGAAAAACAGGAAAGTGAAAGTTGCAGAAGGAAGATCAATTCTAGAAAGGGTGAAAAACTCTCCATTTCAATTCGTTTTAATAATAATGCCGGTCAATTACACTCATGGACAACAAATTCACAAAATCACAAGAAAAGTTTATTCACCTTATGAACATGAATGACATGAAGATATTTGCCAGAAACAAAAGTAACCATAGTGTCACGTGATAGCCCACGGAGACGAAGAGGTAAGACTGATACTATCCTCCCGTGTTGAATTAGCAGTATCTAGCAGTCAAAAAGTGACCGTTAAGAGAGAATGTGGGTCACAGAGGGGATAAACAGATGTTGGTACTTAGTGACCTCAGGTCGCCGAACATCGGAAGGGGAAAGAGAGAGAAGCCAAATGATTGGCTGGGACCCCCAAAACGGAAGTGGGGCTCCCTTCCCCTCAGCGGAAGTAAAGGACAAGAAGGTTAGTTTTTGAGCAAGGCTCGTGGCAGACGAACCATAGCCATTTTACTCCGGGTTGAAAACAAAAGATTAACTGAGACACGAAGGACTCCAAATCCTTCAAGCCAGTATTAAAAACAGAACAAAGTCTATTAGCCCGTGAAAGAAGAACGATTCTCCAGTGGAACCCCGTCGAAAATAAGATAAGTAACTTTGGGGACATTTTCCCTTTATACCCAAATTTCATTTACCACTCTCTCTCTCTCTCAATTTGAAGAAAGACAAAAGTCAGAAAAGACGTTTATATTCGTGGACTGTCCAATTATATGTTTTTGACACTCTGAACGTGTATATATAAGTAGTAAAGGAATTTATGTATTTTCATTTTACCATGTGGTCTATGTTGTTACTTCATGCTTTCTTTTCAGCTTCTATTCGCCTTATGTTATCTTGCTTAGAATTGTCCTATTAATTCCTAAAGTATCACGCGGGAAACCGGAGTTGCCGACTACTACAATATTAATATTATTACGACTAAGACCTGTAGGCCCATATTCTTCTGTTGTCTAAGGGGAAGAAGTTTAGCGGCCTGGTGGGTGTGTGATAGTGTGAAATTTGGGACACCTTTGCCAGCGGTGGTCAGTCTGGCCCTAAATTATTCCCTCACGTAATATGCCAGTTCTTATATGCCTGAGAGAAAAACTCTGAACAGGACTTACTCTGTAGAGGATAAAGTGCCAACCTGCCCCGTCTTCACACGTGCGAAAATAAAGTCTCGTTTTGGGATTTTAGACAATTTCCCGTCACAATAGGAATATTTCAGAGAAAAAAAACTTGTGAGATTGCACACAAGAAAACTTGGACATAAATATAAAATAGAAAACTTATGGCAGGAACTGAATTCCTTTTAATAGCCGCATAAAACAACGCAATAAAGACTAATTAAATTTGAGCGAAAATTCATAATATTACAGAATACCAAGTGTAGGTTATTTGGAGAGAGAGAGAGAGAGAGAGAGAGAACGAGAGAGAGAGAGAGAGAGAGAGCGAGAGAGAGAGAAAGAGAGAAATTAAACGGTTAATCATATAATAAGCGAATGAAACAAACTAGCACAAAAGAAGTACAGGATTAGATATGACTGGGTGGGAATTATTATCCATTGGGTATTGTGCAAGAGATTAAAATTAGACAATACAACCAGATGCACAAACTAGAATCCGCCCTAGAGAATGAGACGCAAAAAATAATCTGGGATCTTGAAAGACAAACAGGTCACCAAATCATGGTCTAGGACCAGACCTAATATTGATAAACAAAACAAAAAAAAAAGCTTGTCGTCGAGTGAATTTTGCTGTTCCGGTGGACCACAGAGTGAAAATAAAAGAAAGTGAAAAGATAGACAAATACTTGAACCTTGCCAGAGAACAAAAAGAAAAAAGAAAAAAGAAAGATAACAACAAAAATAAACAAACAAAAAACAAAAAAATAAAAACATAAAAAACCTGTAGAATATGAGGGTTTCGGTGAAATCAATAGTTGCTGATGGGCTTGGAACGGTTCGTAAAGGCTTGGAAAGGAATATGGAGGAACAAAACATCAGAGAAAGAATGGAGACCATCTAGACCATAGCATTGCTAAGATGAGATAGCATACTGAGATAAAGTCCCGGAGGCCTTAGGGAAAACTTTGGCAGAGGTAAAACGGCAAAGAGGAATATTTCATTGAAACTTACTCGCACCATTGCTATTTGTTATTGCAAAAATGGAAGGAATAGAACTACCGAATATGGAACGCATCATATCAAGAAAAAGAGCATTTTAAGTACTTGAGAGTACTGGAAGCGGACACCATCAAACAGAGATGAAAGAAAAGAAAAAGAAAGAAAGAAATTACCACAAAAAACCAGAAACTTTTCAAAACAAAGCTCTACTGCAGAACTATCATCAAAGGAATAAACACCTGGGCAGTCTCTAGTTGAAGATTCTCTAGACGATTCTTAGAATGGACAAGGAAGAAACACAGACAATTGGAGTAAAGGACGGAGAAAATGATGGCGATATACGAGACTGATAATCAAGAGATGACATAGACAGACTATATGTGTCAAGAAAAGTAAGAAGGGAACTCATCAGCATTGAGGATTGTGTAGATCTAACAATTCAGCGACTCGAGAAATACATTAAAATGAGCAAAGAATAATTACAGCGGCCAGTCACCTTATTAGCAACACAAGGTCAAATAGTTAAACAACAAAAACTAGAAAACAAAACAGAGAAAAATAATCAACTGAATCCAACCGAGAAAATGAGACTCATAAAATTCTGTAAGATTTTGAAATGCAAACAGATCTAATGCCGACCTAAAGACCAGACTTAATGTTGATTAAAAAGAAAAAAAAAAGAACTTGCTATCTTGTGGATTTTTTCGTTCCAATAGATCACCGAGGGAAAACGAAAAAAAGTGAAAACATAAACGAATAATAGGAACATGCCAGAAAATTTAAAAGGCTGTGGAAGGTGAGGATGACGATGGTATCCATTGAGGTTTGTGTCTTAGGAACGGTCTCTAAAAGGTATGGAAAGAAGAGTGGAAGAATTGAAAATCAGAGGAAGAATGGAGACCATCCAAACCACAGTATTATTCAAATCAGTGAGAATATTCAGAACAGTGAAAAACTTTTAAATAATAATAATAATAATAAATTTACAAAATTACAAGAAAAGATTAACCTAACTTATGTACATGGATGATAAAAAAGTATTTGTAAAAAAGGAACTGGAGACACTGATACAAACAATAAGAATATACAGCCAGGATATAAAAATGGAATTTGGCATTGGAAAATATGAAATACTCATATTGAAAAGTAGGAAAAACAGAGCATAAGGAATAGGAAAGAATTAGAACGCTTGGAGAGAAGGAAAATTACATGTACCTGGGAATATTGGAAGCAAACACCCTCGAACAAACGGAGATGAAGGAAAAAAATAGAAAATAAAAAAAATATTATCTTAGAAAAACGAAAAAGCTTCTCGAAACTAAGCCCAGCAGTATAAATTTTATCAAAGAGATAAACACCTGGGTAGTCTTCTATGTAAGAAACTCAGGACCTTTCTGAAAATGGACAAGGAAGGAACTTAGACAAATAAACCAAAGGACTAAAAAGTTGATGATTTTGAACAATGTTTTACATCCGAGAAATGATATAGACATACAGTAGGTGTCAAGAAAAGAAAAAGAATGAGGACTCACCTGCATTGAGGATAGTGTGGATGTTTTATACAAGCACCCGAGAATTATATTAAAAAGAGTAAAGAAAGGTTTGGTTTGGTTTGTTGGGTTTTATGGCATATCAACCTTTGTAGGTTATTTAACGCCAAATCCATTTTTATGTAAATAATCTGTTCTATTTAAAACAATTCTGTTTAGCATAAGTACACAGTTTAATTGTCAAAAACATTTCCATTTCAAACTATTCAAGCAGTTATATGTAACAATTCAGTTAAGTGTAAATACAGTTTTAATGTCGAAAAACAGTTCTATTTGAAATAATTCAGTTGATCATAAGCATGCAGTTTAAATGTAAGTACGGTTTAATTATCAGGTGCTACCACTCCGGGCCAGAGTGGACCTGGGAGCGATGGCAATGAAGGGGTACTCCGCATTCCCCAAAGCTCCAGCACTGCTGGAACCTCACCATCAGATTGTTTAGTGTCATAACCAGGACACTCTTTAGGGGGGTCTTACCCCTCTGCAGAGGTGCAGTCAGTGTATTCTACAGCCCCAGCTGACTGGGCAAGAGTTAAGAAAGACTAATTAAAGCAGCCAATTAAATCATTGGCAACAGAAGTACAAACAGAAAAACAACAAAAACTAGGAAAAAATGGGAGGGAAAACAACTGTATGGATATTTCAAGTGATACACAGGTAAAATTGCACACAAGAAGACCTGAACATGGCTATGAAAGGGAAATCTACTGTTAATTGTGCAAGATATAGAAATTCTTCTCAAATGGTACATGCACAAACCAGAATTGGTTCTATACCTTTTCCAGTTCAAAATGGGAATAGTTCAGTTCAAAATGGAAACATTATTATAAGTATAAATATAAAAAATATTTTATGAATTATTTTAGCAATAAAATTGTTAACATTTTATAATATAAAAAAAATTCTTCAAGTCATTTATTAGAACACAACATCTTCTGATTCTACAGCTCCAGGAATTTTAGATTGAATTCCAGCTATGAAACGATTGCATACTTCTGGTGTAACCCTTTCCAATTCTTCCTCAATTAATGAAGTCAAAGCTCTTGCTCTTTGTTCAGTAATTAACAAGCCATCTCTTCTCTCCATTGCAAGAATACTCACAATTTTAGCAGCCAATTCCTGCTTGACGTAAGCTTTGATTAAAGACCATACTTGTTCAATCGGATTAAACATTGGACTGTATGGTCCCAACCTTCACATCCTAGAAATTCATCTTCCCTAAAAACTTCTTCAATGTTTGAGTGAAATGGGGCATTGTCAACAACCATCACAACTGGACCCCCATATTGTCTTTTTGCAGCTTTTTTATATTTATACTTATAATAATTTTTCCATTTTAAACTGAATTATTCCCATTTTGAACTGAACTATTCCCATTTTGAAATGGAAAAGGTATTGACAATGAGATGCATAAAATTCTTTGGGATTCTAAGGCACAAACGGATCACCTAATGCCGGCCAGAAGACCAGACGTCGTGTCAAGTAACGAAAATAAAATAAAATAAAACAAGTAAATAAATAAATAAAAAGAAAAGGAAAAAAGAAAAAGGAAAAGAAAAAAGGGAACTTGTTGAGTGGATTTTGCCATTCCTGCGGAACACAAGGTGAAAATAAAAGAAAGCTAAAAGATATAAAAAATACTTGGGCTTTGCCTGAGAACAACAACAATAACAACAACAAAAACAATAATAAAAGATGTGGAATATGAAAGTGACGGTGATACCGATTGTAATTGGTGCACATGGAATGGTCCCCTAAAAGCTTCGAAGAAATACGGGAGGAATTGAAAATCAGAAGAAAAAATTGAGACCATCAAGACTACAGCATTGTTGAGATCGGCCAGAATTCTCAGAAGAGTTCCGGAGACCTGAGAAGACTGGCTGTCACTCAAATTCCAGTCGAAGACATCAAACTAACGCTGGTGTAAAAAAATCGCCTGGAATATAATAATAATAATAATAGTAGTAGTAATAGTAGTTGTAGTTGTAGTGGTAATAAATTACTGTCAGCAATAAATAATACGATTGATCAGCAACATATCTGCAGAAAGAGCTACTAGTCAAACCGTATTAAACAAAAACAACTAAAAGTTTTACGCCGTACGGTGATCATAAAGTCTGATGACCGCTACATAGCATGTAAATTTTTGTCGCTATTTTAGACGCTTGTTTTTAACAGTTTGACATGTAGCTATTCTATCTAAGAAAATGTAAAATTCTTTTTTCTGTATTTGTCCCGTTCATCTTTATTCTCTCTGTCTCTGTCTTTTTCTCTGTCTCGTTTGTCTCTTTCTATCTATCTTTTTCAACAACATCGAAACAAGACTGATTTTCATGGGGAAACAATTCATTAACAGTGAAGTGGTCGTCTAGTCGTCGGTAGCGAACCAATAAGAACAACTTTCTTAAATATAGAGCTTTCTTGTTTATTTCCTTAGCGGTCTTTGCGAAGATGGAATTTTGTGAGAGTTATGAGTCACTCAAAATTGAAAGTATGAAGATATGTTGGTCTTCATCGACTGTTCGCCAAACACACCCCACCTCCGAGGCTCTTCTTGTTCTGGCTCTGTCACCTACTCTACGATGACTTCTCTACCACTTTGGTATTCGACTAAATTTCCAAGCCCACAAATTCGACACAAGTTTTTTTCTATCATGCTATTCAGTTGACGTAGTAAAGTACGCAAAGGGAGGATATTTATATTTAAAATATATAGTCATTCCGATCCTGAATTTTGAAATTCCTTATAGATATAAACATTCTTGTTTACATTGTGTCATCTGTCACCAGGTGATCTAAACATATTTCCCAGCTGTTTTATCTAACTCAAGTTAACAAAACTGGCTTCATTTTTGCCTGTTTCATTACATTAACGTCTCTCTCTCTCTCTCTCTCTCTCTCTCTCTCTCTCTCTCTCTCAGAAAATCTGTCTAAACTATGTACTCTTATGAATTACTGTGAGTCAGTTTGATTATTAGTACTCATACCCTTTTGCCAGAATTGGCTCGTTCCAACAAGTTTCTATTTTTTTATCAAGAAAAAATGAATTCCATAAAACTAGTTATAGTCTTACAATTTGGTAATCATGGAAGTGAAGTTATTGGCAAGACATGAAGAAAAAGGTATTTTTTTCTTTCAAAAAATGTCTGTTCCTAGAATAACAATATTACAAGAAATTGAATAGTTTGTTGATAGGAACTGAAAGAATCATTGGTAGTTTTGTTATAGAAATTTTTTTTCTTTTTTATTTGCTTAGTTGATTGGTTGGTTAGTTTGGTTTTATGGCATTTCAACCTTTGTAGGTTATTTAATGCCAAATCCATTTTATACAAACAAACAGTTCTATTTAAAATAATTCAGTTAATTATAAGTACACAATTCAATAGTCAAAAACACTCCTCTTTCAAGCTATTCAGTTCAGTCAAACAGTTCTTATTAAAATAATTCAGTTTTGTATAGGTATAGTTTTTGTTTACACACAGTTGAATGTCAAAATAATTCCATTTCAAATAATTCAGTTTAACAGTGGTACGCAGATTAAATGTCAAAACAGTTCTATCTTTAACAATACAGTTTATGTTTGTTTATTTTGGTTTATGGTACATCAGTCTTTGAAGGTTATCTAATGTCAAATCCATTTTTATACAAATAAACAGTTCTATTTCAAATAATTCAGTTAAGCATAAGTACACACTTTAATTGGCAAAACATTTCTATTTCATGATATTCAATTTATTCAAACAGTTTTAATTCAAACAACTTAGTTTAGGATAAGTATAGTTTGTGTTTACACACCGTTAAATATCAAAACAGTTCTATTTCGAACGATTCAATTTAGCGCAGTACAGTTTCAATGTCAAAACAGTTCTATTTCAAATAATTCAGTTTAGCATACGTACGCAGTTTAGTTCTATTTGACCCATAGAGAGGGCCCTATCAAGTGCTACCACTCCGGGCAAGAGTTGACCTGGGAGCGATGGCAGTGAAGAGGTACTCTGCATTCCCCAAAGCTCCAGTATCACTGGAACCTCACCATCAGACTGTTTAGTGTCATATACAGGACACTCATTGGAGGTGGGTCTTACCCCTTTGCAGAGGTGCAGTCGGTGTATTCTACAGCCCCAGCTGACTGGGCAATACATTTGCTTGATAACAAGTAAAAGTCACAGAAATAGTGACGTACACTCCAAACTACAGGGGAAATCTCCGTTGCCTTATAGCAGAAGTGCTGGACTGCGAGATCGTAGAATTAGAGTTCGAACTCTAGTCACGCTATGACGTTCACTTTTGGATTAATGTCCCTTGGGGAAAGTATGAACTCCCTGATCCCCCTCAGATGTGGATTAAAAGTGCCTCTACTGTTCTTCTACTAGGATAGCCTTGGTATTAGATAACACAAGAAGGTTGATGTCCTATTAAAAACAAAAGAAAGAAAGAATCCAAGCTACATTCTCTTGCTTTCGTTTCCATTGTAATAAGATATATTAGGTTTGGTTTGGTTTCTTTGTTTAATGGCATATCAACTCTTTTTGGGTTATTTAATGCCAAAGCCATTCTCCTAGAAGAACAGTAGAGGTACTATTTAACCCATAGCAGGGAGGAAAAGGAGGTTCATACCTTTCCCAAGGGTATTTGCCCGAAAGTGAACGTAATAGCGCGACTGGAGTACGAACTCGCGTACTACGATTCCGCAACCCATCGCTTTAACCATTACACCACGAGGACACCCCCTCAGATGTATTAGAATTATATAATTGCAGAAAGACGAATAAACGGATATTCCGCGTCCAAAGTCAAACTGAGTAATGATTTACTAGGTTTAGCTTAATTGTGAAACAAGAATGGTGCATACAGTGAGTATCGAGCTCATTACCTGTTACACCACGCCGAGGATGACTTTGTCTTTCAAAAGAGAATACATATACATCAAGTCTGTTTTACTCGTATGCTTTAATCATTATGTGAACATTTACAAAGTGTTTTTGTTGGACAACGTAAATTTTGAATTTTATCGCTAGGTTAGTGGGTCCGGAAGACCTGGGTTCAATCCCAGGTTGCATCATTACAAAGACTTTAAAAATGGTACTTGATACGTACTTGCTTAACACTCGACTACGGTCGCCAACTTTATCTTTTTTACTTACATATATATAAAGCATAGTCAGAAACGTATTCACTATTAAAGTATGGTGAAATATATATATATATATATATATATATATATATATATATATATATATATATATATATATGTTGTCATAGAGAGAGAGAGAGAGAGAATCTGAGATTAAACAACTTTCTAACGAAGTCCTGCAGGCTTTCCACGTATCGTGCTGTTCAACATCTATAATAAAGCTACTTGTATGGTAAACGCTAATTAAAAAACAAAATTAAAAATGATTTTAGAATACAAACATATACATGGCTACTGTTAGTTTCATGTTTACATGATCATCAAACTATTAGGAAAGTTCCCTATATCAAACCTTGCAGAAATGCAGTCGGTGTATTCTACAGCCCAAACCGACTGGGCAACTCATTGGGGAGTCTTACCCTTATGCAGAGATGCAGTCGGTGTATTCTACAGCCCCAGCCTACTGGGCAAGCATATCTTGTTGAATTCCCTGTTGTTAAATGCTTCCGTTCTTTCACAGTAACAGTAAAAATTAGAAATGAAAATATCATTTATCATTGACTACAGAATATTAAGGCCGAAAATTAAACTCATCTTTAAAAAATGAATGTGTGACAAAAACCTTACGACACAAAATTAGCCCAGGAACAATAATAATGATAGACGAGATTTTTTATTAAAATTTTATTTATTTTTCTTATTATTTGTACTTTATTTATTGATTTCCTAAGATGTAAAATATTACATCTATTATTCAATAAAACTGAAATAAGGAAACCTAAGATAAGTATTATATCACACGAAGAACCTTTAATTCTAATATTTGTTTGCATTACTCAAAGTTAAATGTTTCTATTGAGCATAAATTTATATCATGTTACTAAGATTATCTTTTCAGAAGTAAATTGTATTCAAGGTTTAATTTGCCCAGTCGGCTGGAGCTGTAGAATACACCGACTGCTTCTCTGCAGAGGGGTAAGACCGCCCCCTAACGAGTGTTCTGGATATGACACTAAACAATCTGATGATGAGGTTCCAGCAGTGCTGGAGCTTTGGGGAATGCGAAGTACCCCTTCATTGCCAGCTCTCCCAGGTCCACTCTGGCCCGGAGTGGTAGCACCTGATAGGGCCCTATCTATGGGTTAAATAGAACTAACAGCATTCTTATGCTAAACTGAATTGTTTCAGTAAACAGAATAGCTTGAAATAGAAATGCTTTTGACAATTAAACCGTACTTACATTTAAACTGCGTGCTTATGCTTAATTGAATTATTTCAAATAGAACTGTTTTTCGACATTAAAACTGTATTTACGCTTAACTGAATTGTTACATATAACTGCTTGAATAGTTTGAAAAAGAAATATTTTTGGCAATTAAACTGTGTACTTATGCTAGAGTGAATTGTTTTTAAATAGAACAGATTATTTACATAAAAATGGATTTGGCGTTAAATAACCTACAAAGGTTAATATGCCATAAAACCCAACAAACCAAACCAAACCATCAAGGTTTAATAATAGTTGAAATGAACTTCATTATTACCTCTGGTCTTTTACCGGCTTCTCATTATTAGTGATAAAGGCATGAAATATTTTCCTGCTTTGAACTGGCTCATTGGTCTAGTGGGTAGAGTGATCGCCAATGGCCCGGGAGACCGGGGTTCAATCCCAGGTCGAGTCATACCAAAGACTTTAAAAATGGTACTTGATACCTCCTTGCGTAACACTCAGCAATATAAGGTACGTATCAAAGGTAAAGTGGAGCAATCCAGGGAAAGGATTAGCACCCTCCCCTACACCTCGGTGTGGTAGCTATTGAAAAGGGAGCCTTCTGGTCCTCCTCGACTAAAGGGAGACAACTTTTTTACTTACATATTATAACCTTATTAATTAATCGAGAGAAAAATTTGTACACTAAGTTATATTTCTATTCCAATCTTTTTCAAATGATTTTTTTCTCGCTAACTCGTAACTTCTCTAAGAAATAATCTTATTATTAAATCTTTTAAACTCCCACATATTTTTTAGTATAAAAATATCCTGAAAAGGTATGAAATAAAGGAAAAATATTTCGGCTGAAAAAATAGTTAAAAATTCAGTTTAAAATAAGATGTTAATATCATTATTAATTATTAATAATTCAGAAGACAAAATCTTGAAACAAAAATTAATTTTCGTGGTATTTATCATTTGTGATTTTCTAAATATACAAAACTTTAAAAGTCTGAGAGTAGAATATGAGACCATGTAAATAGTTTCCTTGACGTAGGTAAATATATAAAACACTTCCAAAAAATAAAAAAATTGTCACTCGTAATCAAAATTTTTTTCACGTTTTAATTCAACCAATTTTTTTCGTCCACTTTAACTGAAGTGGAGAATTGTCTGAGGATATTTTATGGAGCTGGAAGAAAAAGGCATATCGAATTTTGAGTTTTTCTCCTTACTGATTCGTTTATATAGATGAATAAAGATTTATTTGTGTTTCGTGTATATCAGATTTCTTGGTTAGTACAAAGTAAAATGTTGTCTTTTGACAGAAGATAGGAAAATAGTAGTAGAAAGTTTGAGGAAAAAATGTTCAAGTTGCTGAAAATGTTCAAGTAGAAAGTTTATATAAAGAAAAAAACCAAAAAAAAAGTACTCCTCTTTTAGTTTAAATGAAAAATCTTTGAGCAAATCCAAAGTAAATTGAAGTGGGAGAATTAGCATATGAAGTCATGAGAAAATATTTTAAAAGGTTTTTTTGTTGTAAAATTCCATTTACTTGACGAGTTATTCTAGTCGCAGTTTTATCATGTTGGTTTTTTTCTGCGATATTCCTAATAAGACTATTTAATCGTTAGAATCTTTGGCAGTGACTTGTAAAACCTAATTGCTCTGTATTCTCAGACGGAGTCATTCTGTCGGCGGATAGTGGCTCAAAAGATCTCGAGTGCTATCACCTTCTTTGTTTACGCTATTGTAGTTATTATCGTATATCTTCTACAAAATAGTACGAATTTACCCAGCCCATCTGCTATGAGAAGGATGTGACACAAGGTCAATTTTTCAGCGATATAGAGCTGGTTTGAATTCAGAGTTTTCCTTCTCTTAGACTGGTTGCCTAAAATAACTGAGTCGCCTCTACTTTTTATAGGAGGGGGAACAGATGGATTCATGCCTTTCCTAACAGTATCCGCGTGAAGTAAAGTAAATAGCTTCGTTCCGGATTCGAATTCGGATCGCCGATTCCATATCTTAGAATGATCATATTTACCCAACCCCTCCGCTCGGGCAGGATAGGACACAAGGTCAATTTTTTAAGCGGAGTTTAACAGGTTTGAATTTAGAGTTTTCCTTCTCCTAGACTAGTTGCCTCACGAAGGCTGAAGAACCTAGTCTGCTCTACTATTTACCCATAGCTGGAGGGAGAATAATTGGATTCATACCTTTCCCAAGGGTATTAGTGCTATGTGAAATGCAATCAGTCTCGTCCAGGTTTTGAACTCGTGTCGCCGAGTCCATTTCCAGCCAGGATAACCATTACACTACAGGCACCTCCATATCTTAGAATGATAACCGTTAAACAAAGTGCCCTTAAGAAATAGTAACTCACAACATATATTTGAGTTTTGTTAACCGAAAATCAAAGTTTGTTGTTAGCTACACTTTCGACTTAGTGTGCGTGGGGGAGGAAGGGTTTGGTTTGGTGTATTTGTTTAACGGCATATCAACTTTTGTAGGTTATTTAATGCCAAGCCATTCTCTTAGAAGAACAGTAGTGGTACTATTCAGCGCCCCTAATAAGGGGAATGCCGACAGGGCTGTGGGAATTTTTGGGAATGCCGGGCGCGTGTGAGCTCCGACCCTGCGCCCGGACCGACCTAAAAAAAAGGCCTTGTGCCACACTTGCCCGTTAGGTGGGGCGAGCAACAAATACCATAGTGGTACTATTCAACATATAGCTGGGAGGATAAGGGGGTTCATACCTTTCCCGGGGGTGGGTTAGAAGAGAAAAGATTGGCATTGATAGCTTAAGTTTCCCCGGTCTTACCTAACCAGGCACCGGTGAAATAAACCTCAGACTAGTAATTTACGAAGCTCTTTGCTTCGATGTGGCACAAAGCCGAATGAATGGGGTACCCAATGAGATTCGAACTCACTCGTGTAGGTTTGCTAGTCTAGCTTGCTAACCGTTACACCACCAGAGGTGCCCAGTAAGCCTCAGACTAAACATATTAAATGTGTAGGCATAACTTATGTAGAAAAACAAAGAATATTTGCAGTGAATAGAACAAAGACTTATTTACATAAATTATAACATGGAATAGTTTATTTCTATAGACTTATTCGTATCATCATCATCATCATCATCATAATCATCATCATATCGTGCCGCCAGCACGGATATCCCTGACCCTCTCTCGTCACTTCTCCCTATCATTCATAGCCTCTGGCAGGTCGTCGGGGCTACATCCCGTATCCTCACATAGCTGCTGTATGTATGTTCGAGCAGGTCGTCCTGCTTTTGCTTGGCTACATGTGGGGGTCCATAGGAGTACATCACTGATGATGTACCCCTTATTCGTATAAGTATGTGAAATTGAACTAAAGATTGTAGATGAACTGGTTTCAGTAATATCAAAGATTTCATAATTAAGATTTGAATATAAGAACTTATCTGACGCTATAGAATCTTCATGTGTATTTTCATGATAAAAATTTTCTTGGAATATAAAACTTAAAATTGTGTTGTAGTCTTTTGTAAGGAGGTTTGAAAATATCAGGTAGCAAATATTGAAGATAAAATTTAACAGTTCTTGTCTGATTTCCCCTTTTTTTTTCTTTTTTTTAATTTGAAGAACTATTTTCCTTACCTTTGTTTGTTTACAAAGTTTCGGTCGTTTAGCCTCCGGCCTTTTATCGCGTGTGGTATCGGCAGTGTCAACCATCTATTGTAAATTGCCATACAAACGTGAAGGAGATTGCCATTCATTTTTTTATTGGACGGACTATTTTTCTTGTCTACATTGTTCTTTGTTCACCGGTTTTCTGGTGTATTTATTGTGGAATCGGTGGTATCAATCATCCATTGTGAAGTTTCATAGTAAACACACCAAAAAAAAGCCGACGGGTAGACGACCGAAACGTTGTGAATAAATAAGAACGTAGACGACCGGAAAATTGTGCATCTAATACAAAAAGAATTGGAAATGTAAAGTTTTAACATTGGGGTGCAGCGTGGTGTAGAATCTGATGGACGTTAGTTCGTTCATTGATTTATTTGACGTATTTTATGTAACTGAAAGAAAATGGCTTCTCGTCGAATTTTTTGTTTTCTTCACGTGGATATTTTTGCAAAGATGAGGTCATATGTTTTGCTATTTAAAATGTTTAATTTAGAATTTTCTTCTGCCAGTCGTCTGTATTTTGGCGGCTCGACCAGTGTCATTTATAAAAATTGGGCTCAATTTTTTTTGTTTTTATCACTTATTGTTTAGGCTGCATTGATTACTGCTCGTTTTTTATTTTATTGAATTTTTATCTAAAATTTGTAATTCTTAGCTGTCGATTCAATGTATTTTTTTCATTTAATGTCAATTTGACTTCCCCATTTTCGCTTACTGATCTTAAAACATTTCATCACTAATGATGTTATGAAGAGATCATCTCAGTCAAAACTCAACAACCATTGAAGGCAGAGACTCCAACGTGGTGTCCGGTACAGATTGGTGACCAATGTTTTCATTTTTGAAAAATACTCCCAGTGATATTTTAAAAAGAAATGTAACAATTCCATTTTCTAACTCTTCGAGTGTACTATTTTTTCCACCCAATTCTAAAAAATAAAAGTCACTGCTAAAATTCCAATTTTTTTAGTTTATCACCTTTTGATTTAAAATACGCTGTCCCAACTGCTTACCATAGTCAAATTTTATACAGCAAACAAATGTCTATTTGTCCGGTATGGTTATTATTTTATATAGGAATGAATGTTTTTGTGTTATGCTCTTTAAGTCCAACGAGAAATTTACCTTTTCAGTTCCTCGCTTGGTAATTTACTAAGCTTTTTGCTTAGATGTGGCACAAGGCCAAATGAATGGGGCACCCAATCAGACTCGAACTCACTCTTGCAGATTTGCTAGTCAAGCTTGCTAACCATAATAGTCATCGAGTCAGACTAAGAAAGGCATTATCTGGCCTTGAGCCATAAATTATGCTAAGCTATAAGTTTGCTCTGAGAATACCAAAAACATTTACATAGGAATGAAAAAAACCTTGTTTTGTTATAGACTTGTGAAGCAATAATTTTTCATACATTATTTGAAATAAGAATTTTATCTTATTTTTGGATATATTAGTTTTGTTTTAACTTTATATCAATTAGATTCATTTTGTTCATAATGTTCATACTTTTTTCTTGGAACTAAGCTATATATGACATTAGGTTAATTATCAGATCAAACTAGACTTGTCTTTCATTTTTGTTTTCATTATAATATAAACAATTTCTAAAACATACAGCTTAGATTTAAATTACTTGCAAATTATCTTAAATAAGAATTAAATGATTGTATATATTCCTTTCATTATTAAGCCCAACTATGAATTTGACTTTAATGCTAAATGGTGACTGCCGCACTACTGATAGTTGTGCTCTTGGATACAAAAAAAAAAAAAAAGGATTTCTGATTTTAAGAGAGAGAATTTGTCATATTTGGTTTGGTTTGGTTTGGTGGTATGGTATATCAACCATTTTATGTTATTAAAGCCATAAACAGTTCTATTTCAAACAATTCAGTTTAGCATAAGTACACAGTTTAGTTCTATTTGACCCATAGATAGATTCCTATCAGGTGCTACCACTCCGGGCAAGTATGGACCGGGGAACGATGGTAATGAAGAGGGTACTCTGCATTCCCCAAAGCTCCAGCATCACTGGAACCTCACCAACAGATTGTTTAGTGTTATATCCAAGACACTCATTTTTTGTGGGGGGGGGTCTAACCTCTCTGCAGAGGTGCAGTCGGTGTATTCTACTACCCCAGCTGACTGGGCAAACAATCCTTTTTCTTTTAACTTTCAGATGATAGATATTTAAAATGACAATCAGCAAAACAAAATAATCAAGTTCTTCGAATCTCGGAATTCGTAGAAATTAATTTTTGTCTTTATTATTATGTAACTTCATTTCGATTTTCTTCCCTAGAGCAGATTTTATGCCACACGGGATTTTGAATATAGAATAGATCTTATACCAACTCAATTCACAACAGACTATGGTAAAAACTAAAAAGTTCGCGAGAAACAAATCTATTTCTTTGAGATGCAGCCAATGATTTAAGCGCAAGAAAAACTAATGATTAATCGTGTTAAAATCACAAACAATTAATTCATAAGAGCTCCATATCAAAACTGGAAACATTTCAAGAGATTCGTTGTAAGTCATAGATATTTTCAAATGCATACAAATTAGATATGACATGTCTCAGGACATTAAATACCAACATCGTTAGACATGTTTCATTTCTCTTCACGTGTCTCTACTAGGCATACCAAAGTACAAATCAGTCCTTTCTATGAAAGTATGATATTCTAAATCCCCTTTCAACTTAACTTTTCGTGAAGAGAGTGAAAGTACACATATTCACATGAACATTTTTTTTTTATTGTGGATGATTCTTATAACGCTTTCTTATTTGATCCTAACGACTCTTTTACGGATGTATCAATGTTTACTTTTACTAAATAAATATTCTTAGAGTTTTTAATATCAACGTTTTTATTCTTTTATGCCGAATCCCTCATTTACGTAGGTTTTACTCATGAGCAAAACCTCAATTTTGAAAATAACTTCTTACACTTTGTAAGGCAATGACTTGGTACGAAGACAAGATAATCTCTGAAAATTATGGCTATCCTTTGAGAAGAAAATTCAAGAATAGATTTATCTAGTCAGAAGAATAGTGTATTGCAAAGAAAATAATTAAATTGAACTTTTCATGTGGTTGACCGGTATCTTGTTATCCTTCACCAAATGTCCTTTCAGCTAAACCTTTTTCTAACCAAACTCTAACAATTCATTGAAGATCAGTCGCTGACTGTTTTTAGGCGGAATCTATCGCACACATTTCTGTTTTATTGTCCCCACTCACCGTAAAAGAGTGTCCGTCCCACAGCATTTACCCATTCAGTGATAAACGTTATGTGCAGTAGATAGCTATCTTTCTATCCGTTTCTGCACTTAGATTCTTTCTGTCGGGGCCTGGTGTTGGAATAAGGGGGGATTCCTTTTATCTTAACGGTCACCCAGAAAATAAAGAAATCAAATATTTATTCGAAATAATTATGACTTTTTTTTAGTTTTCGATGATAAAAGAAATCTCCAAATGAATCGAAAGCCATTTTTATACACCTCCCTAACTAGCAAGATAGTCATCCGATAAACTATAGACGTCCTTTAAAAATGAATAATTATAAACTTTAATAAAATCGACACTACGTCCCTTATTTTTTAATGACTATATATATATATATATATATATATATATACACAATGTCTATATACATTATAAATGTACGAGGATCATTAAATAAGTTTCCAGATTTTTTTCGTATGGGCACTTTTATTGATAGTATACACATGAAACTCTAGTCCCCTTCGATGTGATCTCCCCCGGCTACAATACACTTGTTGTACCGTTCCAACAACTTCTGAAAGGAAGTCCTCTTGTGTGAGTGTGTCAATGACCTTCGTCACAGCCTCTTTCATCTCCTCAATTGTCTCATAACGACAGCTTCTGGGCTTAGGGAATAACCAAAAGTCACCGGGAGCAAGGTCTGGACTATGGGGAGGCCGAGGAACTGTCTTGATGCCCATCTTGGTCAAATAGTCTGTGACAAGGATGGGGTTGTAGACAGGTGCATTGTCCTGGTGGAAATGCAACTGAGCCGATTTGAGGAGTGCTGGCCTCTTCCGACGGAATCTCTTCCTGAACTCCCTTAGAACCTCAACATATTAACCCTAACCCTAACACTTTGCCCAATCAACTCTGGTGTATTGACTTCCTTACTTCTCCCACACCTCACATCATCCCTCACAAACTCCCTGCCTTCCTTGAATCTCTTATGCCACTCAAAAACTGATGCTCGATTCATGCAAGATGGTCGAAAAGCAGTCTGAAGCATTCCATACGTTTCAATGGCATTTTTTCCAAGTTCAAAACAGAATTTTATCGCATATAGTTCTTCTAAAGCGTCCTCACGTCCAGATTGCATTTTTGAAATTCACCAGCTGCGATAATCAGGCTTTAGTAGGGTGTATTCCAATTGCTGCTGTAGCTGTTCATTTGAAGCTGAAATCATAAGAATTGGCCAGTCATCTCATAAGATGTATAGCAATAACATACATAATTTTCAAGAGTCTACGCCAATTTTAAATTCCTGTACATAAAAAGTCTGGAAACTTATTGAATTCACCATGTACATATACATTATAGATGTATATACAATGTTTATATATATATATATATATATATATATATATATATATATATATATATATATATATATACTAGCTGTACCCGGCCACGCGTTGCTGTGGCTCAGTTTGTTTAAATGGGGAAAAAAAAAGAAAATGCATGTTTCTAATATTTCTAAAGTTTATTAACGAAAGAAAACCTTTTACGTTAAAGTTAAAAAGAAAAGAAAATATTTAGTAAACAATTCGTTACTACTGAACTGACGAAATATAGTTTAAAGTTTAGTGTCTTATCGATAATAATAAACTAAAGAAATAAGAGAAAAAAATGTCATATTGAAAAAAGAAAATAAAATATTTAAGAAACAATTTGTTACTACTGAACCAACGAAATATGGTTTAAGAAAGAAAACTTTTAGATGGATGTCTTTCGTTAATGTTGAAAAAATATAAGAAAATATTTTGTAAACAATTCGTTAGAATAAAAAAAATACTTACTACTGAACCAACGAAATATGGTTTAAAGTTTAGTGTCTCTGTTTAAGTCAACCAATAAAGCAGAAAAAAAATCACGTGTAAAATTTGTGCGGTTTGAGTGGCTGAGGAATCAGGGGTTAGGGGCAAGCCTGTGTTGCCGTTAGATATCTGACTCCATATTTTGGTTATATTATTTTCCCCCACGTTGACTGGCTGGCGCAATGCCTTGCCCAAAGAAAGTCCCAAAAGAAATATACAAAAAGAAAAGATAGAAATAGATAAGAGACGAAGACGTTTCTTTCATACTTTCCTTTATTTACTGGGTTCAACAACCATTCCGTGGATGAGGGGTTTTTCCTGAATACATTGAAATGGTTGAATCCCCCAGTTTAAGGTGTCAAAAATACATTAATTCGTTTCATGTATGTATGTGTCTGCATTTGGTATTTCGGGCATCCATAAGGGTTAGTTTTCTTTTGGAAGTTTTGTCAAAGTCCGGTAAGAGTTAGTTTACAGTTCATTCGTGGGTCTTGTATATTTCAGCATAATGCTGACCGATAGAGAGAGGACTACTACCAAAGATGTATGCGTGGTACCCAAAACACCAGACAGCAAAATGGTGTTGTTGGTTCGACGGACACGGCATGAAAGGGAAAGAATACTTTGCTCCCTTTGTCAAAACGAAAGCCTTTTTTCTTTTACGCGTGCGTCATCCCCTTTTCCCGTTATGGGTATCTGGGAGTTTTCTGCAAATTTAATAGTTTTCTTTTTATTCATTTATTTATTTTTATTTTTAAATTTAAATTTATTTATTTATCTATTCGTTCCCTACAAATTCTTGGAAAATAGTAGTAATATTTTCCATCATTATTCGCGTTCGGCTTTTCTCGGAGAAAAACGACCTATTAAAAATACTTTTTTAATTATTGTAATATTTTTGGATAATAAGTATATAAAAACACTCCTGAATTCGAATAAAATAGTCTCTGAAAATTTTAAACCAATTAGTGCTATAAAACTGGAGATTATCAGTTAGTAACAAACATTTACACACACACACACACACACACACACACACACACACACACACACACATATATATATATATATATATATATATATATATATAATATTTATAAATATCATAGATGTACATATATAATGTTTATGTACATTATAGATACATACACAATGTTTATATACATTATAGATGTATATATAATGCCAAATTGATTCCTAAATTTTGATGAAATTATGTTTTTTCACTTAACCGAATATTAAACATTCAAACACGCTTGATGAATAAATAGATTTTGAGCGGGAAAAGAGTGTGTGAGAAAATAATTTGAATGAGAGAGAGAGAGTTAGAATAATAGAGAGGGAGAAAAAGTATAAGAGAAAGAGTTTGTGTGTGTGAGACAGTGGCAGAGACAGACAGACAGACAGACAGACAGATAGAAACAAAGACCGACAGAAAGACAGACTGCCATAAAAAAAATGTCTGTGAGAAAAAGAGACAGACTATCACAAAAAGCATTAATGTGATCAAAAAGTATCGAGACAGAAGTTTTTATTTATTTAATTCAAAAATTTAAATGAAATTTTTATAATAAATTAATAATGTCTAGACATCTAGTATGATATCTGGACGTCTAAACAGAGGTCTTGACGATTCATTGTCAATTTAAAAAAAAATCAGGAAATTATTCTTGATACATTTTTAACAAGAGTTTTTGGGTGAAACATAAGGTTGTGCAAGTGCAATACATATCAAACCTATCTCTGTGTGACTTCTTGTTTTCTTAACTCAATATCCAAAATTATAAGTAAGTACGAATCCGCAAATAAGTATACATCCTATATAATTATGAAATTTAGCTTTACATTGCAGAGCTACTACAATTTTATTTTCGGTTACAGAGTTTAGGTAATAATTAATACCGAATAATATTTGTTTTTATTGAATTATATTCAACGAGAAATAATAAAATCCTCATACGCCAATGGTTCGGGAGACCTGGGTTCAGTCCCAGGTCGCGGTATAACAAAGACTTTAAAAATCGTGCTTGATACCTACTTGCTTAACACTCAGCAATATAAGGTATATATCAAGGTTAAAGTGGAGCAATCCAGGGAACGGAGTAGTGCCCTCCCCCACACCTCGGTGTAGTAGCTATTGAAAAGGGAGCCTTCTGATCGCCCTCTACTACGGTCGCCAACTTTTCTTACTTTACTATCTTTTTAATAAAAAATGCCTGAGCAATGTTGAATGTTTACTTTGGATCAGAGTGTATTAACGGTGCCCGTAAAAATGCCATGGTTATGGGCTATACTGTATTACCCTCATACAATACCGAACCATTTGATCCTGATCATCAGGTTGCAGATCTTTACTATTAAAAAGAAAACCCTGTAAAATGAATAGCAATCAGAAAATGCCTTTTTTTTTTTGTCAAGTTGGTTTACTTTAGATGCTATTTTAACCCAAGCTACACCGAGTGGCCTTAGAACTGATTTATATAAATTATATGTATTCATAACAGGCATTGATTTTATAGGATTGGTTGTGCTTGTCCTAGGTATTTTCCCGACGTTCTAGTCGCGACAGATTTTGCCCCCGATGGAGGAAGAAGCGGACTGATCACATGAAATTGTCTAGGTTTACAGCAAATATACTTTAAACAGGCGATTTGTTTCTCGTGTTGCTTAAATTTGACTTTAGAATCAGCGTCCTTGTAAATTATGTTGTCATTTCTGACTGGCCAATCGCCACGGGTTATTTATGGTCGAGCTAAAATGGCTTTGGTGCAAGCAGCGAGGGAATCCGAACTTCGATTCAAAAATACTTTATGCTGAGTCACGGAGAGAAAGAAAAAGGAAGTAAGGAAATAGGGTATGGCTAAAGGCTACGTAAAAGTGTGTTCAGAAACTAATATGAATGCCGAAAGAAATGAGACGAGGAAGAAGAGAATAAGAAGTAAATAAGTGTCAAGCATAGAAATATCTATCTATCTATCTATCTATCTATCTAGAAATTAATATGTATATAAGTAATAGATTTAAAGCTGCTAAAGTCAGCGATTTAGCTCCATATCTTGTCACTTCCTGTTCATAGAATTTATATGTTCATCATCACTTCCTGTTCTTAGAATTTATATCATCATCATCATCATCATCATCATCATTTTGGGAGGTGCCCGTGGTGTAGTCGTTATCATCGTAGGAAATGGACACGGCGACACGAGTTCAAATCCTGGACGAGACTGATTGCATTTCACATAGCACTAATACCCTTGGGAAAGGTATGAATCCAATTATTCTCCCTCCAGCTATGGGTAAATAGTAGGACAGACTAGGTTCTTCAGCCTTGGTTAGGCAACTAGTCTAGGAGAAGGAAAACTCTGAATTCAAACCTGTTAAACTCCGCTTAAAATTGACCTTGTGTCATATCCTTCCCGAGCGGAGGGGTTGGTAAATAGTATCATCATCATCATCATCATCATCATCATCATGTCGTGCTGCTAGCACGTATCTCCTTAACTCTCTCTCTCTCTCGCTAACCGTCTCTATCATCCATCGCTTCCGGTAGGTCTTCCAGGCTACATCCTGTGTCTGTACAGAGCTGTTGTTGGTAAGTTCTGGCTGGCCGTCCCACACTTGCGCGTCCGTGTGAAGGGGTCCATGGGAGAATGTCACTTATGAGTTCATCCTTACTTCTCCAGCAGTATCTCGTATGTTTGTTCATCTAATTTGGATGGTCTTTGAGATGGGTGGTAGGTGACCGTACAGATGATGTTTTGTGGGATGTTGCTTCCAGGATTTGTTTAATATAGCTCGTAGCATTCTTGAGCAATTGCCGTCAAGCCTTTTCTCTATACACTGAGACGGCGTCCAAGTGGTGCATCCATACAGTAGCATTGACTCGACAGCTGCTTGGAAAAAGTTGCATTTATTTACATTATAATTACTTAAAAAATAAGTGAATTGCAATAATGATGAAACATCAACAGTCTTTTTAAATGTTTAAAAAAACATTGAGTTAAGAGAATGGTTTTGATTTACGTTGAAATTTCACCTTATTGCTTATTCAGTTTTAAAATTTATCCTGATGTTTGGTGAGTATTCAGCAATATATTTTGTTTTTCAACATTTTCTCTTGTCGTTTTAGTTTAAAGCTGGAAAAAGTTTTGATGAAAAATGGAAAGCAAAAGAAAGTGACTATATTTAAGTGAAATAATACCATGAAAATTAAATAAGATAAGATCTTCATTTTTTTTTCTTTTAATGTTGATAGAATTTTCTTTTCCGATTTTAATTAAAAGATAATTCAATTACATTACTTAGCATATACATTTATCTTCAAACTTTTTAGCAATTAGTTTGTAAACGTTAAAAATTTTAGAAGACGCTAAATGGAAATAAAAAATTCAAATAAAAAAATCTACACCTGGGATTATTTTCCTTTCGTCGAGTATTCAAATGTACAGAAATCAGATAGTTATTGACGGGAACGCAAACACAGGTCCCACACTAATATTAATAAGTTGTAAACTAAATGATAAATGAGTCATCTAACAGCATTTTAATGGTACTATTATATTCACACACACACACACACACACACACACACAAACACACACACACACACGAATGCGCGTTAGTTATGTTAAAAAGTATTTAGAAAGACAGACATGAACAATAAAGGAGACGTTAAGTTCCTTAAATATAGACGTTTTGGAATTGCATATACTTATTCCAGTGAGTTTTCCACTGGTCGGGGCACTTTTTAAAATTCTTTTTAATATGGTTTGAATCTGGGCTTTTAAATTTTTTTTTCAAAAAAATGTGTTCCATATCCTCAACTCTTACTTTTGAGATGGATTTTCAATTTAAGAAAGAATTAAATATTTCAAAGTGCAATATTCTGGGAGTAAAGTGATGCTCTTGAGCAATTCTGTTTTTCACTAAAAATATCTAATTAAAAAAGTTGCTAGACAGGATTCGTATTTTTTAACAAATCATGACTTTATATATAAATTTCTTAGTTGTCCACACGTCTTCATTAAATTCAAAGTTTAAAAAAAATATAAACATTCAATTTTGATTCTTTTTTTATCACATCTGCTATATACCGTATATCTTGTATACATGTATATATTAATCAAATATCACACACACACACACACACACACACACACACACACACACACACACACACACACACACACACACACATATATATATATATATATATATATGAAGTGAATAATGGAAAGGAATCCGATTGTATGGAGAAAATTGAAAAATAAAATAATCCAAAAGTGATGAATTTATTACGCAGGAAAGTCATCGTTAAAACGTTTCGGTTTTATTGAACGTTCATCAGGACTTTAGAATGATGAAACAAGTGTTGATAGAACAACAATTGCTGTCTAATAAAATACAATAACAAGGGAAAGAAAGAATATATACAAAGGAAGATCATATAACCGTTCAATCATCAATCAGTGTTCATTTTCGAAAACTATCACCAAAAACATCAATTTTCTTTTCAAATTCGATCTTAATCAAAATTTGACCAATACACGATAAGTATAAATATTGACAAAAAAGTTAAACTTTTGTTTATCTTTGTCAGACCTCTTAGGTTACTTAAAAAAATACTCTTGTCAGGTGTGAACTTAACGCTACGAAATTGTCATCGAGACATATAAATATAACCATAAATAAATATTGCTAATTATCAAAGAAAATTATGAAATTGTAATAACTATCATGGGATAAGACACATATTTCTGAAACTATATTGATAACTGGGAAGAATTTGTCTGTCCTCTATGGACGGTCAAATGGATATTGAGATACTTAGTTTAGTTTTCATTCTTGCTGAATCAAGGGAAGATTTTAGCACAAATGAATTTTGGTCCCTCATGAGAAAAGTGACGTTCTCATCGAAAAACGTTTCTAACAGTAAACAATAATCAGAGGAAAGTTATGCTGCTGCAATACCTTACTAACCACACAGAATTAAAATTTTCTAACTTCAAAGAAAGTCAACGATTTTTTTTGGTCTTATTGAAATATTTATTCCCATTCAAACAAAACATTATTAATTAGGTTTATTAGCAGTTTTTTTAAGGTGGAGATTTAAAATTATTACATAGTATTATTTATTAAGCTTAATTAACAATTCAGAAAATGATTAAGTCGACAAATCTCGAAATAATCATAAGGATATAAAGATATAAAACAAATTTAGTAAACCTCTGTTCTGTAGATTTATCTTTTATAGTGAGAATGAACGTTTTGTACGGTAATAAACTTCGAATTGGCAAGAAAAAATTATGAAATAAGCAACGAGAATATAAGTTTTAGACTCTTACCTGGCGTAGGCAGGTACATCATCTAGTATTTAAATAAATGGATGAATCAGTAAATGAATGCATGAATCAATCAATGAAGAGATGGAAAAATATCTGGGTAGCCGAGTAGATTGATCGGGAGGTGTGCTACTAAGCTGGTTGCTTACAAAATAAATCTGTAGATAAGAAGAAATATATCAATATGCAAACATACATGAATGCACATTGACACACATATATGCACTTTCACAAATACATATACACATACATACACATGGAGAGAGAAGAATATGAAAATAGAGTTAAGGGTTTATCTAGCCTTTTTTGAGAGAGAAAGAGAAAAAATAGTGTGTGTGTGTGTAGTGGTATGTCAGAGAGAGAGAGATGAGAGAGAGAGAGAGAGAGAGAAGTGGGAGTGAGGACGGGAGGATTATATTTAAAATTTACTAGCTGAAGTTCTCGTCTACGCTGGGTAACAGGTCAAAATTTGGATGTCAGCTATTTATCTTATAATGCTGAAAACCTCGCGTCGTATAATAACGATCTCAGCGAGGTAGATCATTGTTTGTGTCTTCGATTCTCACTGGTAAGAAACGAGTTAAAACATCTTTTGACGTTTTTTCGTTTCTATACTTTAAGTCATGTAGTAAATAAATACTTACTTTTATACTAATCGGTTACAACATACATAATTTATTATAAAAGTTAAATCCATTTAACAGAAAAAAGATTCGTCTGATATATTCTTATATTATCTTATTAAGTTGATGTTGCGAGCAGTATTGAACAAGTCCCGACAGCAACACCCCACAAGGCGCCAACTATACGGCCACCTGCCTCCCATCACGAAAACTATCCAAGCTAGACGAACCAGACATGCAGGACACTGCTGGAGATGCAAGGAGCTCATAAGTGATGTACTCCTATGGACCCCCGCATATGGCCAAGCAAAAGCAAGACGACCAGCTAGAACATACATACAGCAGCTATGTGTGGATACGGGATGTAGCCCTGAAGACCTGCCAGAGGCGATGAATGATAGGGAGAAGTGGCGAAGTGAGGGTCAGGTATATCTGTGCTAGCGGCACGACATGATGATGATGATCCTATTTACCAGCAGGATATGACACAAAGGTCAATTTTTAAGCGGAGTTTAACAGGTTTGAATTCAGAGTTTTCTTTCTCCTAGACTAGTTGCCTCACCAAGGCTGAAGAACCTAGTCTGTCTTACTATTTACCCATAGCTGGAGGGAGAATAATTGGATTCATACCTTTCCCAAGGTATTAGTGCTATGTGAAATAGCAATCATTCTCGTCCAGAATTTGAACTCGTGTCGCCGTGTCCATTTCCTACGACGATAACCATTACACCACGGGCACCTCCATGATGATGATGATGATGATGATTAAGTTGATATTGCTTTGTTGAAAAATATTTTAATAATTTAAGTTTGGAAGTTTTATCGATTTGATCATTTTTGTTATTTCATCCGGTTGTTAATCATAAATGTTTCTTACAGCAACTTTCCTAATCATTAATTACCCTTTTTTATTGTTAGAATCTTCCTAAAATTTCCCACGAAGAACAAAGGACATTTACGTTAAAACTTTCACTTGAGATCAATAACACGTACAAAATATGGTAGATTTAAATCAAATTGTTTCGCTATTTATAACAGAGAGAAAAAACAACTCTTCCCAATTAACACAGATATGAAAAAATGAGTTAGGTACAGAAATGAATTAGCTTATTATTATAGATAATTGTATAGATATGTTGCAGAATACACAGAAAGATAGTTAATTATAATGTGGATTTTACAAGTATATAAGATTACTCCACTCCAATTGCACTGTCAATACTGATTAATATTCGCAACTTAGTTTTTACGTAAACAGCGCCTATCATCCCTTAGCTTTGAGTTGTTTCAAATACAAATATATACTTTGATGATCCGAAATAACCATTATCTCGAGACTTTTTCTCTTTGCATTGGTGACTACTCGTAACCGTCTTCATGTTAGCAACCAATTGTGTATCAGGAATGCCTCCAAGCTTATATCTATCTATCTATCTTGGAGATAACCTTCTCGCTCTCTCTCACTCTCTCTCACTCTCTCTCTCTCTCTCTCTCTCTCTCTCTCTCTCTCACACACACACACACACACACACACACACACACACACACACACACTTTGTATATATAACTCGAGGTGTGTTAAAAATATTAAGGCTAAAGCTGTTTTGGTTTGGTTTCTTTGTCTAATGGCATATCAACCTTTGTGGGTTATTTAATGCCAAAGCCATCCTTGTAGAACAGTAATAGTTCTATCAAATTCATAACAGGAGGGATAAGTGGTTCATTGAAGCTGTAATTACCGACAGAGAAATGAGCAGTGATATAGTCAACTTGCTTTATTCCAGAGGTTTTTTTTTTTATTAAAGCACATCTCAATAACATCTGTTGATATGACATGAAAATGCCTCATTTTATTTCTTTAAATGTCATCAACGTTTTCTCATTTTACCGTTGCGACACACACACACACACACACACACACACACACACACACACACACACACTATATATATATATATATATATATATATATATATATATATATATATATATATATAAAAGGCTGAAGCTTACATTTCTTTAATTGAAAATTCTAATGAACATTTATGCACAGCTGAGAAAATAAAGTGATGATGTCTACAAGTCTAGACGAGTCAGGGCGAATTTGAAAAAGAATAATACTGCTAGTCTCAAAACATTTTGAACAGCATTTTTTAGGAGGAGGGGGAATATTGGTTTGTATAAGTGCAGTATCTTCGATACTCGCCAGAGCTAACTCGTGGTAACTAATATATATATATATATATATATATATATATATATATATATATATATATATATATATATATATAATGAAGTCACATCTATTTCGTACGTACATGTCGTTCAAAACTCTGAAAAAAATGTTATTTAGTGTTAAGTCACGCATACACTTTAATATGTTTAGAATAAAGAAAAGCACAAAATTTAGTTTTTGATTTTTACTAATTAAATGATATAATTCAATAATTAAAAATCATAAAGTAAAAATGTGTCCTTATTTGGAGCTGAAAAATTTTGTCACTAATCTAAATGAAAAATATTCTTTTATTTTATGTATTTTTTTTCCTTTTATTTATTTAATTACATTTGAAATAATATATAAAAATATGTAACCTTATGTTGGTGAAATGTGTAAAACATTTTCATGATATTTTTGGTCTCCAATAAATTTTTAGTTTTTAAAATTAGTGGACAATTTTTTGGGAATAACTTTTGAAAAAGCTGCATAATCTTCATTCAAATTCTTATTTACCCTTAAAAAACTTGACGATAAAAGGATCTCTTGAGTTACAGTCATAAAAATGTAGTTGTTTAATTTATTTGCTTTTTTATTATACAAAAATGTAACAATAAAAAGAAATTATTTTTTGGTGGAATTTTCGCGTATTAATTCAAATGAAAAAAATTCGTTTATTCTATGAATAGTTTATTTATTTATTTTTAAAAAAGTTTTCGATGATTTCTATGTTTTTATTGATATATCAACCATCGTGGGTTATTTAATGCCAAAGCCATACTTGTAGATGAACAGCAGCGGTACTATTCAAAATATAGCTGGTTGTTTTTTCTAGTGGGACATTAAACACTCAAAAATGGATATTATTTTATACTATCTGCTACTAAACTCTCGTGCATTGAAACTCTGTAACTAAAAATAAAATCGTCAAACCTTTTTAAATTAAAATGAAAATGCATAGATATATTCAAGCGGTGTAAATATTTTTGGATTGCTAAAGCCCTCGGATTGATTTCAGTACCTGCTGTCAGCCATCTATGTAATAATTGATGATTTTGCAACAACGGGTACTTTAAACGTGACTTGACCGTAACTTCAAAAAAAAAAAAAAAGTATCTTAGATTTAGCATCAGGCCGCTAGTATAGGGCACCAAATGTCTAATTTATCAGCGACAAGAACTTGCTATTTATTACACAATAATAAAGTTCCCACTTCGAATAGATTTCTTGTAATCTACAAGGCTTTACTTAGTCTGGTACATAAGTTTCTGATTGCTTACATTACCTGCAGTTAATAATGGGTCACTCATCTAAGTACTGACCAGGCTCATCATTGTTTAACTTGTCTACTAAGCTTTACTTAGTCTAGTAGGCAAGCCTCAGATTGCTTACGTTACCTGTTGTTCATAAGTGGTCACCTATCTAAGTACTTACCGGAGTCTTCATTGCTTAAATTGTCTACTAAGCTTTATTTAGTCTAGTAGGCAAGCCTCAGATTGCTTACATTACCTGTTGTTCATAAGTGATCCCCTATCAAAGTACTTACCAGAGTCTTCATTGCTTAAATTGTCTACTAAGCTTTACTTAGTCAAGTAGGCAAGCCTCAGATTGCTTACATTACCTGTTGTTCATAAGTGGTCACCTATCTAAGTACTTACCAGAGTCTTCATTGCTTAAATTGTCTACTAAGCTTTATTTAGTCTAGTAGGCAAGCCTCAGATTGCTTACGTTACCTGTTGTTCATAAGTGGTCACCTATCTAAGTACTGACCAGGCTCATCATTGCTTAACTTGTTTACTAAGCTTTACTTAGTCTAGTAGGCAAGCCTCAGATTGCTTACGTTACCTGTTGTTCATAAGTGATCACCTATCTAAGTACTTACCAGAGTCTTCATTGCTTAAATTGTCTACTAAGCTTTACTTAGTCTAGTAGGCAAGCCTCAGATTGCTTACATTACCTGTTGTTCATAAGTGGTCACCTATCTAAGTACTGACCAGGCTCATCATTGCTTAACTTGTTTACTAAGCTTTACTTAGTCTAGTAGGCAAGCCTCAGATTGCTTACGTTACCTGTTGTTCATAAGTGGTCACCTATCTAAGTACTTACCGGAGTCTTCATTGCTTAAATTGTCTACTAAGCTTTATTTAGTCTAGTAGGCAAGCCTCAGATTGCTTACATTACCTGTTGTTCATAAGTGGTCACCTATCTAAGTACTTACCAGTGTCTTTAATGCTTAAATTGTCTACTAAGCTTTACTTAGTCTATTAGGCAAGCTTCAGATTGCTTACATTACCTGTTTTTCATAAGTGGTCACCTATCTAAGCACTGACCAGGCTCATCATTGCTTAACTTGTTTACTATGCTTTACTTAGTCTAGTATGCAAGCCTCAGATTGCTTACGTTACCTGTTGTTCATAAGTGGTCACCTATCTAAGTACTGACCAGGCTCATCATTGCTTAACTTGTTTACTAAGCTTTACTTAGTCTAGTAGGCAAGCCTCAGATTGCTTACGTCCCTCTTGTTCATAAGTGGTCACCTATCTAAGTACTGACCAGGCTCATCATGGCTTAACTTGTTTACTAAGCTTTACTTAGTCTAGTAGGCAAACCTCAGATTGCTTACGTTACCTGTTGTTCATAAGTGGTCACCTATCTAAGTACTGACCAGGCTCATCATTGCTTAACTTGTTTACTAAGCTTTACTTAGTCTAGTAGGCAAGCCTCAGATTGCTTACATTAGCAGCGGTTGATAAGTGGTATCTCATCTAAATACAGAACAGGCTAGTTACTATTTCACTTCAGTCCTCAAGCAGAAACTAATACTTTCAGTGTGATTTGAGTAAAACGAAATCCCCAAAAAAGTAAAACTGATCAACGTATGATTTTAAAAGATAATCTAAATTCAAAAGTCCAACTTAAAGTCTGAAATTTAGTAACTCTCAAAAAGTTCTGCCATTAAATAACTCATAGCAGCAGACAATTGATATATTGGCAGTAAATACGAAGAACAAGAAAATAACTGATGATAAACTGCTTGTCGAGAATCTAAACATATTGAGCATTTTAGGTCTGGAGTATATCTTCATCTTTTCTATCATAATGTCAGCGAAAAGAGACTCAAGGGGATTATTCACTGTGGGCTGTGATGGAAAATTCACGAATGACGTTCCAGCACACACACACACACACACACACGTGCGCATGTTTTGCAGATACACCCACAGACAGTAAAGAAATTTTGTTTATTTCATCAGTATACACGCATACAGACCTTTGTGTTTAATAAGCTCATATGTATCTATGCAGGAAACTTGCTTGTTTCTTCTGAGGAAAGCTTGCAATCCTACACACACTCACACATACACACACAGACATATATATATATACATGTAGATGCATGTTTGGTTAAAATTAACATAAAAAAGAACGTATGACTTAAAAAAGGTTTTTCATGATTACAAACAAGGGAAAGTAATTCTGGCTCGAATCGTGCCAAAGAGAAAGAATTTTTTGTGAACTTTTGTCCGTCTCCAGTTATTTTTAGGAATGGGAGAATTTCTTTTGATGAAATTTTGAAAACGTAGATTTCATTGCTTCAGACTATTTAAAGCATGGTTGAGGATTTGCTTTTTCTGTGTTTGCTTTTAAACATTGTTGACGTATGACATTGAAGCATCAACTGACATTGTATAAAAGTTGCAGTTCAAATAAGAATGGTGTAGCGACAGCTGATGTCACATGGTAGTTTGAGTTTTTGGATAACGTTCGACGCCAAGTGCAAGACCACATGGATATCCAGGCATATCTCTTTACACACACACACACACACACACACACACACACACACACACACACACACACACACACACACACACACACATATATATATAAATAACTCAAATACATATAAATACTAATAGGTACTGACTAGAATATAGATAAATCACCCAGACGTACAAGGTAAGTTCAAAACGTATCAAGACCGAATCCGTATTTGATAAAACAGAAATGAACAATCAATAAAACGGTATTTTTTTTCAAAATAGTCCCTTTGTCATTCATCTGAGTCTTTCCAGTACCATGCGTAACCCGAGTCATGAACGTTAAAATTCGACCACATTTATTCACTTATAAGTCATGAGGAAAAAATGTTCTATGAGTTGCTTGTGCTTATTTCTGAAATAAAAAAGGTGAAGATAGATTTTAAATCAGTTTATATAACTTCAAACCCCATTTATAGGGTGGATTTTTATCGTGGTAGAATTATCTTATGAAAAATAATTCAATATTAATGATAATAACACAATTCACAAAATAAAAAAAAAAATATTTGTTTAGAGTGACTGCACACAAAACGTTGATACAGACTTATCGATGCTATAATATATTTTACTTATTGCTCATTAGAAATTTGGCTGGAATAATGGTTATCGGAATGGAGAATAGAAGGGTTGAGGCGCGTTCAAGTTCTAACCAAGAGTGTATTCTTTGCGAAAAGCATGAATCCATCTCTTCTACCCTCATCCTGCTGGCTGAGAAGTCTGCGACCCGGTAAATAACGTGGACTTGCAACACACCACTTTAGTCCTTCCTGATCTTGACAGGCAGTCGGAGAGATCCGATTCGATCAATCAGCTGGTCATATCATATGATTATTCCGACCGTATTCTTCAGATGTATTGCTTTTGTATTGGTGATAGAAAGTGGTGACTGAGGGTTAATCGCGTCGAGAGAAACAAGACATTGACCGCTGTTAAATCTTAGGTCAACAAGTGATAGCAACTGAAAGCCTGAAATTAGCGGGGGCTCGAAATCCCACTCCCGACACGTGTATACTGCTTTATGTATCGCTGTCTTAACCAAGGTGAATATGTTTCCCCCTTGGTAAATTTCCAACAAAAGTTGGACTTCATGGTGAGTGGTGGAATACGGTACCTGTGAAAAAATAAATAACACATCTAGTTAATGCGACAAAAACCCAAACGAAGCCTCTCTATATCTGATACAGAGAATGAAAGGACTCAAACAGAATTCTCAAGATATATAGCAACAAAGTCATTGGAGGACACACGTTTATCTAAACCATCCTCTTTCCTGATGGAAAAAAAACCTCATTTTTCGCAAAGAAAAACTTCGAACCGTGAAAAAATATAGATAAAAAACATATTGAAAATGGAAACATTCCACAATTTAAAATGCAAGGCCTCGTTGTATGATTGACTCAATATCCCAAAGGGAATAAGGAACATGGAGTAATCCTTAGCTACAACAGGGGAAATAAAAACAGTTTTAGGAAAGCAAGGGAACCCGTACTACACAAGGATAACCAGTCGAGGAGGTGGAAAAGAAATACAAGCACATATTTATGGTTTGACTTTTAACAAAGCAACGATACCCAAATAAGTGAAAATTGGATATTGCCTAGAAAAGATAAAACAGTACATCCCCGTACCCTTGAGGTGCTTTAAATGCTAAGGGTATGGACAATACTGGAAGAGATGAAGAGGACGTTCGACATGAGGAAGGTATTGTCAAAGAGACCCAAAATACATTAAAGAAAATTGCCCCAACCAAACCAGATTTTCAAATTGTCAAGAAAACAACCCCGAATGTTCAAGACATTGTTAAATATACAAAAGAGACGGAAATTATGGAGGTAAAGTATAAAAAGAATATAATATGTCTTAAAGCTTAAAAAAATACTTGAATCACATATGAAAGAAAACACATACACTACTGTAGTACAGAGGAGGAACCCAGTAGGCGGACTTTCTCGAAACCTATGTATGGCACTAGACCTTGCTGTCTAGTTCAAGCCATAACCCGGCATACGTGCCCGGACCCACATTTGGGTTCGTGAAACTGCTTGCCTCATCAGGGTCACATTGCATTTAGTGAGCCGATGAGCAGCATAGACCAGCAGGGTTCGAGTCTCGGCTCGTTCCCGACCTTCCCCTCCACTTTAATCGGCCTTCGGGCTTTTGACCTTGTGTCAAGTCTTGTCTGGTGGGAGGCAGCGACAAATAAACAGAGGAGGAACCTAGTAAAAAAAACAAAACAAAAATAAACAACCAGAGAAATACAAAACTCTCATTGATGAACTAATCTAATTAACTCCAAACTATTGGCAAAAGTTTCAGGAGTAGTTTGAAAAATTACAGTAACCTCAAAAAATATCAAACAAAACCCTACATTAAACAAAAAGAACCTCCAACAAACATCCATGCCATTGCACATATAATACATATCGATAACCTCAAACTTCCCGATAAAAATACGATAAAATGACTTAGAATTCCTATAATTCCACCCAATAGATTTCGAAATAAATAACATTGAAAACAAAAACGCAAAGGAAATATATTATTATACGTGCGCGCTCGACAAAGGCGTTTGCTTAATGATAATAAAAATAAAAAAAAGATGTGAGATTTCTGAGTTCAAATATAAATAATAAAAGAACGCAGGAGATGAGAACTCCTCAAGACGCCGGTGAGTATGAGAGAAAACAACCGATAAATACGTGTACGAAATTACAGAAGAAACCACCAGTCGTAAATTTTAAATACAAACATTTATTTATTAAAATATAAAAAGGAGTAGGAAAAAAAATTAATGCGGTGGGAAAGGATCTAACCGAGATATGTTCGACCTACGATCAAAGAATGCATTCATACAAAAATAACAGTTTATGAGGGAAAGAGAAAGCTCCCTTACAGTACATCAGAAGGTGGGTTTAGAGCAGAGTTAAAAGAGTTCAACATATATGCAAATCTTCTCTGTAGGAGGAAGATGATGAGATAAATCAAAGTTACTTGGAAAAATTGATGGTGTTATAACGAGTGCAGGGCGAGATTAATCTCAGGTTTTTGGTAACGGGAATGGCGGTAGATGGCCCTCCTTCGGGGTTGGCGGAATTCAGATGTTCGTCTTCTGGGAGATTCAATGAAAATGTTTTCTTCATTAGAAAAAGGTATTATTTCTTTTTTTCCTTTCTTCAGTAATTATTAGGATATTCTTTCCGATATTTTCTTAGCACGAACAAGACATTAATTCTTCTTTCTTCTTGGCCTTCTCAGGACACTAGATTTACTTCGCGTTCAGTACGAAGGAGGCGATATCCTTTTGGTCTTCCTTTCTATTTTTCTATTCTTTACGAAGACATAATCGACACAGCTCGCCAACTCGTTAACCAACCACAAACTGTGTTATTTTCGGCGGGAAAAAAACTTCACTGCTAGTTACGCGATCAGATTTGCATAAGCTCAAAAAGGGCGCATGCACTACAGAGTCGGGTCGTCGTGTGTATTGGTCTCAAGGTTAATGCCGGGTTAACATCCGACATTGGTGGGTGGGGGTGGGGGAAGGAAACATCGGAAATATTAAGAAATGTACATCTTTGCACACATTTGGTTTTTAACTAAAAATTAAACTCTTTCATAAACTGGAAGGTAAAAGACAAAACAAAGAAATATAAATGCATTTTCGCTCGTTAATAGTTTTACTCTTTATCATATACTTGTAAAATCTAAGATCGTTGCTATTGTACTGATACGACGTCTCAATATTTATAAGAAAGCATGAAAAGACCAAATAATCAAAAGCAACAAATCCAAAACAATTTAACACCCACAAAACAAATTCTTGGAACTTGAAAGAATGGAAGATAGAACACAACCGACGAAAAACCGTAAATAAAAATCAAATCACCTTGTCGAACCAGAGAGAATGGACGACACCCAACAATCAAACAAAAACTACAATTATGTTAAAACATTAAACCAAGGCCAAACTACATATTGCTAGAAAAGTATAAAATCCCCCCACCGACCCACCAAAAAAAAATCAATTCTCTTTAACGAACCAGAGAGAATGGACGACACCCAACAATCAAACAAAACTACAAATATAAGTTAAAAAACTAAACCAAGGTTAAACTACATTTAGCTAGAAAAGTATAAAATCCAAACAAAAATCGAACAGGTTATACAATGGAAATGTTATAGACTTAAACAAAATTACAGCAATCTGCTTCTGCTAATAACAATCTTTGATCCCATCGTTATATGTCTCCAAGAAATACTTCTTGAAAGAAAATAACTTAGATATCAAAAACTATCAACAATTCAACCACATCCACGAAAGAGCACCCAGGGTTTCTTGCGAGTTATCCATGCTAATAAAAAGGACATACCAAGAGTAAAATCATTATAAAAACTCTACTACATGCAATTGCTGTAAGGGCTACACTACATAAGTAGATCGAATAAGACAAGCTTGATAACTTGATAATTCAATTACCTAAACCCTTCGTCTTTCTGGGAGACCTTAACAATCATAATACTATTTGGGAATGCAAGGAAACAAAAGGTAGAGTCACAAGAGAATTTATTACAGACAATAAACGATGCCATCTAAAAAACAAAAAACAACACTTATGTATATTGATCCAGAAAATGGAAACTTATGAGCAATTGATCTAACAATATGTGATCCAACAATTTATTTGGATTTGACCCGGAACATACATGAGGATACAAGTGTCAGTAACCACTTCCGTATTATGCATGAAAATATTTAAGTGATCTGTGAACATCCTCCTTGGTAGAAGCTGAAGAAAGCAAAATGAGAAAAATTCGAAAATCTATGTAAAGGTGTACTGACACCAAATTACAGACACAGCAGAAAATTTCACAGAAACCCTAATAGCTACAGAAAAAAATGCATCCACTAAAATTCAGCTCCAAGCAGACGAAACAAACATTGCTTCAATGGTAAGTGTAAACAAGAAAAAAGGTTACGAAAAGAAACACAAAGAAAATTGCCTAAGGAAAAACTACCACCAATTTGATCAACTAAAAACTATATAGAGCAAAGGCTCGAAAATCAGTTAAAGAGGCCAAAAATGAATGTTTGCAAAAATATGTCTTCTTCCAAACAATTTCGGAGATGATCAGAAACACATCCGGGAAAAATCCACTCATACCAGTAAGACATATCACAATAAATAATTGTAAAACAAGGGATAAAAGGCCATGGCAAACATATTAGCTGAAATGTTCAAATAAATTCCTCAAAGAAAATCTTCAATTCTTTACCACAAAAGAAAACACTGAAATTACAAGTAAAACTTTAAAACCAGAAATCTCGAAGAATATAACGAAGCATTTCTTCCTTCTGAATTAGATGATGCCATTAAGGACTTTCACAATACGGCCACAGGACCGGATGTGATTCATGAGGATTTCTTGAAACATCTACCCAAAACATCATTAAAGTTCCCGATAAAGATTTACAACGACGTAGGAATTAAAGGGAAATTCCTTGAATTATGGCGACAAAATTGTCCTACTAATTTTAAAATCAGGAAGAAAATTATGACCCTGAAAACTATATACCTATCTCATTCACAAGTTGTCTGTGTAAAACAATAAAGAGAATGGTAAATATATGACTGATTTGATACTTGGAATCAATCAGTTTAATAAAAGAATTACAAACCACTTCCGAAACCACAGAAGCACAATGGACCTCTTAATTCAGATAGAAAACTATATAAGGGACGCATTTATAAGAAAAGAACGATACTGACAACAATATTCTTTGACTTAAAAAAAAAGCTGATCAAACTGCCTAGAAGTACGGGATCATGCGAGATCTTCTTGACCTCAGACTGAAAGGAAGACTACCTAAATTAATAAAAATCTTCTAATCAAACAGAATACATTAGATTCTCATTGGATCAATTCTGTCTGATCAAAAAAGACCAGAAGAGGGAGTTCCACAAGGGAACGTATTACTCGTAAACCTGTTTAACATTAGAATAAATAACATTACAAAAGAACGCTCACCGGAGAATAAATGGATCGATGTAAGTGGATTATTTCTCTACAGGCTATCGTTCTTAAAATATCCACACCATAGGAAAAAAAAGAAGCAATATATAAATAAGAAAAAGAAATGAGCAACAAGAAACTACTTCAAGATTTCCAGTGGCAAAACACAATGCATGCATTTCTGCAGAAGAAATAAACTAAATAATAATCCAAGACTACTATTGGAGGGAACACAAATCCCTGTGGTGGATCAGTACAAATACTTGGAAATATTTTTAAAAAATTCATCTCACATTTAAAATTCTTAAAAATAAAATGTTATAAAATGTTATAACACCTGCGTGCAGTAGTAGTCCATACAAATTGGGGAAAATGGTCAGGCAGATTCAGCCACAAAATAAACCCTAAATTTTTTGATTCCATGAATGGACCTAAAAAGGGGAATAAACAATTATTTCCAATAAGAATTTCGAAAACGGTGTAATAATTGAACAAATAATAAACGTTACTCTATCAATTAGAATGGAGAGAAAGTTCCAAAAGTAAAAGGAAAGAAGTAACACTATAGATCTCTACTACGCATAGGCCACACTTATCTCACCCAGTCATATTTACTTAAAGAAGAAGATAAACTGATGTGCACGATATATATATATTTACTGTCATCCACAAAGTTCTATCAGAACTCTTCAGTGTGGCTAGACACGAAGGACGCTCGAAGCCGGAATCGAAACCCGTCCTACTTTACGATAGACTAAGGCTTCAGACCACACGGCCACAAGCGGACTAGGTTGGCTAAAAGAATTTTTAGGTATTTTATCTTTAGCAAACAGCAGCAGCAGCCTTTGTTTACATTTTTTCATACCCTATCGGCTACCAGAGAGCTCAATTCTTTCGAAGAGCCTTGCATTACGCTAAAGATGGCCGTCAATTCCTTCGCCAGAGAGCTCAACCCCCCTATATAAATATATATATATATTGCTTTGAGATGGGAAATTATTTTGTCGATTTCAACATCTTTAAATAGTTTCTTTATATTATTTTCTTTAGAGTATTTATGTCTTATAGGGGCTAGGGGCGTCATATTCCTGAATGAAGTACCCTTCTAATAATCTAAGCTCGACATCAGAACTAAACATAAAATGTTCTTTTTATTTTGTCATCTGTTATTAATAAGGAAAGTCTGATTTCTTATAAAATAGAAGATGTCATAAGCCAACATGTATATTATGTAAATAAATTTCATATAATGCATATAGGCTAGAAAGAGCTACCACAATATAGGCTAACTACATCACCTCATAGACAATCTGAAGATAGTTTCCATGCACCCCTCACTAATCTATATCATGGAGGTTATTTCCTTCCAAATAACTGTGCATAAGTATGAAAATTAACTTATTAAATATGTAAGGAAAAAATCTTTCAACTTCACAATCAAATTCTACGGTAAAAAAAAAACTACATTAAAGATTCAATGTTCCAAATGAAAAAAAAAATTGCTTTTATAGGAGTATAGACTGGCAAATGTACATTTAAAATATTTCTGAAATACTCAACAGCTTTGGAATTCCTTCGTTATAAAACAAGTTAAAAATCGGCCCAAACTCTTGAAATGCATATGCAAATTTGCTTATCAAATATACAATTAAAAATAAGAAAAAAAGATTCTTTGGTAAAAATGGCAAAAAAGATCGTTTTTTTTCTCTCTTTTTTGGACAGCGTCTGTAGAAGAACGGAATTAAATGATTTTCATACGATTCAATGTCACTTCACAAAATGTGCAGATTTTCAATTTTAACATCATTCTTTTTTTGCGTTGTTTTTATTGTTTAGGAGAGTCTAAAGAAGGAAATGACGCAGCAAATCAGATTACATTGTCAACAGAAAAATATTAAGTGGTCAAAGAGTGAATCTTACGACTCAGCTCGATTGGAAATTTGCTTCTGTTATTCTCGAATTACACGCTGATTTCAAACTTAGACTTTTAAACAGAAATTAATGCAGCTGTTACTTTAATGTCTTTGTTCGAAAGCGCAAATAACACACACACACACACACACACACACACACACACACACACACACACACACATATATATATATATATATATATATAAATGCATATGTTCAGATCGATATCGATATATAAGCGGTGTTATAAGGGTGACAAGAGGCACTTGGTGGTACACCCAAGACTTATATAGATGAAAAAACCTTACGTAATTTATAACAAATGTAAAGAGATTTGTAAAATATACTTTCATATGCATAACAATACATATTCACATATACACATACACCGACCATAAATAAACACCATGCATGTGCAAAGTGTACCCGATCACACACACACACACACACACACACACACACACACACACACACACACACACACACACACACACACACACATTCGTATGTATACATTTATTCTGTGGGTAATGCTACCACTCCACTGTCAAACCTTGGGAGTATAAATACGTAAAAGTGCTTTATTTTTTAAACCCGGACCGTCACCACAAAAAGTAAAGAAAGAAAGAAAGAAAGAAAGAACCAAGTGATTCTCAGTCACCCACCTTATTCATTAGCTGCAAATCGAAACAAATAGTACATGAATTAATAAAAGAAAGAAAAATGGAAATTCTTCATCCATAAAATATGAGTCTATGCCAAGACAAATCCAGCCGACTTTCTTTGATTGACTTAAAGCCCTGTTGCACCCTAAATTCTTTAGTAAACCTCATCTAAGTTACAGCTAAATCTTCCCATGTCACGTTCACGTTGCTTTGGACTCAAATTACAGCCTCCGTCTCTGAAAGTTTTTTTTAGATGGTTTGCATTGTTCAAATTGTCGAAGTGAATTTGAAACTCTTCTCTGCTTCTTCCACTCTGATTTGTACCCTAATTTCTTCCATTGTTCATATACTGACTTTGCTGTAGTGGGACAAGCATTCAGTGACTTAATGGGGGTAAAAGCTTAGAAATCTGTTGAAAACTTACATATTTTACATCGAAAAATACTATCATGAAAATATAAAAGAGAAGAATATTCTTTTCATTAGTTTTATTCATCTGTTTACTTTCTTCTATCTATTTTTTGTATTGTATTTATGCAAATAATTACAGTATATATCATTTCGATGCATGTGTAATTCATAAAGAAAGTGTCAAAATGTGATAGTAATCTATAACTCTTGGCACTTGTTTCTAATTAATTTACGGAATTTCCAAGGGTTTAGCTAGTAAATAGTTAATGAGTGATTATCCCAAAAGAGTAAATATTTTTCGGCATCAGCAAAATACATGAAATTATTCATTTACTATAGATCAAAATTCTGTTGTAGAACCGTCGGATCTATTCGTATAAGTGCTAAATATTTAATAATTGTATATCTTGTTTGTTGAAGACTGCAACATTTCCCCTTTGATATCATGAATGTCATTTAACAACAGATTTGTAAATTCACATGATTAAGCATTTCTGGATATGTAAGTCTTTGACATAGAAATAGTTTTACTGCTGCTTTATGATAGTACTTACATTTAGTAGATGTAAATTTTACCGAAATAGTTTTTAGATTTGTAGATAAGAATAAAATAAAATATGAATTTAATGAAAATGAAATGGTTTCATAATTCAGTGCTCGAAATTATTAATTTTGTGAAAGATTTATCATAATTTAATTTACATCAATACATATTTTAAAATTTAAAGAGCGTTAAAGTTATATTTTATATTTAATTTTGTTTGGTATTTACGGTAACGCCCATAAATAAGTACACGGTGAGCATTTTTTAATTTTCATACAAGGTCATTTTTTTTCAAAGCCAGAGTTTTAATATTTTCAGTGAAAAATTATCCAGTTAAAAAGAGTGTTATTGGGTATTAATTATTGCCACTCTGTTATTTATCATACGTCCCACCAATGCACGAATGTTGCACAAGGTCGTTTTTAAGGTGGGTCCGGTCGCAGAACGAAGCCCACACACGTCCGGCAAGGCCAAAAATACCTTCGGCCACGTCAGCATTCCTCTTATTAGGGGCGCCTCAGGCGCCAGGTAATAATCCCCCTGGAGGGGGTAAAAGCCTGGGCGATGGCCTTCTGAGGCCGGAGGAACTCTCCCGGGCCGATGCACACCCGGCAGAACCGCCCAGAGGTAAGACGGCCTACCGAATGCGACCCAACAACTGGAGAGGAAAAATCATACGCGACCTCTAAAGGGCGTCATGGAGACCTCTGAATTATTGCCACTCTTAAACATTGAAACTCTGTAACCAAATAAAAATTTGCTTAAAAAGTGGTATACTTACTTTTAGACTACTACATAATTACATTTGTTTTCATAGAGTTTAAATGCAGCAGATTTTTTGCAATATTATCAACTGTTTCGATTCCATAATATTCTACAAGAAATTATAAATCCTGATGTCTTTGCTTGTGAAAAAAATGAACTTAAAACGAAAATTATAAGTAGACTTATTTATATGGGCGATACTCTTGAACGCAGTGTATCAATTTTTCCATTTTCGAACGTTGTAACAAATACAACATTTCGAGTATTGTTATTTGAAGTTTTACTTCACGTCTTCTTATATTCTCACACTTATTTAATATTATCAACAAAATATTTAACATTTGAACAATTTTGAAAGTTTCATATTTGCTTATTCTTGAACAATCTGCCTTTCTGTTATAAACAAAATATTTACTATTAGTTTAAAAATCAGATTTGTTCTTGTAGACTAATTATCAATCAAAGCTAGAGAACACAGACTGACCTACTGTTTTACTTAGAAGTGAGAGAGAAGAAATGAGATCATGCCTTAAATTCATAAATTTTGCTTAGTCTAGTACGTTGTATAAGACTAAGCAAAACTTATGAATTTAAGGCATGATTTCATTTCTTCTGAGGTTACTTACAATACTTGCTGTTACAAACTGATTACCCATCTTGGTACTGATCAGGCTCATCATTGCTTGACGTCGATCAACTTGTTTGTTATTGTCTAGTTCTCTGATTACTTATGTCCTTGAACGCAAAACGAATATCTGAATTTGATTCACACTAAACGACTCCTGAACACTTTGGAGTCTTGTTGTAATAGTGCTACATGATATTGATGCTCCTATTGAAGAAGGAAAGAAGGAAGGAAGGAAGGAATTAAGGAATAAACGAAGGAAGAAATGACGGAAGGAAGAAAGGAAGAAAGGAAGGAAAGAAATGAAGAAAGAAAGGAAGAGATGAAGGAAAGAAATGAAGGAAGGAGGGAAGAAATAAAGGAAGGAGGGAAGAAACAAAGGAAGGAAGAAAGGAAGGAAAGAAATGAAGAAGGAAAGGAAGGAAGAAAGGAAGGAAATAAATGAAGAAAGAAAGGAAGAGATGAAGGAAAGAAATGAAGGAAGGAGGGAAGAAAGAAAGGAAGGAAGAAATGAAGGAAAGAAATGAAGAAAGAAAGGAAGGAAGAAATGAAGGAAAGAAATGAAGGAAGGAGGGAAGAAATAAAGAAAGGAAGAAATAAAGGAAAGAAATGAAGAAAGAAAGGAAGAAATGAAGGAAATAAATGAAGAAATCATGGAAAGAAATGAAGGAAGGAGCGAAGAAATAAAGAAAGGAAGAAAGGGAGAAAGAAATAAAAAAATGGAGGAAGAAATCAAGTAAGTAAGGAAAGAAGAAATGAAGGAAGGAGGGAAGAAATAAAGGAAGGAAGAAAGGGAGAAAAAATGAAAAAATGGAGGAAGAAATCAAGTAAGTAAGGAAAGAAGAAATGAAGGAAGGTACGAAGTGAATAAAAACTATCCAAACACAAATTGGAACATAGCTCGCCGGTTCCATTTTCTGTAGTAAAAGCCGTTACGTCACTTGTAATTTCCTTCAATCCCTGATAGTTTCGAAATAGTAAAGTATTTTTGTTTGATTTATTTTGTTCTTCCTCTGTCAGTGTCAAATAATACATGAGCTACGCCACTCATGCTGGGTGCCCAGGGAAATATTCGGTTATTGTTTATTAGAAATACTCCCGATCAAAACATTACCATCTCGATCTCTTCATCTCAATAAAAAAAAAAATGATAAATATACATTGAGTAGATAAATGAATCGAAAAGGAATAAGATTATTGGTGTTAGACAGAAAATAGAAGAGGTAATAAAGTTTAAAGCCAATTTCTCTGTAGTCTTGTTGAATAATATTTACGTCAAGCAAGATATCTGAAGGTTGTTGCTGCAAAATAGTGGTATTGTAAATAGAGCGTATTGTAAAGATGAGAGTTTAACGTCAATAAATAAATAGAATAATGATTAGGCAGGTCATTATTTAATGATATATTTTTGTATTAATTACACCTTACACATAAATAAGCATTCAATGGTTGATCATCTCTTCTTCCATTTTGGGCAATAAACATGGCTGTTTAGTTTTCATTAGCAACCAATCCAGAATGACAATTCTGAATAAAACACAAACAAACAAACAAACATGGTTAGAGTCGTGATAGCAAGAAAAGGTATGCCAGATTAATTTGCAACAGCGGTGAAATATAAATGGAAATAACCAAGGAACATATTCGATCTCAACAACATAATAATATTTATTTATGATCGATTTATTCGGCGTTATTATTTATTAAATTTTGCTTAGTCTTGTACAATTGGTTTGAGGGAGCTTACAATATCTGCTGTTACAAAGTGGTTACCCATCTTGGTACTGATCAGGTTCGTCGTTGCTTGGCGTCGATTGATTTGTTTGTTATAGTCTAGTTCTCTGATCACTTTTGTCCTTGAATGTAAAATGAATAATATCTGAATTTAATTCATACTAAACGACTCCTGAACACTTTGGAGCCTTGTTGTAAATGTGCTTCATGATATTGATGCTCTTATTGAAGGAGCAGGGGGGGGGGCTGCAGAATACACCGACTATCAATCGGTCAAATAGAACTAAACAGTGTACTTATGTTAAATTGAATTGTTTGAAATAGAACTGTTTTTGACATTTAAATTGTGTACTTTTGTTAAACTGAATTGTTTGGAATAAAACTGCTTATATGTATAAAAATGGACTTGACATTAAATAACCTACAATGGTTGATATACCATAAAACTAAATCAAGCCAAATATATTGAAGAAGGAAGAACTGAAGGAAGGAAGGAAAGAAGGAAGGAAGGAAATTAGCATTTTATCATTAGTTCCGTTATTTCGAGAATTTAGAGGAATAAAAAAAGAAATAAAGTTCATTATCATTTAGTGTCAAATTTGACTAGAAATTGCTTTATTGCTTTTAGTTCGTGTTGTCAAAGATTAAAGTTTTACTAATAATCTCACTGCAGTGTACAATTTTTGCTGGGATACCGTCACACACACACACACACACACACACACACACACACACACACACACACACACACACACACACACACACACACACACACACAGATTTTTCTATTATGATATATATATAGAAATAGGAGTTGTGATGAAAAAGCATTGATGCTGAAGCTTTAAGTTTTAAACGTTTTAATTTTGATATTTAAATTCTACAAGTGAACAAAGATATGTAAACATCTGAGCAACTTTTATAATAAAGTGAAGTAGCTGTCTAAATTTAGGTTCAACGAGTCTTACTCGATATTTACTTATTAGCAATTTTGATAGATTTTGTTCAGCAGTTTTAAGTGAAACACATAATTCTGCACATGCATCTATCTTTGTACTTATCAGACCTCCACGCGCTGAGTGACGTTTTTGTTTGCTAAACTGAAAGTTAATCACAAGGATCAGATTTGAACGTCATAAAAAACGACGAATCTTAGAGATGCTAAGATCAATTGAAAACTCTCTCTCTCTCTCAACATAAACAGATATACATATATATATATATATATATATATATATATATATATATATATATAGAGAGAGAGCGAGAGAGAGAGAGAGAGAGAGAAAGAGAGAGGTATAGATATGTGTGACAAGGGATATAAGAAAGTTAGCACATTGGGCAGCCTAGTGTTTTGTGTTGTACACTACATCACTAACCAGTTCATTGTCATAAATCATTTCTCTCCTTGTTTTCAGATTTTGTTCTTTTCACTTGAGACTCATATATGACTAAACGGTTGACAAAAAAGTGCATAGGCACTTCAGTCTTTCTAAACAATATCACATTAAATGTTATAAAAATGGAATAAATATGCAGTAATTTGTTGGCTGGCAAATGTTCGCTGTTGTCAATTGATTCGTTGTGGGAGACGCAAATAAATATGGCAACGTAAGGAAATCTATAATGACAACTTGGCCAATTAAAAAAGCATGATCACCTGTTTGAAACTCTTAATATAAAGTCAACAGTTCCATTCTGTAAGAATGCTAGTGAATGACTCAAACTCCGCGAAATGTTTCTCAAAAGTGCATGAATGATCGTGTAACCTTTTACGCATCTTTATATATAAATATATATATAATTATGTTCATCTATCTCGGTTTGTTAAAAGATTTACATGCTTAACATTTGTCTCACGCAAAATATTTGACGAATTATCAAGGAGAAAAAACATATTAATTTTTTTTAATCATTTCACTTACCTGACCGTATACAAAGCTGATCAGATCAAACACAGAGAAATGAGTTCACAAAAACAGAGTTTTACTTTGCGTTGTTGGCTAAATATAAAAATAAATGAGCCACATATGAAAAATAAAGGGACACATATTATTTCAAGTACATTGGCCAAAAATCAGTTGGTGCATATCTACACATACATCCGCGCGTTAAGGTATATAAATATTAACCTAGAATTCTTTCCGTCCCTTTTCATCTTTTTGAGCCACCTGATGGCTGAGCCCCCCCCAACGGAACTGAGGTATTTTTATTCCCTTTTCTACATCTGGAAGGCCAGCTTTTTTGTTTTTAGGATTCCCGATCTTGTATTAAATTCCAGCACCGTGCATTGGTTTAAAAACACTTAGCCTGTTTAGCGAGGAAAGCTGCAGTACTCATACACTCCACAATGACAGCAGGTGAAACTATATGGACGTTCGGATAAGAACAAGAAAAGTTAGTTTGTAAAAAAATCGGACAAACAAGAAAACACCGTGTTTCTGCATTGTAAAATGTCAGAATTTTTCTCCTTTGTGCATTTATCGAGTGAAAACTGTTTAGTGTTTATTGTTGTACTGTGGGGGTTACGAAAGTTTTCAAAGAAAAATTTATAAAGATAAGGAGATTGTCACTTGACAAAAGAACCAACTAAAACATTGTTACAAAAATCAATTCACGTTTTATTTTAGATGTTACATCTTCAAGCCTGTGTGAAGCAATACGTGAGCGGTTTTCTACATCAGTGGAGGAAAGAGTTGCCCTGCTCAGTGTCTCATCAACCGAAAAAGACATCGACACACGGCTAACGAAGGCATGAACAGCTATCCATATTTACCAACCCCTCCACTCGGGCAGGATATGACACAAGGTCAATTTTTAAGCGGAGTTTAACTGGTTTGAATTCAGAGTTTTCCTTCTCCTAGACCAGTTGCCTCACCAAGGCTGAAGAACCCAGTCTGTCCTACTATTTACCCATAGCTAGAGGGAGAATAATTGGATTCATACCTTTCCCAAGGGTATTAGTGCTATGTGAAATGCATTTAGCCTGGTCTAGGATTTGAACTCGTGTCGCCGTGTCCATTTCCTACGACGATAACCATTACACCACGGGCACCTGCCTCCCATTATGGACAGCTATCGATAGGCTATCGATCATATGGAAATCAAACCTGAGCGATAAAATGAAACGCAGTTTCTTCCAGGCAGCGGTCGTATCGATACTGCTATATGGATGCACTACTTGGACGCTAACAAAACGGCTGGAGAAAAAGCTAAACGGCATTTACACGAGAATGTTGCGAACAATACTGAACGAGTCCTGACGGCAATATCCCCACAAGGCACCAACTATTCGGTCACCTGCCTCCCATTACGAAAAGATAGTTTGTAAAAAAATCCCCTTATTTCGTGAATGACCCTCGTTTATATACGTCCCTCATCAGTGGAAAAAATCCTTTATTTATTGAATGACCTTTGTATATATAATAGGGCACTCCTCAGTCAAAAGAACTACCCATATTTCTTGAATGACCCTCGTAGATTGATAGATAGATAGATTTCTCTTATTTCTTGCATGGCCCTTGTATATAGGTCTTTTCCCAGTGAGAAAAAAATTCTCATATTTATTGAATAACCCTCTTATAACGACCGGAGTGAATTACGATAAACAGCAACTGATATTTTTGAAAAAGGATGAAAGAAAATACGAGTTAGAATTATTAATAATAATAATAAGTAAAAAATCTCCCTCTAAAAATAAATATAAAACTGCATTTTCGGCAACCTCAGTTCTTTCTTTCTATTTTTTCTTTCTTTCTCGGTTTTTCTTCTTTTTTAACCTTTTAACCATTTATCTTTTTTCCCTTACTTCTTTTTTCTTTCTTATTATTTCCTGATGCCATATTAAGCCCCATAATCGATGATGGACCTTAGGAAACAACTTAGAATAATTGTATACTAATCTTTGTGCTCTAAAAAGAATGGGATAATTTTATATGTAAATCTGATAAATACGAATCTGACAACTGTTTAAATATCATTTTTTTTTTAGTGGGAGAGCTGTTCCATTTGGAGTTATTTGTTATTAATACAACGAACAGTGCGCGTTGTTTTAATAGCTTTACTGTGAAAACGAGTGCCAAACGGGATATATGATCGTCCCACTTCAGTTACATACTTTACATTAATTGTAATTTTAAAACTATCAATTATTGGCGTTATCATCTATATCAGAACAAAGCATGATTTGATTTACCCTTACTAAGGTGTACATTCATTGCTTCCGACTTATTAAAAGATATTTTTCATGAAATTAATTTTGAAATAACGGTTCAAGAAATTTGTACGGATCGAGAGGATTTTCAAATTTAGCAAACAGGACTTGATTAAATGTATTCACCTAACCCTTCCACACAAGCAGGATGTAACACAAGATCAATTTTTAAAGCTAAGTTTAATAGGTTTGAATTCAAATTTTCCTTCTCCTAAATTGGTTACCATACTATTAGACGGAGGAAAAATAGTTTGATGCATAGTATTAAAGTTGGCGACCTTAGTCGAGGGTGACCCTAGTGCTCTCTTTTCAATAGCTACTACACCGAGGTGTAGGGGAGGGCGCTACTCCATTCCCAAGATTGATCCACTTTACATGTGACCCTCACCTTATAGTGCTGAGTGCTAAGCAAGGCAGCATCAAGTACCATTTTTTGAGTCTTTGGTATGACTCAACCGAGGATTGAACCCCGGTCTCCCTGACCATTGGCGAACACTTCCGAAAAATATTAGCGCAATGCGAAATGCAAACAGCCTCATTCAAGGTTTGAACGTCGTGTCCATTTCCAGCGACGATAATAATTACACCATGAACACCTTCTTATAACCCTTGATTATAAAACTGGTCGTATTTTCATAAATTGCAATTCTCATCAGGTAAACTCTTCATTTCTCGTTTAATTGTTGATCATTAAGTGTTGGTGGAGTGGTGTTGATTCAAAATGATAAACGAAGCAACTTTTAAGGCATCGAATATTTTGAAGGATTGAATATTTTTGTCGACAAAACAAGCTAAACAAGGTTTTGTGCGTCACGTATTTCAATAAAAGATTTCTGAATGATCTGATATAAATTAAATATTTGAACGTTTGGTGTCTCTACTTTTTCTACACCGAAGCAGATAACATTTTCTTAAAGAGGTTAAACAGTTTATTTCTTAAATAAATAAAATTCTTGCACACTAGAAAAAAAGTTTGCACCGAATCAATAAAATAATCCCCAACAAAAATAATCCCCAATGAAATAAAACTGTTTATTGTAGCTATTCAAATCAAATCTTCACTGGATTCAAAATCAACTTAAATAAAAATTTATATTAGTGTATAACAATAAAACTCACATAGTTTGAAGAACTACCAATCCGCCAAGTTTCATTTAATAGTTCAATGCAAAGTACGAATAGAATAAAAAAAATTGTAGCTGCTATCAAAAATTTTGTTTCTTGGTCTTCGTGTTCATTATATAAGGTCATCAAAAGGACAGCCTTTGTTTTCTCTGTGGATAGTCATGTATACTTAGAGGTTAAACCATCCACCTTGAGACCAATATCTGAACTGAGATATCTCAAATTCTTATAACTTGTATAAATTTTGTACAGTTTAAACTTGGTATGCATTTGAATTTCACATTTATTTGTACATTGTACATTTCTGCGTAAATTCTTTTATGTTATTCGTTTATTACTCGTCAATAAATATATATTGTTATCTAAATATATATGTACCTTTTATTTGTTTCTTCTTTCTGGGATTTCTATAATGCACGATACAACGTAATACTAAGAACATGACAGGTAAAATATTACATACAAATACATTTTGTATCGGTGATCCTATGCAAACTCAAACAATAATTACAACATTCTATTGTATGGATTATTATTGAATCCCAATATATATATATATATATATATATATATATATATATATATATATATATATATATATATATATATATATATATATATATATATATATATTCAAGGAAGAAACCTCAAAGTACAGTCCCTTTGCATTACAGACATATTTGCTCTCTATATGATTTAAAAAATATATATATCCTGATTGATCTATTTACTTATAGCCATGCATCGAACTCTTCCGTGGAATTTTATGAAGTTTCTCATGTATTCTATATGTGAATATTCCAAACTCATTGTCTCTGGACATTAACCGGATACAACATATATATATTTATATATATATATATATATATATATATATATATATATATATATATATATATATATATATATATAATGCTGGTTGTCCTTCCGAGTGTGCGTCCGTTTATACGTGCGCTTGTGTAAACGTATGTAAGCATATATGTGTGTTTAAGTATGTGTGTGTGTTTAAGTATCTGCGTGTGTGTGTGTGTGTGTGTGTGTGTGTGTGTGTGTGTGTGTGTGTGTGTGTTACTAAAATTGTATCATCAAAATAGCGTTAATCAAAACGAGTTCTTGTTTTTGGTACAATTCGAATGTCTTTTTTATTTTGACTAACGAAACGATATTTTTACAATAAGGATAATTAGTGCATATATTCACTTTTAAAAATCAACTTTTGACAAATAGTTACTTGCAAATAAGTATTCATTTATAATCTGTTTTTTTTTTATTTATTTAAAAAATTGATTATTTTGCAGATAGTATTTTTAATTAAATTTATCAATTATTCAAACATGTCTGCCCTGATATTGTTAAAGGTTCTAATCTTAAGTAAAATTCAATCTAAGTACAATTTACGGTTTGATAAGTTTTTTACAGTCAGTTTCCGTTCTTACAAAATAAAAAAAAGAAAAACATAACAAAACTTGCACAACCATTTTGGCTTTAAAAATAAAAATTGATCACCATTTTCTTTCATTGTATATGTGGAAAAATCAGTGTGCATGGGATCAACGTGCCGCAGTTAATGTTACCTCTCAAATTTCTTTTGTCTTAGAAAACGCCAAGAACTTGTCTTTGATATTTCCAGATCAACTGAAACAATCAACTGACATCGATTCATTTTCACATAAATTCATAGAAAATAAATTGAATTCAAATTATAGATTATCATTAAATAAGGTTTTTACTTATTTTAGTTGGTTTAAAGTGTAATGCCATTGCACGTAAATTATTGATTTTCGAGACAGGCTCATTCTTTATTCCTTTTTAATTGTTTACTATTAATAAAAAATGAACCTGTCTGAAAAATCAAAGTTAAAACTTTCTTTTAATAAAACTTTTGTGGTGATATTAACTAATCACGGGCTGTCTTGTGTAGACAAGATGATATAAATTTACGTGCGTATCGACAGTGTCAGACAATCTACAGACTTGCGTATCGGCTGTGTGCGCACAGTTCGGTTCGTGTGTCTTTGGTTCGTTGGTCAAGGCCGCCTGACGTGGGTACCGAAGAAGCCCGGCAGTCGTGTCACGCGGGAGGGACAGACAACTCCTCGAATCTCAGGGAGTCGCTCTCAGGTTCTAACAATCTCCGGAGGGGCTAGAGGCAGGTACCGGAGGCAGTTTTTTAGGGGAATGCCTACGGGACCCGAGGCATTAATGGGAATACCGGGCGTCTCCGAGCTACGGCATTGTGCCTGAACCCACCTTAAAAAAGGCTTTGTGCAGCACTTGCGCGTTTGATGGGGCGCTCGACAAAATACTCCATCAACAGACTAGCGTATCGATAAGTCAACATTGTTGTCCAATTTTAAAAGAATCTGGTTTATTTTTATTTTAGTATGTTATAGGAGCAAAATATGTTAATTTTCATTCCATGTATTTTACGAATCTTTACCACCATCTTCGTTGTACTGAGCAAAACATTTCCACTGATGAATATCAAGTGAATATTGCGCACAATAATATTCGTTGTTTGGTTGTTTGGGTTTTATGGCATATCAACCTTTGTCCGTCATTTAACGCCAAATCGATTTTTATACAAATAGTCAGTTCTATTTCAAATAATTCAGTTTAGCATGAATACACTGTTTAATTGTCAAAAACATTTGTTTCAATGTATTCAGTTTATTCAAACAGTACAAATTTAGCAAATTCAGTTTATTCAAACAGTACAAATTTAGCAAATTCAGTTTATTCAAACAGTACAAATTTAGCAAATTCAGTTTATTCAAACAGTACAAATTTAGCAAATTCAATTTATTCAATCAATACTAATTCAGCTAATTCAGTTAAGTATAAGTGCAAATTTTGTTTATACACAGTTAAATTTCAAAACATTTCTATATTAAACAATTCAGATTAGTGTAAGTACAGTTTAATTGTCAAAAACATTTCTATTTTAAGAAATTCAGTTTAGTCAAACTGTTCTATTTCAAACAATTCAGTTTAGCATAAGTAAGCAATTAGTTCTATTCGACCCATAGATAAGGCCCTATCAAGTGCTACCATTCCTAGCCAGAGTGGATCTGGAAGCAATGGCAATAAAGGGGTGCTCCGCATTCCCCAAACTTCCAGCATCATCATATTGCTTAGTGTCATATCCAGGATATTCATGGGGGGAGTCTTACCCCTCTGCAGAGGTGCAGTCGGTGTATTCTACATCCCTAGCCTACTGGGCAAACAATAATATTGTGCCAGCCTTGAATGCAATATAGCTTCGAAGTGGCTTGGGATTTTTCACATGAATTCGCTTTGATCTATGGAAGATAGACATAAATTTCTAAAAGCAGAGGATTTTTTTAAGTAATCACAAACCATAAATGCAAAGTATCACTTTATCAAAAAGTTTAGACACTGAAACATAAATTGTAAAATTCATATTTAAATGAAGCCATGTACATAGCTGTGCAATTTTTCTATTAAATTGATATTTTCTCTG
>OY757934.1:34761767-34824267 GCA_963585895.1 Sepioteuthis lessoniana | reverse complement strand
CACCTGGAGAAATTTTTGGTGTTTGTTTTTCATGCAAAAACATCCACATATCACGTTGTTTACTCTTGTCTAGAATAGCGTTTGATATTGATACATTTTATCTCTGACAATTTCCTCGTTCATCAAAAGAAAAAAAAGACCCTTATATTCGGCATCACAGTAAATGCTATCACGGATATCATTAAATATGTTATATGTAGCATTATACGCCAATTTGTTATATCTCAGTTTCTAAGTAATGAATAGACTGATATATATATATATATATATATATATATATATATATATATATATATATATATATATATATATATATATATGATATGAATTAAGTTTATCAAGACTTAGATAAGTTGATAAATAGATAGATAGATAGATAGATAGATGTCAGAAGAGTTACTTTGAAGGTAAAACTAAAAGGTGAAAATAATGAGTGAGTGAGAGGTATGGAGACATTTGTACAATGATTGTAACAATGGAAAGACGATAATAGTAATAATTACAATTCTAATTAAAGCAATGGGAATAATGACGACAGTATTGATGAAAAAGTAATGGGTATGTTAACTACCGTAAAATAACAGTAACAAAAATAATAACACCACTGATTACCCAAAACTACAAAAATAATAACACTAATGATTACCTAAAACTACGAAAATAATAACAGCTGATTACCCAAAACTACAAAAATAATAACTACCGATTACCCAAAACTACAAAAATAATAACACCACTGATTACCCAAAACTACAAAAATAATAACTGCTGATTACCCAAAACTACAAAAATAATAACTGCTGATTACCCAAAACTACGAAAATAATAACTTCTGATTACCCTAAGCTACAAAAATAATAACACCATCGATTACCCAAAACTACAAAAATAATAACTGCTGATTACCCAAAACTACAAAAATAATAACTGCTGATTACCCAAAACTACGAAAATAATAACACCACTGATTACCCAAAACTACGAAAATAATAACACCACTGATTACCCAAAACTACAAAAATAATAACACCACTGATTACCCAAAACTACAAAAATAATAACTGCTGATTACCCAAAACTACAAAAATAATAACTGCTGATTACCCAAAACTACAAAAATAATAACTGCTGATTACCCAAAACTACGAAAATAATAACACCACTGATTACCCAAAACTACGAAAATAATAACACCACTGATTACCCAAAACTACGAAAATAATAACACCACTGATTACCCAAAACTACAAAAATAATAACACCACTGATTACCCAAAACTACAAAAATAATAACTGCTGATTACCCAAAACTACAAAAATAATAACTGCTGATTACCCAAAACTACAAAAATAATAACTGCTGATTACCCAAAACTACGAAAATAATAACACCACTGATTACCCAAAACTACGAAAATAATAACACCACTGATTACCCAAAACTACGAAAATAATAACACCACTGATTACCCAAAACTACAAAAATAATAACACCACTGATTACCCCAAACTACAAAAATAATAACTGCTGATTACCCAAAACTACAAAAATAATAACACCATTGATTACCCAAAACTACAAAAATAATAACTGCTGATTACCCAAAACTACAAAAATAATAACTGCTGATTACCCAAAACTACGAAAATAATAACTTCTGATTACCCCAAGCTACAAAAATAATAACACCATTGATTACCCAAAACTACAAAAATAATAACTGCTGATTACCCAAAACTACAAAAATAATAACACCATTGATTACCCAAAACTACAAAAATAATAACTGCTGATTACTCAAAACTACAAAAATAATAACTGCTGATTACCCAAAACTACAAAAATAATAACTGCTGATTACCCAAAACTACGAAAATAATAACTTCTGATTACCCCAAGCTACAAAAATAATAACACCACTGATTACCCAAAACTACAAAAAATAATGTTATTCCTGATGATGATGATGATGATATCGGAATTAGACGCTCATCATAATGGATTATTGCTTAAAAGCAAATTTTGAGCAAGTTTATTTTCCCATTTAGATCTCGTTTCAGGAAGTTACCGCTGACATAACTCCCTTAAATTTGAAAGTAAAATGAGATATCAAAAAGATGCGTGCGAATACTTATTTTTCGTTAGTTTTTTTAAATGTTATTTCAAGGGACACAAAAGAATATTTTTGAAACTTCTCCATTGGTTGAATAAAGAGACGGAAAACAAAACAATAACAAAAAGAAAGAAAAACAAAACAAAACAAATAATAAAAAATAAAACAAAAAAAAAACCAACACAAAAAGTAAATCTGTTTTTCTCAGAGAAGAGTTAGATCAGTGGAGCATAGTTACTTGCGAGAATTACAAGAGGGTTGGGAGCCATTAATTGCTAGTAAGACCAAAGCAACTTTTATGAGACAGAAAAAAATCTGAACTTCCGTTGCTCTGAATTGCGTTTTTTCTTTTCTTTTTTCCCTCCATTTTTTTCTTGTTAAAAAAGATTCTGTTTAATGTCCTCTTTCCAAAATAAATCAAATGACCTCGACTAAAATGTCACTGGCTTCGTGCTTCGACACTCGAATCAACGATTTATCGGCACACCAGCAATGACAAATATCCTAGTCACTACTACTACTACTATGACTACTACTGTTGCTGCTGCTACTATTACTACCATAACAGTAATAACCGTGGCAAATGAAATCGGCGACCTGAGTTCAAATCCTGGACGAAGCTGTTTGCGTTTAACTTCGCGTTAATGACCTTGGAAAAGACATGAATCTATTTATTCAATTTCTCGTCTATAAGTTAGTATATAGTTGGACAGACTAGGTTCTTAAACCTTGATTAGGCAACCTGTCTCGGAGAAGGAAAATCTGATCCGTCTAAAAATTAACCTTTTGCCATATTCTCACTGTGGCAGTGAATACAGCAAAGTATAAGCCTTGTAAAGCTTCCAACAAATTGTCAAACACGACTGAGCACGCGTGTTTGTATTAGGGATGGTTAATTGATTATAGATCAGAATCAAACTTGTCTATTTTAGCACACGTTGTACGTAAATTCAAAAAAGAATTTATAAATTCCAGCTTATAAAAAGGGTTTAAACATGATTAAAAGCTACTTTCTTATTGGATAAATCAAAGATAGTTATCAATGAGAAACATGGGTTCCATAATTCTTTGTAATGGTTATCTTCGTAGGAAATGGACACAGCGACACGAGTTCAAATCCTGGACGAGTCTGATTGCATTTCACATAACACTAATACCCTTGGGAAAGGTATGAATCCAATTATTTTCCCTCCAGCTATGGGTAAATAGTAGGGCAGACTGATTTCTTCAGCCTTAGTGAGGTAACTAGTCTACAAGGAGAACTCTGAATTCAAACCTGTTAAACTCCGCTTAAAAATTGACCTTGTGTCATATCCTGTCCGAGCTGAGGGGTTGGTAAATATGATAATTTTTTGTGATGTTTTCTATGTTAGGAGGTGTAGGAGACTTTTATTTCCTCTTCTCACATCACGTGGTGTAATTGTATGCTGGAGGACATAGTTTGGAAACCTCTAGTTTAATTTTACGCATGAAACATGTAGATGTAGTAGATATTGCCTGTTGTTTTTATCAAGTGTTTGTTTAATTTCAGTCATCAAAATCGAAGGTTAACCAAACATTCAAGGATGGGACACCTTCACAGAAACAATCAAGCGATCTTGATGAACAATAAAATAATAAATAATCTCACAAGCAAAATATATTACAGAAGAATAATTATCTCTAATTATATTCCTCTGGCAAAATGAATAAATAGATAAATAAATAAAAACCGTTAGAAACTTCTTAAATTAAATAGTTACTTTTGACGTGACGGCCATCAAAAAATTTCACTTGTGAATGGAAATTTTTATTTTCATTTATCTGAAGGATCTCAAAAAGAATACACCAGACTTGAAGTTTTAAACGCTCTTTATTGCACTCCTTTCTGCTGGATCTTGCAATATGAGATAAAATTCGAAGAAAACGAAGAGTTTATCTACAAGGTAGGTAACTGTATGCACACATAATTACGGAAGAGAATTACATTTTGTAGCTGTTAAAGAAAATTATGTTTAAGATATATATGATCTTAAAAATAAAGAGAAAATTGAAAAGAGCAACACTGAAGAGTATGGGAAAATAAATATATCTGAGTTTTCATGGGAGAAAAAAGAAGGAAGAAAGCAAGAAAGGAAGAGGTAATCTAAGGGATAGATTTGATGTTAGGTTGAGTGGTTGTGTTTTACTGCATATCAACCCTTTGTAGGTTATTTAATGCCAAATTCTGTTTATACATACATATTGTAAACGAATAGTTTGAAGGTAATATTGTTCTTACTCGAGCCAGAGCTCATTTGCTTTAATGGTTTCAAGTATTGCTATCTAACACTGATATTTTAATTTGCACACAGTTAAATGGTTTCAAGTATTGCTATTCGAGACAAATAGTCTGATTAAATGGTTTCAAGTATTGAACAGTTTCAAGTATACAATAATATATTATTTGTACACAGTTAAATGGTTTCAGTCATAGCTTATCTAACATTATTAATTCTATTCAACATAAATGGTTTCCAGCATAGTAAATGATTAAACAGTTCTATTTCATCGCTACATGAGACTCTACTAATCCGGATCAGAGTGGACCTGGGAGTAATATCAGTGAAGGAGTACTTCACATTCCTCAAAGCTCCCAGACTACCGCTTCATCATGAGATTGCTTCTTGTCATATCTCAGATACTCGTTGGGAGGGGTCTTCACCCTTTAAAGAAATGCTATTAGTGCATTGTACCGCTAACCCCAGCTGACAGGGCTGGTAAACATTAGAGAGAGTTATAAGGAGTAAAAGCAAAAAGATTTGGAGACTTAGTCGTGGAAGGATAAAGTAAGAGAAACAAGAGAAAGAGGAGGAAAAAAGACAATAATAATAATAATAATAATCATAATAATAATAATAATAATAATAATAAGAAGAAGAAGAAGAAGTAGAAGACAAGAAAAAATGAGACGTTGAGGCAAAAAGGAAAAGCAATACGACTACAACGAAGAATACAACTCAAAAAGATTAAATATTTCTATTTAAAATAAAACATTATAATTGAAAATAAAATATTATTATTTGAAATAAAATATAATTATTTAAATTTTGACGAAAGACTAAAGACTAAAAAGATATCGAGACTGGACCAAACGATGCAGACAAAACAGTGAAAGAAAATTCTATCTGCGAGTAGTGGGGAGAAAGGGCGAAGACAGTCCAGCAACCGGATGCAAGGGACGCAAAACAATTTTGGAGCAAAGTATGGGAATGGAGAAATCATTAAAAAAAAAACAGCCGAATGGATAAATAACATGGAAAAAGTTGCAAAGTGTTGAAGAAAACATTGATTCATTCAGAGCGACACTCAAAAAAATACCGAACTAGAAAACTCCACGTCTTGATTGCATACATGGATTCTGGTTTTAAAAGTTCACTTCTATTCATGACAGACTGGTTATCGAAATGAACAGATGCTTACAAGAAACAGACATACTCGAATGGATGACCAAAGGAAAAACTAACCTGACCACCCCTATAAAGGAACCCCCCCCAAACAACTGTAGACCCATAACTTTCCTACTGATGATGTGGAAAGTACTATCGGGAAAAATTTGGGAGGAGATTTACTATTTGTTAATAAGCCACGGACTGTTCACTGAAGAACAAAAAGGAGGCCACAAAGGATCCAGACAGACAGGAGATCTCCTATATACTGATCAACTCATCCTTAAAGAGAGTAAAACGAGACGGAAAAATCTGGCAATGGTGTGGATTGACAACAAGAAGTCTTTTGATAGAGTCCTCCAAAGTTGGATAATACACTGTTTTAAAATGTACAAGACGAATTCATAAAGTTTATCCAGAGAACCAGGGAGAACTGGAGGGTGGAATTGACAGCAGATGGTAAAAGTTTAGCTGAGGTAAAAATCTTGAGAGGAATATTCCAGGGCGATGCAATATCACCATTATTGTTTGTGGTGACGATGCTGTCACTCAATCACATTTGTGTCATATTTTGATTCAACATTTTGATCATGGGTGATATACTGTGGCTATACCAGACCCAGAGGTTGTTGAAAATCTGCGCGCCTAACACAGACGTCACCTGGATTTCATAAAGAGAACACTTAAGCGGGTCACAAGAGAAAGAGAAAGAGAATAAGTTATTTCCCCCTTTTTATTCTTGTCCTTCTCACCCGTATTTTCCTTAAGTTTTAACTTATTTTAAGTTCATACTTTTGAAAGTCAGAGATATTGTAGGTCCCGAGCAATTGACAAGTATTTCTGGGTCATCGTATGTGCTCACACTATTTAAGGCAGTTGACTTGTGCGAACATGTAAGGATTATTTCTATCTGATTATTCTTAGACCGACAAATAATAATAATTAGAATAATCATGTTGATAACAAAGAAAAAAAATAATGAACAAGATAGTAATACAATATCAGACACACCAAGTATTGACAAACAAGAACAGTCTAACCGAAACAAACCACCAACTTCTGAAAATAGAAACACTACACTACTAAACGACACACAATCAAAGAACACCGAGCAAACACGAACACAAGAACAAAAAAGAAAAAACTGAAGAGAATTATGAATGGAAAAAAGACTACCTTACCATCACTAAGAAATTTAGAATGGAAAACAGCCAAGACGGAAACAGAAAAAATAAATCAAGAACTAACATGTATATCAACAAATAATGTAACCGAATTAAATGAAATAATCTATGCAAAGGCGAAATTAATTTGTGAGAAAATTGGGGTTCCCTCAAAAAGCACGAAAACAAAAATCAAAACTTGGATGGGGAATTCGAATGGAAACGCAGATAAAAATCTACGAAAACAGGCCAAAGGAAAAACGCTGGAATATATAGGGAAAAAAAGAAAAAGCAACACAAGAAAAAATAACTATACAACTTGAAGAAATAAACCAGAAAGTACTGGCGAAAGAAGGAAAATTAAAAAGATTTCGACAAAGGGTAAAACAATACAGAAAAAAATAGGACATTCTAAAACAGCGAAAGAAAATTCTACAAACAAGTGAGAGAAGATGACACGAAAACATAGCGACAACCGAATGCAAGAGAAACCGAACAATTTTGTACTAAAATATGGCAACCAAGTGAACATAACAAAAATTCCGAATGGATAAGCAAAAGATTTAGAAGGAGTCCAAGAAGGTCCAAAAGCAGAAATAGTCATCGATTTACTCAGAACAACACTAAAAAATATATCAAATTGGAAAACGCCAGGCCATGATGGAATACATGGATTCTGGTTCAACAAATTCACCTCCATTCACGAAAGACTAGCACTCGTGATGAACATATGCCTAAAAGGAGTACACGTACCTGAATGGATGACCCAAGGAAAGATCACATTGATCCAGAAGGACCCCCTCAAAGGAACCGCCCCAAACAATTACAGACTGAAAACCTGCGTACCGACGATATCGAAAATATTAACAGCACAAATAAGGGAAGAGATTTACTACTCGCTAACAAGCCACGGATTGTTCCCTGAGGAACAGAAAGGATGCTACAAAGTATCCAGAGGTACAGAAGAACTACTCTACATAGATCAGCACATCCCCAACGAGAGCAAGACCAGACGTAAGAATCTAGCTATGGCTTGGATTGACTACAAAAATGCATATGATATGATCCCACAAAGCTGGGTTATAAACTGCCTCAAAATGTACAAAATATTCACATGAAGTCATAAATTTTATTGAGAAAAACATGAAAACCTGGAAAGTGGAATTGACAGCAGGAGGGAGAAGTTTAGCTGAAGCGAAGGTCCAAAGATATATATTTCAAGGAGATGCACTATCACCGTTACTATTTATAATTGCGATGATGCCACTTAACCACGTACTCAGAAAATGCACTGCCGGATACAAACTTGGTAAATCGCAGGAAAAGATCTATCACCTAATGTACATGGACGACATCAAACTGTTTGCAAAAAATGAAAGAGAACTGAAAATTCCAATAAACACCGTGCGAATTCACAGTCAGGACATTGGGATGGAATTTGGCAGAGAAAAATGTGCCATGCTAGTAATGAAAAGTGGCAAACGACACTTGACGGACGGAATGGAACTGCCAAATCAAGACAAGATTAGAACGCTCGGAGAAAAGGAAACCTACAAATACTTGGGTATCTTGAAAGCTGACACCATCAAGTGGAGATGAAAGAAAAAATTAAGGAAGAGTATCTCAAGAGAACCAGAAAGCTACTCGAGATAAAACAAGTGGATATGAAAGAAAAATTAAGAAAAAGTATCTTAGGAGAACCAGAAAGCTACTCGAGACAAAATTATGTAGCAGAAACCTTATCAAAGGAATAAATACCTGGGCTGTCCGCCTCGTAAGATATTCAGGACCATTCTTCAAGTGGACAAGAGAAGAACTTAAGCAAAAGGACCAAAGAACAAGAAAACTAATGATCATTTATAAGGCCTTACATCTCAGAGATATTGTTGACAGACTATATGTATCAAGAAAAGAGGAAAGAAGAAGACTTGCCAGCATTGAAGACAGCGTTAACGCATCAATACAATGACTCCAAGACTACCTCGAGAAACGCGAAGAAGGACTAATTATAGCCACCAGAAATGATACTGACTACACGAAGACCAACAGAACACAATAAGTCATCATCATCATCATCATATCGTGCTGGCAGCACGGATATCCCTGACCCTCTCTCGCCACTCCTCCCTATCGTTCATCGCCCTAGGCAGGTCTTCAGGACAACATCCTGTATCCTCACACAGCTGCTGAATGTACGTTCGTGCTGGTCATCCTGCTTTTGCGCGGCCGTGTGTGGGGATCCATAAGAGTACATCTCTTATGAGTTCATCTCTGCTTCTCCAGCAATGTCCTGCATGTCTGGTTCGCCTAACTTGAATAGATTTCGTGATAGGGGGCAGGTGGCCGTACAGTTGGTGTCTTGTGGGGTGCCGCTGCCAGGACTTGTTGAGGATTGCACGCAGCATTCTTGTGTAATTGCCATCTAGTTTCTTCTCGAGCCGTCTTGTTAGCGTCCATGTAGTGCATCCATATAGCAGTATCGATGTGACCGCTGCCTGGAAGAAACTGCGTTTCATTTTATCGGTCAGGTCCGACTTCCATATAGTCGATAGCCTATTGATAGCTGTCCATGCTTTCGTTAACCTCGTTTCGATGTCCTTTTCGGTTGATTCGACGCTGCTTCCTAGGTACGTGAATTTGTCTACTAGTTTAAGAGGGGTTCCTTCTAGAGTGGAGATGTCCCCCGTTTGGTTATAGCACATATATTCCGTTTTGTGTGCATTAACATGGAGGCCTATGCTTGCTGCTGCTCGTTCCAGGCTATGCAGAAGTGTTTCGGCTTGGTCAGGTGTATTTGCCAGTATCGCTATGTCATCGGCGTAGTCGGCGTCGGTAATTGTTGTTGCGGGATATCTTCTGCTTCTTTTCTTCGTCAGTTCGAAGCCATTCTCTTTGATTTTGTCAATCGATGTTCTAAGTACGTAGTCTAGACAAATGATAAAGAGATACGGAGCCAGCGTGTCCCCTTGTAGTACTCCTGCTACAATGTCGAAGTATTCTGTGTCTCCATCTGGTGATCGTACTTTTACTTTAGTGTTTCTATAGAGAATCGTTATTGCCGCTACGGTTTCTTTAGGTATGCCGTACGCTAGTAGGATTTGTTCCATCTTTCCTCTGTGAATGGAGTCGAAAGCCTTGGTAAAGTCGACAAATATTAATGTCGCTTGTAGGTTCTTTGCCCGTACACCTTCAAGGATTCTGCGGATGGTTAGTATTTGTGAGGTCGTAGATCTATTTCTTCGGAAGCCATTTTGGTTTTTTCTAAGTATGTTGTCGATTTTGGGTTCTATGCGGTTTCGTAGTAGGGCATTGTAGATTTTGGCAGCTATGGATGTAAGTGTTATGCCTCGGTAGTTTTTGGCTAATCCGAGGTCCCCCTTTTTAGGGAAGGGGAGTATGCATCCCTTCGTCCATCTATCTATCGGATTTTGATTGTATACTGCGTTGCAGTGTCGGAGCAGTATGTCGTCGAATTGTCTGGTCTTCCATACACAATAAGTAGAAAACAAAAATGTGAAGAAAAACAACTCTGTGGGCGTTTTAAACGGCTAATAAGCAACATCTCACGCGAGAAAACTTGGACCTGGCTAAGAAAGGGAAACCTTAAGAGAGAAACTGAATCTTTCCTAATAGCAGCCAAAACAACGCCATAAAAAACAATAAAATCAAAGCGAGAATAGATAAGACGCAACAAAATAGCAAATGTTGGTTATATGGTGATTGAGACGAAACGATCAATCACATAATAAGCGAAGGCAGCAAATTAACACAGAAGAAGTATAAGACTAGATACGACTAGGTGGGATAGGTGATCAACTGGGAGTTGTGTAAGAAATTGAAATTTGACCATACAAACAAATGGTATATGCACAACCGAGCATCTGTCCTGGAGAATGAGACATATCAACTCCTATGGGATTTTGACATACAAACAGATCACATAATCTCGGCCAGACGACCAGACCATATATTAATCAACAAAAAAAGAGAACTTGCAAAATTGTGGACTTTGCTGTCGCGGCTGACCACAGAAAAAAATTGAAAGAAAATGAAAAGAAAAAGTATTTGGAGCTTGCTAGGAAATTGAAAAAAACTGTGGAACGTGAAAGTGACAATTATACCAATCGTGATTGGTGCTTTTGGTACAGTCATCAAAGGATTATTAAAGGGACTGGAGGACTTTGAAATGAGAGGACGAGTGGAGACCATCCAAATTACATCATTATTGAGAATGGGCAGAATACTGAGAAGAGTCCTGGAGACTTGAGGAGACTTGCTGTCACTCATACTCCAGTGAAAACCCAACAGCATCAATTGATGTGAAAACGCTCAAGGATTAGATAATAATAATAATAATAATAATAATAATAAGAAGAAGAAGAAGAAGCAGAAGAAGAAGAAGAAAGGGAAAAGAAAAAGAAAAAGGGGAAAAAGAAAACAGGAAGGAAAAGGAAAAAATAGAAAAGAAACAAGATAATATAAAGAAAAAGGAAATGAAAGAAAAAGGAAGTAAAAAGAAGACGATAAGAAGAAGAAAAAAAGAAGGAAGATCGAAAAAAGTAAAAGAAAAAGAAAAGAAAATAAAATAAAGGAAGAAGGAAAAGGAAAACGAGATGAAAAATATCGACAAAGAAGATAGTAAGAGGGAAATTAGACAGAGAAAAAATGAATGAAAAAGAAGATTTGAAAAGACAAAAAAAATAAAAAGAGAAGGCAAATGAAGAAAAGGAAGAGAAACTTAGTGAGAATAATGGCCAGATAGTCTAGCTTGCTTATCATTCCACCTAACAAGGTATTCTAAATGTAATCAACAAGAAGATAAAGAAAAGAATTAAGATTAAAAATGGATGAAAAGAAAGTACAAGTTTGATCAATCGTTTCTTTTTTTTTTGCACGGAGCGCAGTTTAAAAGCAACAGCATTTTCAAATGCATTCAAAAAAGATGTATTTATTCATCTTAACTAAGAAAATAATTTAGATTATAGAATATTATTAATACTTACTTTTTTTTATTTAGTAATTTAAGGATCTTTATCAATGAAAACAATAAACTTGATGTATCTTAATGACGTTTTCTTGAATTAAACGAGAGAAAAATATTCTCATCACCCCCCTCTCTCTTCAACTTCCTTTTCTCTCACTTTCAAATTTAATGTTAATAAGAAAAGAAAACCCAAAGTCACATAAATTTGAAGTGTGAAAACTGGATTCAAATACTTAAAGCTTTCTTAATCACTTAGACATACATTGGCAGAGTGTTCGCCAGTGGCCCGGACGACCGAGTTTCAATCCTAGATTAAAATACATTGAATAGCAAAGGAATATTTCTTTTTTCTTTTTTACTCAGTGAAATAAAGATAGTTACTTATGAGAAACAGGTTTGATGTATCTTACCATTAAAAATGGTACTTGATGCCTCGTTGCTTAACAGTCAGCAATATAAGGTACGTATCAAAGGTGAAGTGGAGCAATCCCGGGAAAGGAGTAGCGCCCTCCCCTACACTTCGGTGTAGTAACTCTCGAAAAGGGAGCCTTCTGGTTGCCCTCGACAACAACAACTTACTTTTTACTTTATATATACATTCTTTAATAGAAGTTGAAAATTTGTCACTAGGGAACTTTTTGTTTGATTTGAAATCCGCGATTACTGAATATTGTAAATAAATTCAAATCAATATCATATGTTTTTATGAAGAGGTTTCAAACTCAATCTTGATCTCTTTTTTAATAATGGAAAATAAAACCTGCTTTATCGGTTTATATGAGCAACCCGCTCTTAAACTTACAGATTCTGATTTTAAGCGGGCATTTTTCATCAGATACTTTACGTAAAAAAAGTGTAATAAAGAGCAATAAGATATTATCTTTACACAGTTGCTTGTCACATATTAGTAATTTCTTTAAAAATCACATTATTTCTTCTCTAAGACTTATCTTTGTTTTTATTCATCTGTCATATGTTTGTCACTTTGGCTGCCATTCTGTTTTTATCAAAGCTTCATTGAACACTGACAGTGTTGTATTTTGACCTTCGACCCGGCCAAACTTGCCATTCTAAAGTGATGCACCGGAAGGAAGTGACACATTCCAATGGCAGTTATGAGAGGAAGTCGAGTAGGCGTGCATCGCTGAGGAAATGGGACAAGGTAAAAAATCCCATGGTACACTCATACACCGGAAGAGAGTGACCTCTGAACTGCATGACAGTTGTTCCCGCTTGATGACGATCAAACATGCCATTCCCAAGATTGATTGGGTGATAGAGTGGGCGTTGAACTATTATATAACTCTGTCAAGACAGTTAGAGACAGGTGGAGTTGGAGACGAGATGTGGTAGGGAAAGCCACACCAGGCCGATGGGGCCCTTGGGGCCCCTGATGAGTTGGGGTCCAGAGAAGTTGCTGATAAGATGCAGTAAAGAAAGCCATCGTCCAGCCGAGAGCTGGGCCCCTGGGCCTCTGGTTGAGCAGCCCTGGAGAACGAGAAAGACACAACACTGACGGCCATAAGAGTGGGGGTCAATATATTGCAGTTCTGTTCGGTCTCCAACTCCCTCTCACACGCAAACGTTACAAATAAAGTGAGAGAGGTTATATTTTCTAAAGAAGGCTTCGCTTGTCTGTTTATTTCTCATTATGTCGTTGTGATTCTTTCTGCATGAATCTGCATATGACTATATAACAACAGTTTTCTTATTGGAATGAAATTTGAGCAGAGCCAGACATTTTTAAACAAATTGTCTATATTGAAGATAATTATTGCAACTAATAAATTGATCAAGTATTATAGAGTCATGTTATGTGTGTTGATATTCTTATCATTGCAAGTCATTCATTCATCACTGATTTTTTTCATCATTGTGGCTTTGTTCTAAACCTGAATTCGTATCACAAATATCAATAACTACGTTTAGATATTGATTATACTGGATATTGTTTTTGCCATTTGTCAAAAGATGTTATAGGTCATGTTAGGGATCGTTCCTTGCAAACCTGTTACATGTTACTTGGAGAGATTGGTATCACCAAGTAACCCACATTTCCGTGAAAGAAGTCATGAAGAATTGTTTCTCGGCAGGGAAAATCGATAACCTTATGGGAGATCCATTCATTGAGAGATTTTAAAACCAAATTTTAAAAAATTTCTTGTTGAAAACATCATTCAAGTCAGAGAAACTAAAAAACAGAATATGTTCTCTTTAGAAAATAAAACCGGTAAAAAAGATTCAGTTTCAGATTTAAAAAATTGGTATTATCCACGTAAAAGCATTCTTGAAATATGCGCCGTGGCACATTGGTGCACCGCCATTTGTAGCTTTATGCACGGAAAAATGTCTCTGCAGCGCCAGCATAAAATAAATCGTTCCTATTATAATTGAGTATTTAAAAATTTCGAACAGAAATTAAACTTTATTTTATCATTAAACATAGAAGTTCATAGTAGGATTAAAAAACATTTTATCTAATTTTCATTTGAAATTCGAAATTATATTTCTTTTTTTTTTTTAAGAGAAAATAAGAGTCGGTCTCATGTATGGGTTAACATAAAAAAAAAAACGCTGCTAAGATACATCAAACCTGTTTCTCATAAGTAACTATCTTTATTTCACTGAGTAAAAAAGAAAAAAGAAATGTTCCTTTGCTACTCAACGGGGATGTCCTCGTGGTGTAATGGTTAAAGCGCTGGACTGCGGAATCGTAGTACGCGAGTTCGTACTCCAGTCGCGCTATTACATTCACTTTCGGGCAAATACCCTTTGGGAAAAGTATGAACCCCCTTATCCTCCCAGCTATGGGTTAAATAGTACTACTACTGTTCTTCAAGGAGAATGGCTTTGGCATTAAATAACCTAAAAAGAGTTGATATGCCATTAAACAAAGAAACCAAACCAAACCTTTGCTATTCAACGTATTATTTTATGGAATAGGTATATATAGTTTTCTTTTAAAACATTTTTTAATTTACTTGCAAAGTTGGTCAGCATTTTTTTTGCCTTTGAAGTTCTCCCCTAGCAAGAAAATTCAGACTTATAGTAATGTATTATATTGTTCAAGTCAACGACCCTAATATATCTACGCATGAGCAATCGTTTTGTACGTAAAGTATGTCAATAATAAGAATTTATCAACGTCTTGAAAAATGACATCGTGATCTTCGTAATGTTACGTTAAAATCAACATAAGGGAAGGTCGATTTTTATTCGAGATAGATCCCCCCCTTCTAAAAAAAAAAAAACAAAACAATATAAAAAAACGGATGTCAACTAAAACATTGATATGTTTGAAGCTTTACAAAAATTACACTTTGCTGCGTTCAGGCCAGCCTAGCAAAACCAAAGCAGGGATATTTCTGGCCATTAGCTTGTAATGGTGCGGAAACTGAAAACGATTATAAAAGAAACAATATGCAAAAAAAGGGGGAAAATAGACACAGTAAACTCTAGAGAATACAATAAAGTTTGATAATTCTATATGGACAAGACTCAATAATCAATACTTAGTGTGCACGCCGATTACACAGTCGAATGAGATCTTCTTACAAAGGTAGCATTTATTGTCATTTTGTGTAAACAGATAAACAAAACAAAGCAAAAACAAAACAAAATCAAAAACAAGAACAGATATAGCTGACATTACCAATACAATTAATGCTATAAAAGGAAGTTTCACAGTTTGGTTATTCCGTATTGCAAAAAGTAAAAGTCATGACAGTAACCTCATCTTTAGCTTATAGAGAATTTCTACTATTTATTTAAAGTTCGCAGTGGAAAGCAACATTGTTACTTCCATAAAATATTAAACATCACTATTTTGTAAATCCTTTCAACCCCACTTTGGTACAAAGAATATTTTAGTGTCTTCCTTTTAAACATTTGAAACAACACATATATTCAAGAGAATGTTAAATTTCCACTGCTACGCATATTTAAGGATGGCGTCTATTGATGAGGTTAAAATACAGCCATTGAAAGATTACCAAGAATCTCACTCAATCCACATGTCCAAAACGTATCGTCTTTTGCACAGGTAAAAAAAGGGGGTGCGTTCTGCAGAGGTTCGAGTTCTGGTCCCAGTGTTCGAAAAATCAGCTGCAGATCTAAAACTCAAACAAAAACAAAAATTACTTAATTGTAAAAGCACAATAAAAATAGCGACATTTAACGTTAGAATAAATAGAATAGGCCAACTACCAGTGCTAACAGCGTCTGCGAAAGATCATAACATAGACATAATATGCGTACAAGCAATCTGATGCCATCATAGGGAAGAAGATATAAAATACCACGATACATGCAATGGATAGACATTTGTCTCGGCATCTATTTAGGGAAATTCGGTCAACGTCATCATAGGGGGTGTAGGTATGCTTATCGGTCCACGAGCGCTAATATCACTAAATAGCATCGAGAAAATACAACCGAGGATGACTTTTAACTGCAACCCCAGCTCATCGATCTTCTCCAGGAACAGCCCTATGAATTGAGGAAACGGACCTCGGCTCTCTCTGTAACGAGCTATCTTCCCTCGTTCGTAGCATCTCGAAATACAACGTTCTAATCATCGGTGGAGACAAAAATACCCAAATAAAAACGTAAGCAACAAATTCAGCTTACACAACTCGTCAAACAGAAATAGGGAACACCAAAGGGACTTGTTGTGGGAGCCTTACTCATCTCACTATAATGGACTCTTCTCACCGTTATTAGTACTGAGAGATTTCGCTGTCACGAGGCAGATCAATATTGGTGACTTCTTACATTTTCAATGTAACTCTATCTTTCTTGTGTAATATAATCTGTTATCTAATATCCGTGTTTGTGTTTTCATTAATGACCCTTTTTGGGGCCACAACAGGACTTCACACTAGAAAATGGAATAACATACCTTGATACTAAATATACAAACTACATCCTTACGAAAAAGAAACGGGTTGATAGCGCATTGAACTGTGAGGTTTTTTCCTCTTTCGAAGGTGTGTCTTCCTGTCACCGAATTATCACGGCAAAGATACATCTGAGCCTACGCAGGAATGCAGCACAAACAGCCATAACCACACACAATGACTGGTCCCTGCTTGACAATAAGGATATTAGTGATAAATATACGCTAACACTAAGAAATAAATTCGATGCAATTCAGAAGATATCAGAGACACTTACTCCGAATGACGAATATGAAAACTTCGTCAATATCCACAAACAAGCGGCAGCAGACGACGTGAAAAACCCATTCCTATGCAATAGGAGGAACCCAGCTATTGCCAACGCTCTGAAACTTATGAAGACACAAAGTGAATTTACTAACGCATACCTAAAAGAACAAACAGAATACATCCAAGACCAGATCAATAAGATTAAAGACTCGGTTGAAGAGAGACAATCTCAGATAGCCTGGCAGACAGTAAACGAAGTGAGGAGAAGGAAGAGCATTGCGAGAGCTAAAATGAAAGCTGCCAGCCAAGAAAAACGAATACGCCCGTGGAAACAACATTTCAAGAAACTGCTAGGAAAATACCCGAAAGTTACAGATGAACGTAATACGAACATTATTAGTAATCAATTAGACATCAAGCTAGGACAATTTTCGCTATAATAACTCGACTCAGTACTTAGAAAAATTAGAAACTGGAAAGCTGGTGGTCATGATTAAATACCACCAGAAGTATGAAAAACAAGGAAATTCGACGACATACTGCTCCGATACTGCAACGCCGTATATAACCAAAACATAAAAGACAGATTGATAAAGGGATACATCCTCCCTTTCCCCAAGAAGGTTGACCTCGGAATAGCCAAGAACTACCAAGGTATAACCCTTACTTCCATAGCAGCCAAGATATACAATGCTCTGCTACTCAACCGCATTGAACCTGAAATTGAATCGGAAGAACCAAAATGGCTTTCGGAGAAATCCATTCACGAGATCACAAATTTTGACAATCAGTTGAATTTTAGGTGTTCGACACTATTATTTGAAGACTTTTCCAAGGCATTTGACTCCATACACTGAGAGAAGATGGAGCAAATACTTCTTGCCTACGGTCTCCCCAAAGAAACCGTTGAAGTCATAATGATGCTAAATATATAAAAAAAAGTAAAAGTTCGCTCACCAAATAGAGACACAGACTTCCTTGACATTGACGCAGGTGTGCTGCAAGGGGATACATTAGCCACGTACATGTTTATTATCTGCCTAGACTACGTGCTTCGATAGATTTAATGAAAGAAAATGGCTCTACTCTGGCAAAGGCAAGAAGCAGACGATACCCAACACAAACTATTACGGACGCGGATTACGCTGATGATATTGCGCTTCTGGTAAATACACCCGCCTCGGCGGAATCCCTGCTGCATAGTCTGGAACTGGCAGCAGGTGGCAATGGCCTCCATGTGAAAGCAGTCGAAACAGAGTTCATGTGTTTTAAACAGAGTGGTGATATCTTCAAGCTATATGGTAGTTCTCTGAATGTAGTGGATAAGTTCACCTACTTCGGAAGCAGTGTCTCATCTACCGAAAATGACGCCAACACTCGACTAGCGAAAGCATGGACAGTTATCGATAGGCTATCATATTTACCCAACCCCTCCGTTCGGGCAGGATATTACACAAGGTCAATTTTTTAAGCGGAGTTTAACAGGTTTGAATTCAGAGTTTTCCTTCTCCTAGACTAGTTGCATCACCAAGGCTGAAGAACCTAGTCTGTCCTACTATTTACCCATAGCTGGAGGGAGAATAATTGGATTCATACCTTTCCCAAGGGTATTAGTGCTATGTGAAATGCAATCAGTCCAGGATTTGAACTCGTGTCGCCGTGTCCAATTCCTACGACGATAACCATTACACCACGAGGATATGGAAGTCAGACCTATCCATTAAAATAAAACCCAGTTTTTCCAAGTAGCAGTCGTGTCCATACCACTATATGGATGCACCACATGAACGCTGACTAAGCGTACGGAGAAAAAGTTTGACGGTAATTGTACAAGAATGTTACGAGCTGTATTGAACAAATCCGGGAAGCAATATACCACAAAACAGCAGCTGTACGGTCACCTACCACCCATCTCGAAAACCATCCAAAATTAGACGAATCAGACATGCGGGACACTGCTGGAGAAGTAAGGACGAACTCATAAGTGATGTATATATAGGGAATGAAGTAGCGCCCCACCTACACCTCGGTGTAGTAGCTATTGAAAAAGGAATCTTCGGGTCAACCTCGACTAAGGTCGCCAACTTTAATTAAATGTCAATAATTCCTTAGTATAAAATCATTTATTAAATTTTCTTTTGTTGCTAGAAAATGTTTAATTCTCTACAATTTGTCGCGTTTTGCAACAACATCGTATCTCATTGATTATTGTTTGTTGTTAGAAATGCTTTCTCGGCGAGAGCTTCTCTTTATTTATAAAGAACACATTTTTACATTAAAATTTTCCCATTACAAAATACGAGGAGATGTTGAAAATTTACTGACTCGATCAAGAAGGAGAAGAGATGAGATTATAAAAAAATAGATGATATTTTATTTTTTCAAACTGCAATTCAACATGATTTACATATCGTTTCTCAAACTTCTTCAACCGTTCTAAAAATTCACTAAAAATTCATTTCTTTCTTTTTTGGACAAAGATATTTTCGACTCCTCTTATACTTTGCTATCCAATGGACACGTTAAAGTATATACGAGGGGCAATGAACCAATTGTATAAAAAATCAAATTAACACTGTCATATCACATTATCAGATATATTTATCTAAACTACATGGAAATATCTTGAAATACTATGGATTAAAATTATTTGAAATCGCCAATGGCTTCAACAACGACCTACGAACGATTTCGGAATCTCCTGCAAGCCTTTCTGACAGTTTCCTTGTTTAAATGGATAAATGCTGCCATTGTTCTTGTTGTCAGTTCATCTTTAGAGCTGCAGAGGGTTTTGTTGGTCTATCACACAACAGTTTCCCACACTTATTAATCAAGGAATTCGCTATCTGCAGAGTTAGGCACCCAGATATTAGTGGTGATGTGGTCGCAGAAATTTTATGACTGACAAGACAAGGTTCTTCTGCTTGTGTGGAATGGCACAGGGTCCTATTTTCAAACTTAGGATCTTTCGGCCGTCTCTCCCTCAGTCTAGGACAGTGCTACCCACTTCAGTCGCTTGATGAGGCCCTTTGTGTTGAGTCTGAAGCCATGTGGGGAGATGAATGGGAGCATAACGTCACCGTCATTAGTGACTACCACAAATACTTTGATGTTAACGGGATGTTTTATTTTCATCCATATAAATATGAATCTGTCTTCAGACTGACATCCAAACACTGTTAAACATTTGTATTGTTGATTCCAACGTAAATGCTGAAGAGTACAGCAGCCGTTTCCAAATTTATGGAGAAGTTAATTTCATCATCGTGCTGCTTTACTCTAGTTTGCTGCATAGTAGACAAAAGCTGAAACAAATAAAGCGCATGCATGATATCAATAATCTAAAATGGTGTCAATTTACCAATCTCACCCTATATATATATATATATAGTGTGACAAAGAATACCTGCGTCAATTTAAACTTTCACCTTTGGAGTGCAAATAAAAATTGGCAAGTGACGATGGTAGCTCCATTGAGCTTATGTAAAATCATTTTTAGCCATTTTGACAATCCCAAAGCAGAAGCCTGTTTACGGGCTGGACGTGTTGGAGAATGTTCAACAGTTTCACAGAGGAGACATTTTCTGGAGTTTGAGCGCTTCAAGGTCTTCCAGGTGACTTTCTTTTAATCGATGAACCCGTGATTGTAAAATGTTCTATCGATTTCAAAATTGATTTTCTATCCGGAACAACATCATTCCGACGTAACATCAAATGAGCACGAAAAATGTTTCAATGGGAAATGAATGGTATACACCAGTCCAAGCTATAATCGTAATTAATCATAGCTGAAGAATAAATGAGAAGACATTATCTAGGTGGAGCTACTATTATCATTTGTCTAAGTTCACTTACACCCCAGACAGTTTTAAATATGGGTGATATTTCTATGGTACCCTCTATATACAGCAATGAAACCCGGAAATCAAAAACGGTTGTGCATAAATTTAGATAAGAGGATTTACAGTTGACTTATTTTTTGGAACACTAAATATTAATTTTTCACCACGGTTGTAGAGTCTCATCTATTGAAAGTGATGTTAATATACACCTAGCGAAGGCGCGAACTGCTATCAGTAGGTTATCGATCCGATGGAAATCTGATCGATCCGATAAAATAAAACGGGATTTCTTCCAAGATGTGGCTGTATCAATACTACTGTATCGATGCACCACGTGGATGTTAACAAAACGCATAGAGAAAAAGCTACACGGGAACAACACAAGAATGCTACGAGCCATATTGAACAAATCTTAGAAGCAACACCCTTCGAAATAACTGTTGTACGGCCACTTACCGCCCATCTCAAAAGGCAATAAATGCTTTATCAAAAATTGTTCGGATGTACTTATTTATGCACGATATTGTAAAACGGGTAAATTTCCTAAAAAGAAAAATTGATTTCCAGGCGATTTCCAATTATTCATGCTCCAACTTCACATTAATGTGACCTTTACAATAAATTCTAATATTTATATTTATATTTTACATTCCACTCATATCTCATGAATGAGACAGAGCGTTTTGCAATTTATTACTATATTCATATCTAAAGTTTAGCGTTAAAATAATTAAAATTGTTTTTCATGAAGTTCTTAAACGTTTAAATGACTTTTAAAGATATTTTCACTTGCACTCCATAAAACTATGTAAATGTAAACTGCCCGGCGATACTCGCCATCTTGTCATGTATTTTCAACTCTCCCGGTTAATTTGTGTTTTGTTTTTATTCCTTACATTTATTCTTAATCCTTACAGAATCTTCAAGTCACACAATTACGCAAATATTTATGCGCATAAGACATAACACATTTTCAAAGATACTCAAGTAAACACAAGCTCATTCCCATACGAACGCATACAGTTCTTTCGACACTGGTAAAAATATACATAAAACACCACTTAACACAAACAGATACACACAAGCCGTTCCATATGTGAATGCACACATAGATGTCACTATGCACATAAAAAAAAAAAAAAACTCGCTTAAGAGTTGATTAACAACAAAATTTTGCTGAAAAAAAAAATTTTTTTTCTTGCTCTGTTTGAAAATTACGTTCCTTCTTTTTTTTTTTTTTTTTGAAAATTTTCCTTTTTGAGAAAAATTTAATTTGTAAAGTTCAAACGAGAAAGTGCGACCAACCCTTGCGGGTTTATGCGATAATAATAATAACAACAAGAAGAATATGTAAAGCAGGATATAGATTAAAAAATCATAAAAGAAATCCCATGTGTATGGAGGATGTCAAACTTTTTACCAAAAAAAAAAAAAAAAGAAAAAAAAAAAAAACGAGCCGTAAACACTATTACAAAATGTCTTCAGCCAAGACATAGAAACGGAACTTGAAATTGAAAAATATTCAATGATTGCAACGAATAAAAAAAAAAAGGAAACAACAGGAGAAAAGGAAACAACAGAAGGAAAGTATTAAACATTCGAATAAAAAGCGAAGTACAAATATCTGGGGATATTAAACAAGAGAAAATCAGGAAAGGTTGCCGCAGAAGTACTTGGAAAGTACAAGAAAGAGTACTCTGGTTCTTTCCTAAACTGGATAAGAGAGGACTCAGAAAACTGGACCACAGAACGAGAAAATTGATCACGATGCTCAAGACCATCAATCCGAGAGATGATGGGGGAAAAATTGAGTTATAAGAAAAGAAAGAAGGCAGCTCGTCAGTACTGAGAAATGAGTGGATGTAACAACACAGGGACTCAAAGAATGTACAAATAAGTGCAAAGAAATATTGATTATAGCAGGCAATTACAGCAAAAAAAAAAATCTATACCAAGATAGACAAGTAAACAGTAATAATTAAACAGAGAAAAGAAAAATGGCAAGAAAAAATCATCTTTACAGAAACTTCAAGAAACAAAATAAGAACATTGCGCCCGGTATGACTTAGACATGGCTATGTTGAGGAAACCTAAAGAAAGAAACGGAATCATTATTTGTAGCTGTCCAAAATAACGCTATAAGATTTAATTCCGTAAAAGCTAAACAGATATGAAAATATCAAATGTAGGTGTCTGTGTGAAAAAGATAGAGAAAAGAGAAAAGGAGAGAGAGAGAGAGAGAGAGAGAGAGAGAGAGAGAGAGAGAGATGAAACAGTACACCACAAAAGAAGCGAATGCATCAAGCTGGTACAGAAGGAGTTCAAGAGCAGATAAGACTGGTTTAAGGAGTTGATTAACTGAGAATTATGCAAACAGGATTTGTCCTGAAAAAATTATCAAACAATTTGAGCCAAAAATAGATCACCCAATATTAGAGCAAGCTTATAAAAACCAGGAGAGTAGGTGTTAACAAGTAGACTTTGCTTTTCCATCCGATGACAAGAGTTAAGTTAAAAGAAAACGAAAAGTAGATAAATACCTGGACCTTGCCAGGGAGTTAAAAATTCTTGAGGAACATAAAGGTGACAGTTATACCAATCTTATTTAGAACCCTTAGAACGATCTCGAAGAACCTAAAAAAGATACGGGGAAACTAGAAATCCCAAAGAAAATTTAGACTATCTAGATTACAACGCTGTTGAGATCGACAACAATATTTAGAAGAGTCCTGCAGAAATGAGGAGACTTTCCGTCACTCGGACTTCAGTGAAAAACCATCAGTTATAGCCACTGTGAAAAACTTGAAAGAGGTACAATGATAATATAATTCCAGACTTTGTGTTTGCATTTATAACTTGATTTTTTAAAATTTCGGATGTACATTTAATGGTAAACTGAATCGTAACACAACCCCTCTGGCCTAGTCGCCTGGGGTCGTAGAATTAACCGACTGCATCTCTGCAGAGGGGTAAGACTCCTCCAACGAGTGTCCTGGATATGACATTAAACAATCTGATGGTGAGGCTCCAGAAATGCTGGAGTTTGGGGGAATGCGGGGCATCGCTCCTAGGTCCACTCTGGTCTGAAGTAGTAGTCCTATCTATGGGTCAAATTGAACTAAACTGCACTTATGCTAAACTGAATTGTTTGAAATAGAACTGTTTTGAAATTTAACGGTGAGTAAACAAACGACTAATGTTTAATTGAATCGTTAGTGATACATAGCAATACTTGGAACCATTTAACTTTGTTGACTAAACTGAATTATTTGGAATAGAACTTTTTAAATGTATAAAATTGATTTGGCATTAAATGACCTTCAAGGGTGGATATGCCATAAAACCAATTTTTTTTGTCAAAATGACTCAATTTAGCATTAAATAACCCCAAAAGGGTTCGTATGCCTTAAAACAAAACGAGCAAGCAAGCAAATAACAAAACCCCCGAGAGAACACATATATACACAGCATATTTTACATGTTTAAAGTAGATATAAAGCCATACATACATATATACATACATAAAAGGGCGTCTAGGTTGGTGTAATGGTTAGACAAGCAAACCTCCATGAGTGAATCCGAGTCTCAAAGAGTGTCACATTCAAACGACCTTGTGCCAACTCTAAGCAAAAAAAAGCTTAGTAAATTATTACATACATACAAAATCTTTCAACATTCGAAATTTTATATAATCGAAGATGCTTACCGTGTAATGAGGTGATCAGCTGGTTTTGTAAACATGAGTTAATAGCAGAAAAAGGAGCGTCAATCTGAGAGGGTATAGAGGGATGTTTATATTTTTAAAAAATGTATATTATCAAATGATGTAGTCACGACATCAAATTGAGACTAAAAAAGAGGATCGCAGATCACGAGGACAGATAAAGTAATTATAACTCCGAAAAAAATGGAGTCTGATCGATAGTCGATGGTTTGGTTTGTTGGGTTTTATGGCATATCAACCTTTGTAGGTTATTTAACGTCAAATCCATTTTTATGTAAATAATCTGTTCTATTTAAAACAATTCAGTTTAGCATAAGTACACAGTATAATTGTCAAAAACATTTTATTTCAAACTATTCAAGCAGTTATATGTAAAAATTCAGTTAAGTGTAAATTCAGTTTTAATGTCGAAAAACAGTTCTATTTGAAATAATTCAGTTAAGCATAAGCACGCAGTTTAAAAGTAAGTACGGTTAAATTGTCAAAAACATTTCTATTTCAAGCTATTCAGTTTACTCAAGTATTTCAGTTTAGCATAATTATGCTGTTAGTTCTATTTAACCCATAGATAGGGCCCTATCAGGTGCTACTACTCCGGACCAGAGTGGACCTGAGAGCGATGGCAATGAAGGGGTACTCCGCATTCCCCAAAGCTCCAGCACTGCTGGAACCTCTCCAGCAGATTGTTTGACGTCATATCTAGAACACTCGTTTGGGGGTGGGGCTACCCCTCTGCAGAGAAGCAGTGTATTCTACAGCCCCAGCCGACTGGGCTCGATAGTCGAAGATCAAAGAAGACAAGAGATGACGAAAACTCAAGCGTAGCATACACTTATACTTTAATCTCAAATGACTCGATTTCCAATTTTGCAAAACCTTTAAAAACCTCTAAGGAAATAAGCAAAGAAGGTTTCATGTCAAAAGGTGGCTGTTAATGAAAAAAGATTGTTTTATAATCCGTAATCTTGTAACATAAATATTTTTTGAAATTATTCTAAAAACAAGTCTCATTATCTTCCTTGATCGAGAGGTAATCTTTCACTGCAATTAAGGAATTCCTATCTCGAGACAATGTTTATCTAGCTCTTTTATATCGTCGCTACAATTTCTTCGTTTTTTAATTTTATCTTTTTCATTAAGTGTTTATAAAATATCAATAACTAACTGCCTGACTTTATGAGTATGAGGCGTTCTGTTATTTTAAAGAATCTGGAATTTGTTTTTACAGAGGAACCAACCTGTTAAATTTACTGGCCTGGACATGCCGGGTTCAAGTAGTAAGGCAAAGATCGTGATCTCCTGCAGAGTATGCCTTTCTTGGAAGGTAAATTTAGTGTCTCTGTGGTAAGCATTTTTTCTTTGACTACCTTTCTATTAATTCAAAGTGCTTTATAATTTGCTAAATCGTGCTTTACTCTCAAAATTAACTGAATCACGATCGGGTCATAAATAAGGATTACACTTTGACCTCCAATGTGGCTTGCCAAGCAACCATTGCCAAGTTTTATTGAACTTTCTTAAACAAGGATTATTCGAGTGAAAATTATTAGTTTCTCTTTAATTATTAGCATTAATTGTTAATTAGAAAGCAGTTAATCACATGATATACGAAAGCAGCAAATTAGCACAAAAGGAATACAAAGACAAGGCATGACTTGGCGGGAAAGGTAATCTACAGGGAATTCTGAAAGATATTGAAATTTGGCAAAACCAGAATCCGTCCAAGAAAATAAGACTCATAAAATCCGCTGGGATTTTCAGATCCAAATGAATCACCAAATCTCAACCAGAAGAGTTAAATAACAATAAGAAAAGAACTTGCCATTAAGATTTTGCTGCTCCAACGGAACACTGAGTGAAAATGAATACTTAGATCTTGCCAGAGAGTTGAAAAAGCTATGAATCATGAAAGGGACGGTGAATCCAATTATAATTTGTGCGCTTGGAACAATAACAACTGAAGAAATTGGAAATCAAAGATAGAATTAAGACTATAAACCACGATACTGCTGCAGTCGGTTAGAAGACTCAGATGCCTGATAAGACTTGCTGTCGTTAAAACTGCAGTGAAAGACCAACAGTTAAAATTGGTGTGAGAAACTAACAAGGTGTGAAAGAAGAATATAATTAGTTTTTCTTAGGTTCCTCTTGTTGGAATTTTGGTAGCCATTTTGTCCTTCAGAAGAAAAATTCTTAATAGAAAGAGCGCGTCTTGTCAGTATAAGACTGCAATAGGTTTTGATGATGAACACAACTTGCCCTTCCTCATATAAGATCGTCATCGCTGATTGGCCTATCTCCTACAGCTGCTAACGGACAAATCTATTAAATACTTGCGACTAATTTGTAGACGGCTTGTACGCTCTACCATGCGCCTCCCCACAACAATCCAAAACCTGTAGTTACAATTCCGGAAAAAGATATGGAATCGCCATCCCGAGAAGATGCTTATCCAGCTCTTTTACCTCATTGCTAATAAACAAATCATTCGTAATAATTGGAGCGAGATTGATGGAAAATATTGCTTTTCATTAGTGAAGTCCCTGCGTCAATGAATTCAGAAAGATACATATACAATTCCTTTTACATTAATTTTAGATGAAGGGTTGACCTATACTCGAGTCTGACTTCGTAACGAAGACGAAAGCCTTAAAAATGAGGTGAGTAGCGGTCTTATTTCTGCAAGTAACAACTACTAAATGGGAACTATTTTTGAAGCTGAACCATGCAAAACATCTCGTGGGAGTTCTGGAAGAATTAAGTATTAACAATTCATCTGTTACAAAAATTAATCAGGCTGGAGTGTCCTCGTTGTGTAATGGTTAAAGTGACGGACTGCGAACTCCTCATAAGCGAGTTTGAACTCCAGTCGCTCTGTTGCATTCACTTTCCGACAAATACCCTTGGGGAAGTTTTTAAGCCCCTAATCCTCCTAGCTATGACTTAAATACTACCACCTCTGTTTTTCTAGAAGGCTGGCTTTGGCATTAAATAGCCAACAAAGGTTGATATGCCATTAAACAAAGAAACCAAACAACAATCAATCTGAATTATTCCCACATCAACAAAATGTTTATACTGTTTTATTTTGGTCAATATTGAAATTTGAAGTTTCGAAAAATTTGAATTCTATCTTTTAATTAGGAACATTATTCACTGAACAAACAGAGAAATACGAAGGACATTTGCAAGTCTAATAGAGCTCGCCTTTTTTATGGAAGAGGAGATTTCAGCCTCTCGTTCAGGAGGATTTGCGAGCAGTTTCTTGAAATGTTCTTTCCATTTCTGTTGTCTTTATTCTTGGCAAGCAGGATTTACTTTTGCTTTCGAGATTCTCCCCTTTACGCCCGCTTCATATGCTGTTTGATGTGCTAATGTTCTGCCGAGTTTCTGATTTTATTGATTTAGTTTCTGCGCATTGGAATTTCTTGGGTTTCTTTTGTTAAGTATGCTTTTTCAAGTTATCTCGTTTTTCTTTAATTTCTATTGCTTCCAATGGAACTTTGCATTCGGCTCTTGGTTTGGTTGAAATGCACTTGGCTGTTATTTCTATATGGGCGTTAAAGTTTTCATATTCGTCATTCAGAGTATGTCGTTCAGATGTCTCGTAAAGAGTATCAAACTTTTTTCTTCCAGTAACCGTATAATAATTTCAAATATCACTGTTGGTGAATGAGTATTGGGCATCATTGGTGTTTTATTTCTATGTAGACTTAGGTGAATCTTTGCCGGGATAATTCTGGGACCAGAACATACTCTATCAAGAGGAGTATCCCTCACTGCTCACATCGTCATTTATCCCCTTCTTGTTTATGAATATTTAATCTAGCTGAAATTTAGAGTTATTTGGATTGATGTAAGTCCATGTTTTTCCCTCCCTTATTTGGAATTTAGTATTTAGGCATGCTAGCCCGTTTTCCAGCGGACAATCTGCAAGATATTCTTCATCTGTTGGGCTGATTGTGTAAGCAGAATTTGTCATTTTCGTCTTTGCCTATTTGAGCATTAATATTTCTACTTGTATTCAGGAATCTTTGTTTGGGTTTTATGGCATATCAACCTTTGTAGGTTATTTAATGCCAACTCCATTTAATACAAATAAACAGTTCTATTTTAAACAGTTCAGTTTAGCTTAAGTACACAGTTTAATTGTCAAAAACATTTCTATTTAAAGCTATTCAGTTTAGTCAAACAGTTCTAATACAAACAATTCTGTTTGATATACACACCGTTAAATGTCAAATGTTTGAATCAGAGACATAGTATTCTTTCGTTGGCTGTATTTTGTTTACACACCGTTAAATGTCAAAACAGTTCTATTTCAAACAATTTACTTTAGCGTAAGTACAGTTTCAATGTCAAAAACAGTTCTATTTCAAATAATTCAGTTTAGCTTAAGTACGTAGTTTAAGTGTCAAAACAATCTATTTCAAGCAATTTAGTTTAGCATAAGTATGCAGTTTAGTTCTATTTTACCCATAGATAGGATCCTATCTGGTGCTACCACTCTGAACCACAGTGGACCTGGGGGCGATGGCAATGAAGGGGTACTCTGCATCCCCCAAAGCTCTAGCAAAACTGGAACTTCACCATCAGATTGTTTAGTGTCATATCCAGGACACTCGTTGGCGGGGTTCTTAACCCTCTGCAGAAATGCAGTCAGGGAATTCTACAGCCCCAACCGACTGGGCAAGTTCAGGAATGTGTCAGACAAGAGAAGATAACTCTTTGTAGATGTTGATGTCCGTTTCCTTATTGACATTAGTAGGACTGTGTCAAGAGAAGATTTCTGTACGAGTGGTTGCCATTAGTTGAAAGACACATCATTCTCGGTTGGATTGTCTCTATGTTATCTAGTGATTTTAAGGCAGGTGGAATGAGAAGCATTCCAACACCTGCGACATTTACGTAGTTTTTCCATGGAGACGCCGAGAATAATGTCTATTCATTACTATTATTGTGGTATTTTATTTCTTGTTCACTATGTTAGTATTTATGTTCTATTATGTATATGATGTCTATATTATGCTTGGCTGCAGACGATGTCAGCACAAGTAACTAGTTTACCGTGTTTAAAGTCTTCACGTTAAATGTCATTGCATTAACAATGTTTTTGCATCTAAACAATTTTGGTTTGGGTTTGAGCTCTATAGGTGATTTTTCGAAATCTAAAGTCAGAGCTACAATCTCAGCAGGACGCGCCCATTAATTACTCACGTGAAGGGCGATGCGGTTTGGATATACGGTTTGAATCAGAGACATAGTATTCTTTCGTTGGCTGTATTTTGACTCATGAACAGATGCCCAGCATCTGGTGAAGTTCGTTGTTAACCGACTTTGGATTCATTCAATTTACTTTATATCTCTATGCTGCTTCCCAAGGGTTCCGCTGATATACGCTTTAATATATATATATATATATATATATATATATATATATATATATATATATTCTATTCATAAGCATAATTTTTTTAATATTAAAGCGGCTGATTTTACTTCGACGAAAAATATACAAACATATAAATACATTTATTTTACATATCAATTAATCAAAACAGAAAGTTTTTCTTATTATTTTTATCACCATTACCATTACTACCACTACTACTATTACTATCAACATTGCTAATATTTAGAATTATAAAAACTATTGTGGTAAAGATCCGAATTCGAGACGCTTCTCCAACAGTACAAGTAGCATCATCATCATGTCATACTGCCAGCAGGGTACTCCCTATATCTCTCTCTCTCTCTTTCTCACCACCCATCTCTATCGTCCATCGCTCCCGTCTGGTCTTCCTGGCTATATCCTGTATCGTCACAGAGCTGTTTTATATAGGTTCTCGCTGGTCGTCCTGCTTTTGCTCGTCCATGTGAAGGGGTGCACAGGAGTATATCGCTTATGAGTTCGTTTTTACTTCTTTCGCAGTGTCCTGCATGTCTGGTTCATTTAACTTTGATAGATTTCGTGATGGGTGGTAAGTGGCCGTACAGCTGCTGTTTTGTAGGGTGTTGCTTCCAGGTCTAGTTCAGTATTGCTTGCAGCATTCTCGTGTAATTGCCGTCAAGATTTTTCTCCATATGGTTAGTTCGCGTCCATGTAGTGCATCCATATTGCAGTATCGACACGACCGCTGCTTGGAAAAAACTGCATTTTATTTTATCGATCAGGTCTGATTTCCATATGACCGAGAGCCTATCGATAGCAGTTTATGCCTTTGCTAGTCGTATGTTGATGTCAAATGCAGGTGAACTTGTCCACTAATTTCCGAGAACTACCATTTAGTGTGGAGATGTCACTTCTTTTATTAAAGCACATGTATTCCTATGCCAGCAGCTGCTCGTTCCGGACTATGTAGCAGGGATTCGGCTTAGGCGGGTGTATTTGCCAGAAGCGCTATGTCATCGGCGTAGTCAGTATACATAATTGTTTTTGCGGGGTATCTTCTGCTTCTTTCCTTTGCCAGCTTGAAACCGTTTTCTTTCATTAAATGTATAGACGTTCTAAGCACGTAGTCTAGGCAGATAATAAACAGGTATGGGGCAAATGGGTCTTCTTGCAGCACACCTGCTACTATGTCAAAGAAGTCTGTGTTTCCATCCGGTGAGGGGACTCTTACTTTCGTGTTTTATATAGCATCATTGTGGCTGCGACGGTTTCTTGGGGTAGGCCGTTGGTCAGAAGTATTTGCTCCATTTTCCCTCTGTGTAAGGAGTCAATTGCTTTGATTCGCTGGATAGTAACATTTATAATGTCGTGGATCAATTTTTTCGAAATCCCTTTTGGATCTTCATAAGTGTGTTCTCAATTTTTGGTTCAATGCAGTTGTGTAGTAGAGCATTGTATATCTTGGCCGCTATGGATGTAAGGGTTATACCTTGGTAGTTATTGGCAATTCTGAAATCCCCCTTCTTTGGGAAAAGGAAGATGCATTCCTTTGTCAATTTGTCTATTGTGTTCCGGTTATATACAGCATTAAAGTGTCGGAGTAGTATGTTGTCGAATTCTTTTGTCCTCCATACTTCTGGGGATATTTTATCAAGCCCTGCTGCTTTCTTATTTTGATTTTTCTTGGTATTGAGTTGAATTCTTCTTGCGTAAACTGTCCTTGTTGGATGTTTAGTTGATTACTAATGGTTTTCTTATTAGGTTCATGCGTAACTTTCGGAGGTTTTCCGAATAAATTCTCGTAATGTTGTTTCCACTGGTGTATTCGTTCTTCTTAGCTGGCAGCTTTCAGTTTATCTTTCGCAGTACTCTTCCTCCTGCTCACATCCTTTACCGTCTGCTATGCTATCCTAGATTGTCTATCTTCAACCGAGTTTGTAATCTTATTGATTTGATTTTGTATGTATTCTGTTTGCTCTTTTAGGTATACGTTAGTTAATTGCTTTTGTGCATTCTTAAGTTTCTGAGCATTGATATTGGTTGAGTTCCTCCTATTGCATTGGGAAGCGGTTGTTTCGTCTGTACGCTTTTTTCTAACCGCTAATATTTCCCATGGGACTCTAGGTTTAAGTCTTTGTTTAGTTGGTATGCATTCTGCATACGGCATTGACAAAGTTCTCATATTCGTCATTCGGAGTATGTGTTTCTGATATCTCCTGAAGTGAATCGAATTTGTTTCTTAGTATTAACGTATATTTATCTTTAATATACCTGTTCTTAAGCGGGGACCAGTCATGGCGTACAGTTGTTGTTATTCGGGCCGCATTCCTTCGTTGGCTCAGTCATATTTTTGCCTTGACAATTCGGTGAATAGAAGACATACCCTCGAAAGAGGATTATGTCTCAGAATTCAATGTGCTATTATTTCATTTCTTATTTATGAGGATGTAGTCTATCTGTGCTTTAGTATTGTTTGCGTAGGTGTAGGTCTATATTTTTCCAATACTAGTACAAGTATGGCACTAAAAAAACAACGTCAATGATAAATAAAAAGAAAAACATAGTAATATATATATATATATATATAGTTGTAGTTATCAATAATCTATCGATCTAAAAAAATAGCAACTTAAAGAAACTTAAAAACCAACGTGATAATTAAAAAGATTATATGTATATATATATAGTTTTCGATAATCTATCTATCTAAAAAAATTAGCATTACTTAGTTTCAAATTGTAATTTACTGTAAAGACGTATTCTGTATGTGTTGCGAACGAATTAAATTCTGTGTAAATTTATAAGATCACAAAACAAAAAGCACAAAACCTTGTACAAAGTCCAAGCACTTCTCTTTATATAATGTTAAAATATAAATAGATAAATAAATTGTGTTAAATATGTGTATGTTAATCAGTTTCATGTGTGACCATAATCATCAGACGTCTGATGATTGTGCTCACACAAGGAATTCTTACGGAGCAAGTCATGCGGGACCATGATTTTATATGTTAAGTTCATTGCTGTAATTGTATAAGACACTTTTAAGCTACTTTTTATAATCAATTTGTCTTCCAGATAGATAGATAGATGTGCCTGAATGTAAACATTCAACAGTTTGTTATTGTATATATTATTGCATATGTCTATTTGTGCGTTTTAATTGCGTGATGATTTTTTTCACACTTTGTAAAGTCACAATAGCTAGATTAAGTAAGTGTATATATAATTTTAAAAATCAACGTCTATAATCGTAGAAAAATGCAAAACGTAAAATATCTCAATTCGATTAAGGACTATTGAAGGGATTATTATGATCATGTGATAGATAAGAGCCAATCAGATACTTGCGAGTTCATGATACACGTCTTTTCAATGACATCATTTTCAGATGTTTCTGTGGTTTCTCAACGTAATAACAACGTAAGAGATTGAGATTTTCCCCTCAATTAGACTTGCAAATGTCCTTCGTATTTCTCTGTTTGTTCAGTGAATAATGTTCCTAATTAAAAGATAGAATTCAAATTTTTCAAAACTTCAAATTTCAATATTGACCAAAATAAAACAGTATAAACATTTTGTTGATGTGGGAATAATTCAGATTGATTGTTGTTTGGTTTCTTTGTTTAAGGCGACTATAAAAGCATCATTGTTACTGCTATAGCCACTAAGGTTTAAAATGCTCTGCTTCTTAACTGTATCGAACCTGAAATCGAGAAAATTCTTTGGAAAATCAAAACGATTTTCCCAGAAATTCATCCTTCCTTTTTCAGATAATGGCTGTCCACCGAATCATCGAGAAAGTACGAGCAAAAAAATTTTGAAGGTACACTATTATTCGTAGATTTCTCCGAACCCTTTGATTTCATACGCAGAGGAAAGACGGAACCAATGGTACGAGCAAATGGTCTCTAAAAGAAACTGTTACAGCTATAATGATTCTTTACAGAAACATAAAAACAATGGTTCGCTCAGCTGATGGAGACACTGACTTATTCAACATTGTTGCTGGAGTTTTGCAAGGAGATACATTTGCGCCATATTTGCTTATAACATGCTTAGTCAATGAATTTGAACATCCATAGATCTAATAAAAGAAAATGAATTTACACAAAGAAAAGGCAAGAAGCAGACAATATCCTGCAGAAACTCTAACAAACGCAGTCTACTCAGATGATCTAGCGCTTCTTGCAAATATACCTGCCCAAGCCGAATCCCTATTGCTTAGCCTGGATCTAGCAGCAGGGGGCATTGGCGTCTACTTGAACGCAAATAAAACAGAGTGCTTGTGTTTTAAATGAGAAGGAGCCATATCCATATTAAGTGGCAGGCCTCTAAAATCAGTAGACAAGTTCACATACCTTTGTAGCAATATCTCATCTACTGAAAGTTATGTCAACATACGCCTAGCGAAGGTGTGGACTGATGCTGGTTATCGATCATACAGAAATTTGATCTGTAAATAGATATAATAATAAAACGGGATTTCTTCCAAGCTGAGGCTGTCAATACTACTATATAGATGCACCACATGGACGTTAACAAAACACATGGAATAAAAGCTAGGTGGGAACCACACAAGAATTCTAAATGCTGATTTCAACACCCTACAAAAGAGCAGTTTTATGGCTACTTTCTTCCCACCACAAAAATCATCCAAATAAGACAAGACTTGCCTGGTCATTGCTAAAGAAGCAAGCATGGACTCAAATGACGTACTTCTATGGACCCTTACACATGGACGCACCAATGCTATCTGACCAACAAGACCTTACATCAGCTCTGTGTGGACACTGGATGTAGTTTGGAGGACCTGCCGGGAGCGATTGATAACAGAGACAGATACAGAGTGAGATAGGGGAAGCTGTGCTGACAGCATGACTTGATTATGATTATGATTATATATATATATATATATATATATATATATATATATATTGAAGCTGCTGGTGGGAATTTCTAAAGGTTTTTTGGAAGAGGATATTTCTCGAGTATTATTTTATGGAGAGAGAACGTTGAAAAACGTCAGACGGTGGAGGTTTTATATTTGTGAACCTAAGATGGTTATCATTACATGAAAATGGCACATTAATTGAAAAAGGCGATTGCAATTATGACGACATTACCGAATAATTCCTTCCTTACACGGACACACGTGTTATTTATTATTCATCATAAGTCATTTAAACACTTCAGACAAAATTCTCGTTTATAATTACCTGATGACAATCCTCTTTTTTTTTCTTGTGACAGACGGCAAATTATCACACCAATTAGAATCTAGTGTCAAGATGACACCACTTTCCTCTATATTAATAAATGGGAAGAGTTTCTTTTGCTATGGACGGCCAAATGTTTTTTTTCTTGAACGACCAAATTTGAAATGCCGACTTATAGAACTCAGGAGAAAGTCCAATTGAAAAAAATTTTCTTTTTGGTTTTTTAGGTCTCTCAAAAAGTTTTTTTCTAACAATAATTACTAATCAGCAAAAAGGGATGTTGATATAAGATTTAACTTGTCAATGGAAGTAAAAATTGATATCAATGGAAATATAACTCACTGTGCTGGAGTTAAATTTAAAACTTAGAAAAATACTTCGCATGAAAAATTGTTCCCATTTAATCAAACCTTACCAATTAGTTTTGTCGGTGATTTTTCTGCTTGGACATTTAAAATAATTTCATAGCATTATTAGTGGGATAATTGGAATGAAAATAAACCTGTTTAAATCAATAAACCGATACTTTTATTTTAAAAAAATTATTCATTTTCAAAACTCTCTACACTGACACACAGAACAATATCAACTTAAAAAATTATATGAAAAATGTGAGTGATACATTTTTTCGTTTTGTGCATTTATCTTTTATAGTCACAATTTATATCTGTCGCCGTAAATTTTCAATTGACAAAAATGATTGTTGAATAAGCAGTTATAATTAAAGTTTACTACAACTCTTAACCAGTGTAGGTGGGTATTTCACTCACCGTAATTATTCATATACAATACGCATTTTTGTCGATTATTAAAGGATGTTAGGGGTGTGTAGTATACACAAGAATAGAATATTCAATTTTCCCCCGGTCATGTGCGTTGCTATATTTGGGTCGTCCTAACCGAAAGGAAGTTATATCTATGGTTCAAACTTGCATATAACTTACTTATACTGCTATTTAATGCCATCACAGAGAAAAGGTCATTAGTGACCGTAATGTGATTGATTATATTTTTTTCTCCTTGAATGAACTGATTTTTACTATAAGCTAGTTTTATTTTTGTGAGAACACATAGGTTTTTATTCTATATACTGTGAATTATGTGCTTCAAAACATTTTGTAAACTATATAAATTGTAATTTTTAGTCGATACGAACATGATAAAAAGTCGAGCAAATGTTAAATTTCTGTTAAATTCAGCTGGTAAAAATTTCTCAGTAGACCTGGGAGTAATGACAACAAAGAGCTCCAGAATTGGAACCTCACCATAAGATAGAGTTTTATGTCATACTCACGATAGACCTTTATGGGATTGAGAGGATTTTATTCTTTTTCACAGAATACAGTTAGCAACAGCAAGACTCATCAACAAGGTAGTATTATATATAGAACATTTCCTTCCACTGTCAGATTAACAGGGGAGGATATACCGTTTCTTATAATTGAGAAATATTTAACTGGAATTAATATGCACATTATAACATCATTTGTATTTCTGTTTGTAAACCTTCAAAGATCCAACATAAATGAAATATTCAATTAATCTTAAAACACAAAGGATGAAACAAAAAATAGCTTTCAATATTTCATAATAGAAAACATTCTTATACACTAGTGGACTCTTTTAACATTTTCAGGTAACTAAAAATGATTTTAACAAATGTTTATTTGCTCTAATCCAGCTATTAATTTCATTTTTCCACAACCACACTCCCAGCTTTATATGTGTAAAACATCAAAAGAATTCATTATACGCAAGGTTTTCTTTCAAGAACATTGCAGGTTATATTTAAGGGATGCGTGTTAAAAATGAATACGAATTATATACGAATAATTACGATATTTACTAACTGACCAATTAAAAGTTAATTCTGATACTACAGGGTGTGTCAAAATAGATGCAACCCATTGATGTAACAATGATTTATTACTGTGATAAGCGCAATGGCGGTCATTAGGAACACATCCTGTAAAAATGCATCCTGTGAGATAAAGATATCAAACCAATGATTTTTTAAAATTATTATGGTACTAGCTTCCAGGACATGCAATCTTTTTTGATTTTCTTGTCTCAGTAAAAAATCATTATCATATTAATGGGTTGCATCTGTTTTGAGACAGTTTTGAATGATTTTGTCTCCAAATAAGTCGTGATGTAAAATATTTTTCATCTTTTGTCCAAGGCATTGTGATCAAGGATTATTAGTTGTTATAGTATACAATGCTTAAAATTCCTAAATATCTTAAATATTGTATGAATAACATGATAGATATGTCATCGCAAGCGTATTAATATGTATAAATAGATTTGTATATACGTATATCAACAAATGGTTTCCATGGTAATTAGTTAATGTTAGCTTAATATGGCACCAAGGCAGAAGTCAAATTCACCAGCAATGTTTGACTAGCCTAGTTCACTAAAAATTACCACAAGCAAAGCTCACAACAAAAGGGTAACGTGAGTCTTTTCTAGTCATATTTTTAGCTCATCTCTTTCATATATATATGTATAAATATATCAAGAAAGCGAGAGAGAGAGAGAGAGAGAGAGAGAGAGAGAGAGAGAGAGAGAGAGAGAGAGAGAGTAGTTTTGTTACCTATTTTTATGTGTGAGTGTTTATTTAGTTAATCTTATTTTTTTATGCACCAACATTTCGTTCCGTTTCCTTTGTTGGTGTTGCTGCTACTGAAATATCCCACAGCTAAGATAAAAATTGTGTTTATTGATATCTTTGAATATTTTTAATATCTTTAAATACTTTAAATCAATGGTGACTAATATTTTTTTAGTCATTTATGCCTTAATCGAATCGTAAATAACGACTACACACACGCGCAGGCGCAGGGATGTGCGTGTGTATGCACCTACGTGTGAGCCTGTGCGTGTGTAGTGTTTGGCCTCTATCTCCCCTCAGGGCTTGCATGATCATGGATCTCCTCTCCTGCCTTTATGCAAATATTCATAAACATTAATAATATAGATACGTGGTTTTCTGTTACAGTTGTCACAATCTTGTGACAATCTTGTCACCATCGCCAATTAGTTGGGTTTTGTTTTGTTTTATGGCATATCAAACATTGTAGGTTATTTAATGCCAAATCCTTTCATAATCATATAAACAGTTCTATTCCAAACAATTCAGTTTAGCATAAGTACACAGTTTAGTTCTATTTGACTCATAAATAGGACCCTATCAGGTGCTACCACTCCGGGCCAGTGTGGACCTGGGAACGATGGCAATAAAGTATTTCTGGAACCTCACCATCAGATTGTTTAGTGTCAGATCAGGACACTCGTTGGGGAAGTCTTACCCCTCTGCAGAGATTCAGTCAGTGTATTCTAGAGCCCCAGCCGATTGGTCCATAATTATTTTTTAGTTGATCTTTGAGTTGATCAGTCCTTTGATAAGTTTTTTTTTAAATTCCAGCTACGTTGGTAACGAATCTTTTATCCACACTGAGATAGGATAATGGGGTCAGTTTAGCTACAGGCGCCTGGATTTTTCCCTTAGAAAGACTGCTCTTATCTAGGGAAAAACTTCCAGTTACTTTGACATTTACCTAACACCTAAGGGGAGATGGGTTCAAAAAAGGATTCAGACTTCTCCCAAAGACCTTAGTGTAAAGTAAACAAAAACAAAAAATCTCGGTCCACCAGTAACCGATACTACCCAGGTGAATGAATAAGGAAATAGAACACAATAATATACGCTTTCTTGTTTATTAATAAAATTATTCCTAAAGTAAAATGTATTTCATGTTTTAGACGGATATCATCTCTTCATGACATCTTCCCGGTAAAAGTAATTAGAGAAAAGCAGAAAAGAAAATTCCTTGAATAAAGGTTGCATCTGATATTTGGACCAATTTACCCGAGGATAACCGGAGAAATGACCATCCTAAACGTCATGGGAAAATAACAAAGACAAACCGATGAAGTTTTTTTTCTTTCTGCTTGAAAATAGAATGATAAATTTATAAGATTATTATTATTTTAATGTAATGCTTCCAATTGACAAAATTTATATTAATGATTAATACCAGTACAAACTACTGATAAATACTAGAATTAAATGTTTTTGCAAATTTTGTTGAACTTTTATTGAATTTTTTTATCAATATTAATCTTTTTGCCTTATTTTTGCAATCTGATCTTCTAATGAGGAATGGAAAATTACGTTGTTATAGTAATACGAGCAATTTTTGCTCCGAGGCGTGCGACACCAAAACTTCCTAATACTCTGTGAAGAAAGCAGCTTGTGGAACCAATTTATATGTATATGATGACTGCCAAATCTTGAGAGATGATGGCCGTGTAAATTATAACTTTTGATTAATGAGTAATTCAACTTGTGAGAAATATGCAAGATGCGTAAGATGAGAAGGTAGCAAACATTGGATTATGATGACATACGCTTAAACGACCTTTGTGCTCCTCTCTGGGTCTACGTAGCTACAATCCAGTTACAAATATAACATGATATCTGGTGACTATGTTTGGCCCAGCGGTTAGAGTGTTCGCCAATGGCCCGGGAGACCTGGGTTCAATCCCAGGTCGAGTCATACCAAAGACTTTAAAAATGGAACTTGATACCACCTTGCTTAACACTCAGCATTATAAGGTACGGTTCAAGGGTAAAGTGGAGCAATCCTGGGAATGGAGTAGCGCCCTCCCCTACACCTTGGTGTAGTAGCTATCGAAAAGGGAGCCTTCGGGTCACCCTCGACTATGGTCGCTAACTTTACTTTACTTATGTTAGCTGCAAAATTTATTTCTGAATTCATTCTCTTAGATTTTTCCTGTCAAAGGATACCTTGAAGTTAGCAAAGGTTTGATGTCAGAGCTTCCTACTCCAGTTTTGGTTTTGGAGTTAATTTCCTAAAAGGTTTCCTTCATTACAGCTTTGTCATTAGATTGGAGTCCTTTCTACCTACCTAACTACCTATATATATATATATATATAGGTAGGTAGAAAGGACTCCAATCTAATCTAATCTAATCTAATCTATATATATATATATATATATAGATTAGATTAGATTAGATTAGATTATATAGGTAGGTAGAAAGGACTCCAATCTAATCTAATCTAATCTAATCTATATATATATATATATATATATAGATTAGATTAGATTAGATTAGATTGGAGTCCTTTCTACCTACCTATACTCCCCTACCCCCGTAGGGTTGAGTTCTCTAGCGAAGAAGTATTCGTGTTGCCATTAGCGCCTTTGCAAGTCTCTTCGTATTTGAATTGAGATCTCGGCGGCCGTTTGAACGGATGTATGTAAACAATACTAATTGTGATTCATAACCGTTTAAAAATGTACTTCGTAGCTAATTTCTCCTTGTAGCTAAATGGTTAGAAGCTTGGATTGGTGTTTCAGTCAACCGGGTTTCGATCCCAGCTACGGGGAGATACTGTCTAGCCACACTGATGAGTTCTGATAGAACGAAACAGATCTGTCTGTGGATGACTATATATATATATATATATATATATATATCATATTTACCCAATCCCTCCGCTCGGGCAGGATATGACACAAGGTCAATCTTTAAGCGAAGTTTAACAGGTTTGAATTCAGAGTTTTCCTTCTTCTAGACTAGTTGCCTCGCCAAGTTTGAAGAACCTAGTCTTTCCTACTACATACCCATAGCTGGAGGAAGAATCATTGGATTCATACCTTTCCCAAGGGTATTAGTGCTATGTGAAATGCAATCAGTCCCGTCCAGGATTTGAACTCGTGTCGCCGTGTCCATTTTCCTACGACGATAACCATTACACCACGGACACACACACACACACACACATATATATATATATATATATATATATATGAGGGTGTTGCTTTGGGTTACTTCAAGTTCAGAAAAATCAACAAAAATGCACAAGTCATTTATTTAGCACAGCTTGGCAGAGGGCCAAAAGTATTAATCTCAAAGTATTAAATAAACTCGTTGCATTGGTCCTTAAATTCTTTTCATTGACAGAAAGGATATATATATATATATATATATATATATATATATATCTTTTCATTATTCTTTATTAAAAAAATCTATCATTTCATAAAGAAATAACAGATCGAAGTAGAATCTTTTCGAATATTATGAATAATTTGTTTTTTCATCAATCAAATAACGTGAGTTTGGAGATTTAATGCGATGTTTTGACTAAATACGTGACAATAAGATAGAGTACAGAAAGAAATAGATTCTTGCCTTTCTCAAAAGAGTTTGTACAATGGTATATAGCCAAGCCCATAACTGTCAGAGTTTCTTGACGACCGAGATAGCGCTTGATCACGTTGAAAGTAAAGAGATAAAAAGAAATGAAATTTTCCCTGGAAAAAAAGACAAGAAAACATGACTTAAAAAAAAACTAGGTGAGAAAACAAATCTTGTTTGGTTGACTTGCATCAGTTAAATTTGGCAGATGATGAAATAAACAACTTCAGAAGTTTTGACAAAATTTTGAGGACAATGAGAACAAACATTGAAATGTTATCAAAATAAATGGTGTTATACAACTGAAGATTTGTGTAACATGTCCCACGTTTTAATAACTACAGGAAAGATTATGATGATGGAAAGATAATAGATTTACTGGGTGGAAAGGAGATATTAGACTTAAAGTAGTAAAACAAGATAAAAAAGCGGTAAACTGAAACTTGAAAAGGCATCAAAAGAATCCTCTGAGATATATATATATATATATATGTAGACCGATGATTATGTCGGCGAAAAAATTATTGTTACCAAGCGCCGTTGGCTCCATGTCTCTGCACCTCTATCACCGATTTATATATATATATAGCAAACTATATATATATATATATATAATAAACTTGGCGACCATAATCGAAGGCGATGCGAAGGCTCCCATTTCAATAGCTTCTACACCGATGTGTAGCGGAGGACACGAGTCTTTTCTCGGGATTACTCAACTCTACTCTTGATACGTATCTTATAACGATGAGTGTTCAGAAAGGAGGAAGCAGGTACCATTTTTTGGGTTTTTGTTATGACTAGACTTGGGATTAAACCCGGGTCTCCCTGACCATTGACGAACATTCTACCCACTAGACCATTGGGTGATATATATATATATATATATATATATATATATATATATAAGTCTATTTAGTAATAAGACTGATTGTATAAAAGGTTTTTATGAGCATGATTATAAATTAAAATTATATCCTCTAAAGTAATTCTCTTGCGAAGCAAACACATCGACGCTACTAATTCTGCCTTCAATTTATTTCTCACGACTTATGTTCTCCATTGTTTTCAAATGGTGAACGTCGATTTGGTTCTCGATTTTAGGAAACGATAAACAGTCACGAGGCCTCAAATCAACAGAGAAGTAAGAGGGTTGTGGTACCACAAGAATATTCTTTTTTTTTATTACCCCAAAACTCGTTCATAGAGGATGTGTCTAGAAATTAATGAGACTAGTTTTTAAGAAGTTTTTTTTTCAGGCTGGGAATCCAGATTGTCTTTTGTTTTTGGTTTTTTCTTCAGTTCATGAAGTGAGCAGTCAACAAGAATAGAATTTATCTATGGTCACCTAAAACCTGTGCCCACTACAGCACTTGGTTTCCATAAACTTGCGTAAACTTGTTAAACATTTCTGTCGCATTTTCCGGAAATTCGACACACTGTGTATTACTTCCATTTCCGTGACACAAATAACCAAACGTAAATTGTGAGAAGCAAACATGAACTGAATGGTTTCACTGGTTAATATTGATCTGCTGATTTTTAATCACGTTGTTAACAGGAAAAACCAAAAATAAAAAATAGAAAATAAGCAAATAAATAAATAAATGAAGATAAAAAGCAGTGCCTTTATTTTCTAGATAGTATATATATATATATATATATATATATATATATATATATATAAACTACCGACCAAAGATTTGGGATCACCCAGGATTGTTTCTCTAAGTTCAAAATCACCCCCCGTTTTTTAGGCTATTTTAAAAATTTGAATAAATAAATTCAACGATTGTGGATGTGCAAACAATAATATAAAATTCAAACAAATTCTCCAAGCATTATAAATTTATTTGTATAAGCGTTAGAAATTTTGTGGGTTGGTTGGTTGGTTTTTATGGCATATCAACCTTTATAGGTTATTTAATGCCAAATCAATTTTTATGTAAATAATCAGTTCTATTTCTAACAATTCAGTTTAACATGAGTACACAGTTTAATTGTCAAAAACATTTCTATTTCAAAATAGTTTTATTTGAGATAATTCAGTTTAGCATAAGTACAGTTTAGATGTCAAAACAGTTCTATTTTTAAAAATTCAGTTTAGCATAAAGACGCAGTTTAAATGCACCCCCCAGCAAAGTCAAGAAAGCATGGTTTAGTTCTATTTATCTCATAGATATAACCCTTATCAGGTGCTACGACTCCGGGCCAGAGTGGACCTGGGAATGATGGCAATGAAGGGGTACTCAACATTCCCCAAAGCTCCATCATTACTGGAACCTCACCATCAGATTGTTTAGTGTCTTATCCCGGACACTCGTTGGGGAGGGTTCTTACCCCTTTGCAGAGAAGTAATAGGTGTATTCTAAAGCCACAGTCGACTTAGCCAAGACATTTTGTAACAACCTGATACCTTTTCCGCACTGTCGATCAGAAATTTACATATATTTTCACTTCACTGCTTGGTACAGGTTCCATTCAATCTAGATTGTGATTGAAATGAATATTCCAAAACCGTAAAAATGTCAAGAACCAAATAGATTAGTATAGAAAAAAGAGCCCAAGTAAGAATTCTACCGAGCTAGATTGCTAGAATATTGCAGATATAAAAAAAATGGGATGCATTATAGTCTGCAACGACATACAGAAAACGGCGCAAATGTTGAAAAAATATCTGGGAGGCTCAGAGTAACATCTATTGTGGATAATAAACACTTATTGTTTCTTACAAAAGGAACAGAAGAAAACAACTCCTGAACTAAGTGCTGAATTTAATTCTACACACCGACATCCAATATTTGTTATGATTGTAAAGAGAAGACCGCTTTCTATTGGGCTTAAAGGTTGTGTGTCAGTTAAGAAACGTCTGTTAAAAAGGAAAATAAATTGAAAAGACTACAATGGGCCCAACAGCACTAGGAGTGGACTTTTTAAGTAATAAAAAATAGATATAATGGATTAATGAGTCCAAATTTGAGCTTTCTGAAAGTGAACGAAGATTGTCAGATGAACTCCTTCCAAACGAATGAGTAAAAATTGCATTGTGCTAACTGTTAGGCCTGACGGTGGTGCTGTAATGGTTTGGGGATGTTTTTGAGGTGATATTTCTGGAGACTCTTGCTTCAAACTAAAGGCATTATGTGAAAAGAAGAATATTATTCAATATTGCTGGGCATGCAATTCTTTTTGGCTGCTGTATTATTGGACAAAATTTTCTTTTGTAACAAGATGATGATCCAAAACTGAGCTTAAAACTGAGTATAAATAATATAAAATAAAAGGGAATTTTGAAAATCAGGATTTGGCTCCCTCAGTCTCCAGATCTTTCACCAGTTAAACTAGTTTGGGATAAAACTGATCGTAAAGTTTGAAGTAAACTGCCTAAAAAGAATCAGAAGTTATTTACACATTTAATCTCTGCTAGGAAATCACTCCCACCAACATACTTTTACGAGTTATTTGAAAAAATTCCAAAAATTAGGTCTGCAGTAATAAATGCTCATAGTAGATTCCTTGATGAAAGAAAAATATAAATTTGCTTGAATTGAAAATATAATTATTTTATATTCATTTTTATTGCATACTTGTCTGCTAGCATAGAAAAATAAGTTTATTTTTTAAAGACGTGAAACTTTATTTATTTAAGTTTAGAGAAAATCAGTGTGGTCCCAAACTTTTGGTGGGTAGTAATATATATATATATATATATATATATATATATATATATATATATATATATTGTTGGTTCAACGAAAGAAAAGTAAATATTCTATCATGAATAGGTTTACAAATGAATTTGAATATGGTACTTGGGGTTTTTATTTTATATAATTATTCTCTACTTGTGTTTTATACTTTATTGTCCTCTTCAGGAGATTGATGATGATCAATATAGTCATCATTTGTAGCTTTTATAGTAAAGATTATTTTGATAGAGGTGTGACTATTTTTAAATTCAGTATTTGCGTCTGCTGAAGTTAACTGTCCGTGAAAACATTTTGCCTTTGCAGATGTCGAGGCTTATTTTATATGTATTTACAAGAATGTTTTCTAGGTGTGTGTATGTGTGTGTGTGTGTGTAAGTACTCGCGTACAACTGTATACATGTACATACATACATGTATATATACACCTATACTTACATATATTTTCAGGGTTTTTCCTTTCTCTGTCTTCCTCTCTGAGTTGAATGTGTGTTAGAACGTATTTGACTTCACAGATTTTAAGTCTGTTGTGCGTGTATATGTTTGTGTTTGTGAGTGTGAGCGTGCAGTTTGGCTCCGATTGCGAACGCACGTGTGTGTGCGTGTGAAATTAGCCCCTGTTTATTGTAGGCTTAAATTTATCTATGAATTTTTTTTCATTTATTTAGAGAAATGAGTAGTCGTCAGTTTGGTATATTGGCATTATTTTAGATATACTATAACTACATTCGTAAGGCGTTTTGAAAAATAGTTTTCTAGTTTCTCGTAATTTAATGTTGCTTTATGTAAAGATACTCTATTATTTAGAGACTGAGTTGATACTATGTATACTTTTTTAAAGTTTCAATATACGATTATGTTGACAACGCTTTTTGAATTGCTGCTTAGATTTTTATTTATTATGAATGTTATTTTTAGTTTTTCGAAGGTACAGGATTTTCCATTTATGATTATAATACATGCTCCACATCTTCTATTTTTACATTTTGAGACTCCATGTGTGGTGTGTTCCCCATATATATATATATATATATATATATATATATATATATACTTTGATTTGAACATGTTTATTTAAAGATTTCGAAAAAAGAAAATTATCACTTTCGAAAATTCTTGTAATTTGACTTTTGTCTCGTTTGGTAAGATAGAGTTTTTTATGCTTTTTATCAAATCTTATTTATCTATATTATTTAACATGTAATTTATTTTGTTTGAAAATGCAACCAGATAAATATTTCAGGTTTACGTTGAAAGTATTTGATTATTTGCCCTTTACAGAAATTTGACTCCAGACGTAAATAAGCTAATAAAGGAAGTTGGTTACAATGGAAAGGAAATCAGGAGCATTTGATAAAGACATTTTACGGATACAAATATTTCAGAAAAATGGGGAAAAAAATATTGCAACATTCATTAAACACATTTTATTCTTTTAACTCCCGTGATTTATTTTATTTTTTAGAAGCATTTACTTAATCGTATCAATAATTTGCATCAAATGATTTAAAAATCAATTTAGAAGATTACAAACATTTCAAATTGTAAAATATAAAATGTCGTTTTCTCTTGAAATAGTGCTTAGAATCAAAAGATGTTGCGATACACGTGGTGTTAAACAATAAAGTCACATTTTAAAACTATAAATAAAAACGAATTAAAAGAAGATTTTATACATAAGCACTTTCTTTGTGTTACGGTCTGTTTCATCAGATGCGTGATGTGAATCACATTACGAGTAAAGGGAATCGGAAGTAAAAAGCATCTGATTAACTTTTCGTGCTTGAAATCCTTATGTAATTCATTTTATATATATTAACTTCCTGAAGACGACTTTAAACGTCAGAAATACGCGTAAAAGTAAATAAATAAATAACCGAAAAGCAAATTCACTTGCGGTCCAATTCATTTAAAAGTATATATATATATATTCCGTCACACCTATGACTGACCATCAGGTTATTTAAAGATGTGAATCGCTGAAAATTACATTGGTGATATGTTGATAGTTTAAGCTTGGTAGGGAACAACTAAACTTTTTGAATGAGTAGATGACGGAAAAAATGCTGTACCGAAGATTTTCAGAAAAGCACGCCTCATGTTTTGAATTGAGAGTTTTTCTTCTGGTTTGGTGATTTTACGAAGACTAAGCATGATAGTTTAGCCTAAATTTATCAATAGCTGTTGAAGAAAATATCTTTCTCAAGGTTATTAGTGTGAAATGAAACGCCAAAAGCCTCATCCACCATTTGAACAAGAGTCACCGATTCCATTTCCAACGATGATAACCATTACACCATAGTCTATCTATCTATCTATCTATCTATCTATCTATCTATCTATCTATCTCAGTCTGTTCATCTCTCTGTCTCTCTATCTGTCAGTCTCTCTCTCTCTCTCTTTATATATATATATATATATATATATAAATATATAAAGTCGAATGCAAACCAAAGTTTGAAATCACTTTTTTAAAAACTTAAAATAATCTTTACAAAAATTAAAATCCTGGTCGAGATAAGCACATTTGCATAACTATCAGTTATTTCAAATGATGATCGATTTTCACGTCGTGAAACTAACCGTTATGAAAAAAGGCTTTTGACGCCTGTGACTCTAAATGTTTTTAAAAGTTTATTTTAAAAGTTAATGAAAAATACATTAAACATCATTGGACGTTATCCTCTCTCTTTCCCCATATATATATATATATATATATATAGAGAGAGAGAGAAATGGTAGATTTTGGTAAATCTGACAAGATGATAAAAATAAGTTGATTTATTCACTTTTGCACTTATTTTTATCATATATTTTTATCATATATATATGTGTGTGTATATATATATATATATATATACAAAAAAATACAAAAAATCAACTAGTTTCTTTAAAAAACATTAATTTTTTTCTTTACCTCAGAATTACAAGCGGTGAGAAGGTTTTTAGCTGATGTCATCAATTACATCAAGATTTTCTTTATATTCGTATCTAATACTTAATTTCGATTGCACTTAACGTTTAAGAAAAAAAAAGATTTTTTCCTACGGCTTTCAACCTCCCACGTAATCTAGAATCAAAATTGATTTATCTTTTCGTTGTGAAGGTGAAGCGAATGAAAATACTGACCTTTTAGAAAGAATAAAGTTACATTACGATTGGTATGATATGAAATTGCAGCATTTGTGATATGAGATTTTGGGTCGGATGAAAATGATTAGAACCTTTCAGGAAAAAAAATCTACCAAATATTAGAAAAGCATTTTAATACAATTTTTTGTGTATTCATAAATATTTTCATGAAGCTCATGAACCAGATCTGTTTCACAGGTAATGGGATGATATTTTTAAAAAGTTCAAGTTGGCAACCCTGACTAAAAATCAGTGGATCAGTTGACCTTGAACATTTCCTATTTGCCTCTCAAAATTCTTGTTTTAGCTGAGTAATATTAGATTATCATAAGTGTGTCTGGCTTAGTGTTATGAAATTAGACACACCAGAATGTATAACAAAATTATGTGATTTAATTCTGTGATAAACATCAAGACAATGTGACAGCAACAAGTTAAAACAAACTCAGAGAGAGCAACTTCTGCCTCGGGCAGAATCTTTTTGAGGTACGAAGCATTTTTGAATGATTGAATGACTTTTATAAGATGGACGTCATTCTGATCGACTGGCCACTTCGTGACACTAAGAAAATGCAACAAAAGTGACAACTCTTATCGAATCTAATCGACGTTTTATTGTGAGATGCGCCAAACAGTTCCTGAAAATACTGACCTATATATATATATATATATATATAGAGAGAGAGAGAGAGAGAGAGAGAAATTGTAGATTTTGGTAAATCTGACAAGATGATAAAAATAAGTTGATTTATTCATTTTTGCACTTATTTTTATCATATATATATATATATACCCAAAAATACAAAAAATCAACTAGTGTCTTTAAAAAACATTAAAAAACGTGGACAGGCAGGAAATCTACACAAAATCCCATCTTCGTCGTTCTATGGTAGTCCATGGAACCAATTTCGAAGAAGATAGATTCACTTTCTCTCCTAAAATTTCCTTTCCGTAGCAATGTCCAAGTCTTTTCGTGTGAGATTTCGCTTGTTCGTCCCTTGAAATATGTTTTCTTCCCATTTCTATTTTCTTGTTGTTTTGTTGATCATTATGCTGTGTGTGCTGTTTCTTGTCGCTATAATACATCTTTCTTTGGTCTTTTTTATGCCTTCTTCAAGTCCTTGTATTGATGCATCGACCCTATCTTTCTCCTCCTTTTCTTGACACGTATAGTCTATCTATGTCAACTCTCGGATGTAAGGCCTTATCCATCGTCATTAGTTTTATTGTTCTCTTAGTCCCTTCCTTGTTCATTGTAAGAACTGTCCTGAGAATCTTACAAGGGGAACAGTCCGGGTGTTTATCTCTTTGATAAGATTTCTGCTGAAAACATAGCTTCGAGCAGTTTTCACGCTCGCCTGAAGTGCTCATTTGTTATTTTTTCTTTCATTTCCGCTTGTTTGATGGTGTCCGCTTCCAGTATTCCCGAGTACTTGTAATTTTCTTTTCATCAAACGTTCTGATTCTTTTTGATCGAGTAGTTCTATTCTTTACTTTATTTGTCGTTTTCCCCTTTCATTATAACCATGGCACATTTTTCTATACTAATTTCAAATCCTATATCCTGGCTGTATATTCTTATTGTTTGCATCAGACTCCAACATTTTTTTCATTTTTAGCAAACAACGCGATGACGTCCATATACATAAAGTAATTAAATTTTTCTTGTGATCTTGTAAATATGTAACCCACAGAGAAGTTTCTAGTTATATAAGGGAGTAGCATCATTGCTATTACAAACATCAATGGTGAAAGCGCATTTTCTCTCGATGATGCCTCTCTGGATATTCACCTCTGCTAAGGTTTTTCCTCCTGTTCTTAATAACACTTCCCAGTTTTTCATAGCTTCTATTATGTAGTTTATGACTTTGTCGGATATCTTGAACATTTTAAAATATTCTACTATCCAGGATTGCGGGACTATTTCATCGGCCTTTTTGTTGTCAATCCACGCCATGGCAACATTTTTCCGCCTCGCTTTGCTATTCTTGATCATGTGCTGATAAATGTACCATAGATCACCTATTTCCTTTTTCTCCTTATGAAATCCTTTCTAGAACGAGTCCGCCGCTTACTAGCGAGTAATACAACTCCCTAATCTCTGTTTTTAGGATTTTCCACATCATAGATTGACAATTTATTGGTCTATAGTTGCTAAGAATAGTTATTTTCGGGGAGTCTTTCTGTGTCTGGGTAGTTTTCTCATTAGTCATCCATTCAGGTATTCTTGGTTCTTCTAGGCATCTACTCAGTTGAAGTGCCAGTCTGTCGTGCCTAGATCCGAATTTTAAAAACTAGAATCCATATATGTCAACATGCCCGAGGTTTTCCAATTCGGTATTTTCTTGAGTGTTGCGCTGAGCAATTCCAGGTGTTTATTTCCACCTTAGGTCATTCTTTGAGGCCTTGTAATTCTTTTTCATGGTATTTATCCATTCGACCTTTTTGGTATATTCTTTCTATTCCTATGTTTTAGCCCTAAATGGTTTTGTTTCCTTTGTGTCCGGTTGTTTGTTTGTCCTCGCGCATTATCTACCTACTTGTTGTAAGAATTTTCCTTCGTTATTTTGGAATGTCCTATTTTGATTGTATTAACCGGACCCTGTCTCTATATCTTTTTTGTCTCCTTTCTTTCGCCACTACTTTTTGATTCATCTTTTCAAGTCGTATTTTCAGACTTTCTTGTTTTGATTTGTTTTGTCTTATATCACAACATATCCCTATGTGTCGTTCCTTCCTTAGCACTTTCGTTTGTTTCTTATTTTCTTACCTGCCCTTCTAGCCTAATTTTCCATCTAGGTTTTGTATTTCTGTTCGGGTTCCTTTAGGAGCAGACTAATTTCGCTCTCTGATCTGTTTCCGCCTTAACTTTTTTCCAGTCTTGGTTTCTGAAGGAAGTTAATATATTCTTTTGTTCAATCATGATTTTCTTCCTTAATTCTACAATCATTTTATCTTCAAGTGTTAATATTTGTTTCGTGGTGCTGGGTTCTATGACCTTTTGGTCATCAGAATTCTACTTTGGGTTGGAGGATTCTTGCTTTTCTGTATTTAGTGTTTCGATTCGAGTCAGGGAATATTCGCTATTTATTTCTCTACATATTTCTAGTATTTCGACATCAGAAAATGAATCATTTCTTTATATCATTCTATCTTGATTATCAAGTCTTTGGATGGTTGTATTAAATCGTGTGGAATTTGCCTAAAATTCTATCATTCTTTTTCTGTCCCCTCTTTACGTTGAGTTGCTCTTGAAATAACAGTAAAGTATAATGTTGTTGCTTTCTATGGTTCCTTTTCTCCGTTTGTGTCTCTGAGTTGAAAAGTTGCTTTTGGTGTTGTTTTTTTTGTCTATTTGAAATTAGAACAGTCAATATTCACAAAATGCCGACTGGATCCTTCATGCCGGGCTGGAGCACCTGCCGATCATGGCACTCAGATCTGTTATCTGAGTTCCACATTGATTTGGATTTGGATTTGTCATTTTTCATGTTTCGTACGATGTGGCTATACAACATCCAGGGATTAATTATTATCTGTGCCCCTGACGCAAATGTGACTTGATATTCTTCAGAAAGAATCACTACAGCGTGTCACAAAAAAAAAAAAAAACGAAGAAATTAAAGAAAACTTATCGTTCAAAACAGTAAGTTAAGACGTAGTGTTTTGAACGGTTAAAGTCATCATCATCATCATCATCATCATGTGGAACCGTCAGCACGGATCTCCCTGACCCTTTCTCGCCACACATCTCTATCGTCCATCGCTTCCGGGAGGTCTTCAAGGCTACATTCTGTATCGGCACAGAGTTGTTGTATATAGGTTCTTGACGGTCGTCCTGCCTTTGCTCGTTCATGTGAAGGGATCCACAGGAGTATATAGTGCATGAGTTCTTCCTTACTTCTCCAGCAGTGTCCAGCATATCTGGTTCGTTTAACTAGGATAGTTTTCGTGATAGATGGCAGGTGGCCGTACAGCTGATATTTTGTGGGGTGTTGCTTCCAAGACTTGCTCAATATTGCTCGCAGAATTCTTGTGTAATTGCCGTCAAGTTTTTTCTTCATACGTTTAGTTAGTATCCATTTTGTGCATCCATATAACAGTATCGACACAGCTCGGAAAAAACTGCGTTTTATTTTATCATTTTTTTTTCGTTGTATTCTAAATTCCATTGAAGACAGCAAACTTTACGCTTTTTCATTCGAAAATACTTACACACAAAAAAAATTTGTGATAGTGAAATCTTTAACTTTTACTCATAGTTACCAAATTGTGTTCAACAGAATGTCTCCACGGCTTCTGATTCATATATTTTTGGTTTTCGCCAGATTACAATGATTAATTCATCTGGTCGATTTTTTTAGTGTGTAGAGTGTTCGCCAATGGTCCAGGTGACTGGAGTTCAATCCTTGGTTGAGTTATACCAAAGACTCAAAAACGGTACTTGATACTTCCTTGTTTAACACTCAGCATTATAAGGTACGTTTAAAGGCTAAGTGGAGAAATACAGGGAAAGGAGTCATACCCTTCCCTACACCCTGTTTTAGTAGCTATTGAAAGGGAAGGCTTCGGGTCTCCCTCGACTACAGTCTCCAACTTTTACATTGGGGGAACGATCATAATATTTTTACTCACAGAAATTTTTCACACTAGCGGCAACAACTGTTTTTTTTTATTGAAGTCTGAGTGACAACAAGTCTTCTTAGGTCTTCAGGACTCTTTTAGTTATTCTTGACGATGTAAGTTGTGCTGTGGTCTGCATGGTTTTAATTCTTGCTCTAATCTCCAGTTCATTGAGTGTCTTTTCCAGGTTCTTGAGGACTATTCCAAGGGGCCCAACCACGAATGGTATCACTGTTACATTTTGTTCCATAACATTTTCAGTTCTTGGCAAATTTCTGGTATTTGTCTTTCCTATCGTCTTCCTTTACTATCTCTATGACCCGCTCGCACGGGAAAATCCACAAGTTGACTAGTACTTTTCTTTATTAAAACTAGATATAGTCTTTTAGTCAGATATAGTCTTTTGTCAAAATCCCAGAGAAAAGTTTAGTAAAAAAATCATAAGCCTCATTTTATTGCTTCAGAAACTTCTCTTTCTAATGATATGAATGTTTTACAGAATTTTTCAGCCAGAAAATAATCAATAAACTGTGAAAATAATAATGGCTTTCTCTTGTTCATTTGTAATTCCCTAACGAATCAGCATAAATTATAAAACATATTTTTACAGACGAATCAAAATTATAACAAAAATGAAAACATAACTTTAAATACGCTAATGCTGTTGTTTACTGATAAAAATTCAATTCCCATTATGTTACAAATAAAAAAGCCTTTACAGTGTTGGTGACGGAGTTTGATCTCTTCCGTTTATCCACCGGACATCTAATATGTTCCCAGTCTTTAGCGACCATCACAAGAACAGATTAAATTGGCATATCATCAATATATTAGTATTTGGTTTATTTTATTTTTCAACTAATCAGTTTTGTCTTAGTCTTTTTTTTTTTATTTCATGTGATTTACTAATTTTTTTCAACTGAATTTAGTTTTCAATTCTGGACAATCAACAAATGATTTATGACAGTTTGAAATTAATTGCTGGGATTTATATTTTTTTGTTTCTCAGATGTTTTCGTTTTAAATTTATTTGCGATAAGCCCTCAATATGAAAATAATCGGAGCCCCCTACAGACAATTTACCGACATTTTGGATGAGATTGGCGAGTGTTTGTCTCCCGCGGTCGTTTTCTTAGAATTTTTAAAACTCTGCTAAGTGAAAAAGAAAAAGAAAATGAGGAAAATCAGGTTGTCATGTTTTGTCAAAGGTTTAGGTTCATCAGAACGAAAAACTTCGTTATATATTACGGTTAGGTTATTACTGAATTATAAGATAACTTAATCTGAACCTGTTACAAAAATCCTTCATATTAAATTTGAAGGATTTTTAAACACACTTACGATGAATACCTTAGAGAAAAACTAAAATAGAATTTTGGTTTTATTTTGAGTGTAAAATACATTTTTTGTCAAATAGCTTTAAAACAAAGGTAATTATTATTGGGATTATGAAGTTTAAAACAGCTTTAAGACAAAAGAAAAAGAAAATCAAGAAAATGAATTCATTGGGAACCCTTTGTAAATATTGTTGGGATAATGAAGTTTAAAAAGTTTCAAAGTTTGTTTAATTAATAACATTTGGGGAATTTGGTTACATTATTTGATTAAGGAATTTAAAATCATAAACTTTTTTCATTGTGAAGTGTGTAGAATTATGAAACCATGATTGGAAGATGAGGCTGATAAAAATTCGTATTACAAATCTGAAATTTAAGACGACCCGAATGGAAACGAGTGACGAATCATCTAATGAAATTTAAGTAGCAGTCAGAAAAGAGGTGGGGATTATTGACTTAGCTTTTTCTGTGGGGTCTTTCCAAAAATTAATAAAATAGCAAGTTTGACAAGAAAAGACTCGGTGACTCGTTGATGATTTCAATAGCTGAAGCCAGGTGTTGCAGTTCTCGTAAAACTGACATGGAACTATGGTTATTTAAAGTTGCTTAGAAGACTGCCAGTATTGATTTGAAGAATCCCTCACTTCCCAATTCTAAAAAAAAATTCGAAAATTGATGTATCCTGAAGAATTACGCTCGCAATTATTTACCCCGAACTGAATAAACTCTTTGTTATGTATTTTAACAAGTATTTATGTTGTTGTTAGTCATTTGAATCGACTTTCATCGTTAGAACTTTCTGATTCCCGGGAAGGTTTGTTACATGCTTCTTAATCCCATTCATGTCTACAAACTATGCTGAGACCTTCCTTAGATCTAAAGAATGTAACTTGGGTTAATCAGTGTTATACCACAAAGAGATACATCGACCAAAGTCAGAGAGAAGCTCGTCCACTTTAATAGTAGCAAGAGTTTGTTTAAGACCATGTATTGTTACAGCACAAATCTCTGAGATTGCATACACTACCTGCGTAATATTACGGACGGGCGCTGTCGTCAATCAGTGAAGGTGTCACGAGTTTAGCGCGTGAGGGCAGAATGACCTGCAAAGTTAGACGTGATTTTAAAATAATCACAGATGTAATATCACGTGTTTCACTAGTGACATCGAACATTCACGGATCTTCGATTTGTTCTCCAAAATCTCTATATAAGAAAACGAGTAATGAGATTTTGGCAGAGTTGAAGGCAGTTGTCAAAACGAATGTGTTAAAGGTTCCGGAGGCCCCGACCAGTCCTACCCAAGACTGCTACGACCAATCTGCTGTGACAGGCGTGTGTCAAACAGCCAGCTCTCACCCACATCACGTCACCACCGAGAGGAAGGGGGGAGAAGGACGCAACAAAAACGAACTTTTCGAGTTGCAGTGATCATAGCTGAATAAAAACGACTGCTATATTTTCTTCCCTTAACTTCCAGTTTGAGTATTTATTTTTCAACGAACTTCTTTCTTTACAGCACAAAACGATGGTCCTATGGTACACCTGTTGTTCCTAAGTGATCACCCATCTTACAGGACTTGCTCCCTGTTGCTTAGTTTCAGAGATCAGACGGGGACTGGTGCTTTCGATGTGACTTGAAAATAAGAAGCATCCCGAGTCATCTTCGGTTGAGACACGAAAACGAGAACAAAGATAAAAATGAATGACAAAAAAAGCAAGGGAAGCTTGAACCTCCTAATATTGAGGTTGTGATTGGAACTATTTTTGTTCATGCCTAAAACTATCTCAATAAATTGATTTCATGAGTCTGGAAATTCTTTTCAAATTTTTACTGTATTGGTTAATGTGTCATAATTTGTCTGTTATATTTAATAAAAATGGTTACACGAGCTGACAGTGAGCAATAATAAGACATTAAACAATTCAGTCATAACCTCATAGAAAAACAAATTATTCTAGTCAGCGAAATAGTTTAACATTTAACATTTCTATAAACGCTATAATCTACAATATTAAAATACTGAACATTAAATCTTCACAGGAAAAATACAAATACTCAGCATGTATGCGTCTATGAACATTATGGACAGTTTTTACACAATTTCGATCATTACTGAAAAAGCATATATATATATATATATATATAGTCATTCACAAACGGACTGTTTCGTTGTATCATAACTATTCAGCTTGGCTAGATACGCTGGACGCTTCAAGCTGGAATCGAAACCCGCATAAATTTACGTTAGTCCCATAACATACCGCTCAGCTTCGGAATTTAACGCATTTTATTAGCTTTCGTTTGTTTACATTTTACGCTATCGGATATATATGCAGCATTTCCTCATTTAAAGATATTTGATAAGATAAAACAAACACTTCTTATTTTTTTTTATCCGTTCAAGTCTTTGTATGTGTCCTTTAACTTTGGAAGGAAGGAATTTAGGAAAGCGCTGTATTTTCCCCTGGTACTTTCGGCCCCAACGGGAGCCATCTTCGGGGGAGCGAATAATTATATGACAAATACAATGACGAGTCATATACGTTTATATAAAGAATAGGAGGAAGAACAAGTGGAGGGCGAATATATTTGAAGTTGTGTATGACTCGTCATTATGTTTGCCATTTCATTATTTGTCTCCCTCGAAGATGGCTCCTTTTGGGGCCGAAAGTACTTGGTAAAAATACGGTGCCTTTCTAAAGTCATTCCATCCAAAATTCAAATGAATACGAAGACTTCAACGGATCAAAGATAGAATTGGCAAACACGAAGAGTCTGCCTTATTCAATTACGCGCGCACACACACACACACACACACACACACACACACACACACACACACACACACACACACATATATATATATATATATATATATATATATATATATATAGCATGTATCATTAAAAACCACAGATAAGATTTTTTTTATTCGTATTGATTTTTGACGTTTTACAAAATTTCCGAGATTTTGTTCAGTTTTCGATAACAATTTTCAACGTGAAATTATCTTTAAAATCTTGATTCTTTTTTTCCTGAGAAATTTTATTTTATAAAATTGAATTATTTAATTCAAAATAACTTAAAATAATGTGGACGAACTTAAAAACTTCGTTTTAGTTTTTTTTGTAAATATTCAAAATAATTTTTATAAAATTTTCGAAAACATATTTGTTTAGAAGGGGAAATTATTAGAACGAGGAAAAAATAATGAAGCTGAAAATTTCAATTTTTATTTTTCCCAATATCTTTAAAACGTCCAATTTTGAAAAGTCCTTTTTTTTTTTTTAATAAACTTTCGGTCGAAAAAGAATTTGTTTGAAAAACATTTATGTTACTCATTCAAATTATTCAGTAACAAGTTCAAGTAAAGTCTTAAACTTCAAGTAAAGTCTTTAAAAATTGATAGGTTCAAGTAAAGTCTTAAACTTCAAGTAAAGTCTTTAAAAATTGATAAGTTCAAGTAAAGTCTTAAACTTCAAGTAAAGTCTTTAAAAATTGATAGGTTCAAGTAAAGTCTTAAACTTCAAGTAAAGTCTTTAAAAATTGATAGGTTCAAGTAAAGTCTTAAACTTCAAGTAAAGTCTTTAAAAATTGATAGGTTCAAGTAAAGTCTTAAACTTCAAGTAAAGTCTTTAAAAATTGATAGGTTCAAGTAAAGTCTTAAACTTCAAGTAAAGTCTTTAAAAATTGATAAGTTCAAGTAAAGTCTTAAACTTCAAGTAAAGTCTTTAAAAATTGATAGGTTCAAGTAAAGTCTTAAACTTCAAGTAAAGTCTTTAAAAATTGATAGGTTCAAGTAAAGTCTTAAACTTCAAGTAAAGTCTTTAAAAATTGATAGGTTCAAGTAAAGTCTTAAACTTCAAGTAAAGTCTTTAAAAATTGATAGGTTCAAGTAAAGTCTTAAACTTCAAGTAAAGTCTTTAAAAATTGATAAGTTCAAGTAAAGTCTTAAACTTCAAGTAAAGTCTTTAAAAATTGATAGGTTCAAGTAAAGTCTTAAACTTCAAGTAAAGTCTTTAAAAATTGATAGGTTCAAGTAAAGTCTTAAACTTCAAGTAAAGTCTTTAAAAATTGATAGGTTCAAGTAAAGTCTTAAACTTCAAGTAAAGTCTTTAAAAATTGATAAGTTCAAGTAAAGTCTTAAACTTCAAGTAAAGTCTTTAAAAATTGATAGGTTCAAGTAAAGTCTTAAACTTCAAGTAAAGTCTTTAAAAATTGATAGGTTCAAGTAAAGTCTTAAACTTCAAGTAAAGTCTTTAAAAATTGATAGGTTCAAGTAAAGTCTTAAACTTCAAGTAAAGTCTTTAAAAATTGATAGGTTCAAGTAAAGTCTTAAACTTCAAGTAAAGTCTTTAAAAATTGATAAGTTCAAGTAAAGTCTTAAACTTCAAGTAAAGTCTTTAAAAATTGATAGGTTCAAGTAAAGTCTTAAACTTCAAGTAAAGTCTTTAAAAATTGATAGGTTCAAGTAAAGTCTTTAAAAATTGATAGGTTCAAGTAAAGTCTTAAACTTCAAGTAAAGTCTTTAAAACAATGCATCGAAGAAATTTGAATCTATTTTAGCGCTCCTGTTTGTAATGGTTCAAGTTGCTGATTGGTTATGTTTGTAGCTTTAGCACAAAATATATATCTTGAAAAAAAAAGGAATTTGCCTATTCTTATTCATTTACAAATTTTATACTAAAAATATATAAGAAAAGTCACACTGCTTCTACTTATCAATTAAATTACCCTTGCTGTCTAAATGACGGCAATATTTAAGCATTTTTGTAATTGCATCGTCAATTTTGTCAATTAAACCAATATATACTTCCGGAACAAGAAAGAAAACCGAATCAAAGAGAGATTCTGCCAAAGATTGAAGAGGCAAATTAACGGATATTCTTGGATTCCTAAAAGATGATTTATATTAAACTAAATATTTCCATGTATTTACATATTCTTACGTATTATCATAAAATCGAATTCTTGGTTTGTTTATATTTCCTCATCATCTGAGTTTGATGCCACACACACACACACACACACACACACATACATACATATATATATATATATATATATATATATATATATATATATTAGAATAGCTTTAAGAAGAGCATGCATCAAAAGTTCTACAAAGACCTCTTTTCAGTCACGTCTCGTCGGAGAACTCCATGATAAAAGCAAGCACAAATCTACTTAAAGCTATTCTAAAATTTTGTACATACTATTGGATATATGTATATATATATATCTTCGATCCCAGCTTTAAGCGTAAAGCCACACTGAAGTGTTGGGATACAACGAAACAGTCTGTCTCTTGATGACAATATATATATATATATATATATATATTGGGTTAAGTCATAAATACATTCTATTTTTTAAAAGCAAGTTATAACTATGCATTTCAAACTGCCAATATTTTGAAAGCTACCGGAAATTCCCTGATTAAAAAGTGCCTTCATTAGTCATTCTTATTTAAACAGTGAAAGAGTGCGCATCATATTTTAAGCTATGATCTTACGTCCCGAAAATGAAGTAACAGAAAGTGCATATTCGACATGCCGTTGTCGGAGTTTAAGAATAGCAAAAACACTTCAGAAACAGATAAGAAATTTGTTTATGTCAAGGTATCATTATTGGCCACAAAGTTCGAAACTGTTTTTTTTTTAGTTTCGTTCTGGTTATACGTCATTGTGAGATGAACCCAGACCAAGATGATCAAGATGCTTTAAGAAAATTTATGAATGTAATCCACACAAAAGTACTCGAGATTAACCCTTGACCTGATCACTTCCCAACCCACAATCTGCCGCCATTTGTAAAAGCAGGAAATGTGAGCAACCGGAGTGTTCAGCTTCCTCACACTCTTAGTGAGAAAAACAAGGAAGTATCGTGAGAAGTTTAAAGCAGGGAAATGACCTGTTTTTAAAGAATATCATTTTGAGAAGCAAAAAATGGGTCATTTATGATCATTTTCTACGTAAAACGCAGTGGATTGACAAGGATAAACCTCCGTTGCTTACTCAAAAGGCGAAGCTTCACAGAAGAAAAGTTTTACTGTGAATTATTTATTTATTTTAAGTTTTTAAATCATATTCAGATGCTAAATGCAGGCTTATACTCTCAACAGCTGCAACTTGCGCATGAAAGTTTTCTCAGAAAATGTTCCGCACTCGTCAATAGAAGAAACATATGTCTTGATGATAACCTAATCGACAATTAGAAAGAATCACGCTGGAAAAGCATTCTATTTTGTTCTATCTCATCCATTATATTCACCCGATCTTGACCAAGTGATTTGCATGTTTTTTGTTACACCAAAATGCTCTGAAGGATAAACATTTTCTCAAGATCAGGGAGGATGTTACTCGAAACAAGCTGAATTTTAAGAAAGAGAAATCAACAACCTATCTGATAAATAGCAAGAGGAGATTTAAGATAATAGCGAATATACAGTTAAATTGAAATTAATTCATTGTTAGACTATTGATAAATAAATTATATTTTACTCAAATGGAAATTATTTATAACACAGCACAATATATATATATATATATATATATATATATCATCATCACCATCATGTCGCGCTGGTAGCACGGATATCCCAGACCCTCTCTCGCCACTCCTCCCTATTGTTCATCGCCCTAGGCAGGTCTTCAGGACAACATCCCGTATTCTCACATAGCTGCTGAATGTATGTTCGTGCTGGTCGTCCTGCTTTTGCACGGCCCTGTGTGGGGGTCCATAAGAGTACATCTCTTATGAGTTCGTCCCTGCTTCTCCAAGAGAGAGAGAGAGAGAGAGAGAGAGAGAGAGAGAGAGAGAGAGAGAGAGAAAGGGAGGGAGGGAGAGAGAGAGAATATGTCTGTACATGTATTTGTGGATTTTAAAGTTTTGACAACACCGTATTATTTCCATTTAAAATTACTTTTTTTTAAAAAAAATATATGATGTAGATGCATTTACTTTCATTTCTTTAAATATTGCCCACTTAGATTTTATCTCTTATTTGTATAGTTTATCTCTATCACAATAACATACCGGTTCTAAATTTCATTGATCCATTGTTCAGAATATTGCTTACTTTTTTTTTTTCGAGCAGTGAATGATATATGCACATTTGTCAACTATTGTTCTGCATGCAAAGAGTGTTAGACATGTAAACAAATTTAATAGAGTTGCACACTTTTTCAAAACCACTCAAGAATATTCCCCATATATACATACGTAAACGGAAGTGACAAATAATTAGGTACAGCTAACTGATGACAGGTAGCTCTTTCCTTCGCCTGAATAAAAGCAGCTACACAATAAGTTATGAAGTCAAAAAGGTACTGGAGTCATTGTGTTTGGCTATTCAACCAGGTTTGTTCCTGTGCTATCTTTAATTATGTTGTGTTTCTTGGACACAGAAGATTTTGTGAAGTCTGAACATGTCTCATTATTTGGATATTGGTAGGGCGGACATCAATGAAGTACATAAAAGTCAACTTAAAAATCAAGCTAGTGTGTCTGCAACCAGTTTTGTCGCACCTGCGAATGATATGTAGTTATATTGTTTTGTTGGAACTAAACGTGTAGCATAGGAACAAAATACGTTGAAATGAGTTCGCAAAAAAGAAACACTCAAAACTTGACTCTCAAGGAAGAAAATAGTTGTCGCTTTTATTCTTGGGGATTACAGCGGACTGTAACAAAAAAGGTTGGTTCAATAGCGTTCTTCCTCGCCTTCTTTTTTTTTTGTCGCTATCAAACGTCTCCTTTCTGTCCGCGCACTACAGCAAGCGTACGTAGAAAAGGTTCACCCTCCTCTTCTTGGCGATGACGGTGGCATTGTTATCGTTGGCTTGTTGATACTTTCATATCAGTCAATTTGCTGACAGGTTGGGTATGACATGGGTCGGGGCGTCGTGGACCTCTGTTGAACCTGTTTGGAAATCTGTCTTGAACTGCCAAATCTCGCAACTTGGTTTCCTTATATAGCGATTTGATGGATAAATTCGAAGGTTCCCGAAGGTTCGATGATCACCAGTGAGAACAGTAGTGCAACGCGTGAAAGTTCATGCGTGATTATTTTAAAATCACGCCTAAACTCTACAACTCACTCTGCCTGCACGAGCGAGGTTCGTGACATTTTTGATTGTCAGACCCATGTACCCAATGACTGATGACAGCTGATGTTCTCGAACGTTCTCCAACCTCGAGTCCGCCGCAATTCAATGACGGCGCCCGTCCGTAATATTACAAACATTGCCATGTTGAACATGACAATCATAAAAAAATGTAAATAAGCTTCAAGATATATGTATAACTCAACTGCCAAAGAAGATACCAGTTTCCCAAGAAAATGCTCCATGCACATAGACACCACCAGCTTTTACAACTCATTAATAAAGGTCAGAGTCATAGATTCATGTGGTCTTCTCTGCAAATAAACGCGGCCATCTGCT
>OY757934.1:34664267-34756767 GCA_963585895.1 Sepioteuthis lessoniana | reverse complement strand
AAAAAGTTATGCAGGCTTATAATAGACTAAAACTTATATAATATTGAAGTTGTTAGTATATGGTAGCGTTATTATCATTCTCTTTCACTAGACCCATTTCGAAGAAATGGAATAAAAACACTCAAAAGTCTGAAGTATGTAAAAGTAAAAGAAATTCCACTAGAAAAAATATTTCATTCGCGTCAGTAAACCCCGAAACACTTTACCCTTGAATAATTTTGTCTAAACGTAATGATAGAATGGCATAATCCCACATGTAGCTTATCAAGCTACGATGGGATATTTGTACTTTAAACTAAAAGAAAACAAAGGATGGGCTTTTTCCTACCCCTCCATAACAACGCGGATATCCTGCCCTGACTTTTCACAGGATAACTGGGAGGAGAGTATTTTGCGAGCCACACAAACATATAACATTAGAGACCATTGGATGCAGTATGGTGGCTGTGAATCAAGGTTGATGAATCCAAATAGTGGTCAAAAGTGAGCTTCACTAGATGAGGGAAAAACCTTATAGGTAAAATAGGTCAGTAAAAAAACTACTACTACTTATCTTTAAAGGTGGCGTCTATTTATGAGAAAATAAAAACAGCCAACGAAAGATTACCATAACTAATCCAAACCGTACATACAAACTACATCGCCCTTCGCGTGGGTAAACAAGAAGCAAGTTCTGCTGAGGCTGGAGCTCTGGTCTCAGTGTTTGAAAAATCAGCCACAGAGACCAAGACTAACTCTCTCTCAGATGCAAAAACGTTGTTAACATAGCGACATTTAACGTTCGGACTTAAAATATAATCAACCAGGGTACCCGAATTCGTCCTTACTTCTACAGCAGTGTCCCGCATGTCTGGTTCGTTTAACAGCTGCTGTTTTGTGGGGTGTTGCCTCCAGAGCTTGTTCAATACAGCTTTCAGCATTCTTGTGTAATTGCTGTCAAGCTTTTTCTCCATAAGTTTAGTTAACATCTATATAGTGCATCCATATAGCAGTATGACACGACCCCTGCTGGGCAAAAAAACTGCATTTTATTTTATCGGTCAAGTCTGACTTCCATATGACCGAGAGCCTATTGATAGCGGTTCATGACTTTGCAAGTCGTATGTTGATATCTTTCTCGGTTGATGAGACACTACTTCCGAGGTAGGTGAATTTGTCCACTAATTTCAAAGGCCCACCCTCTTTGATTAAAGGGCATGTATTCCATCTTGTCTGCGCTAACATAGAGGCCTAAGCCAGCAGCTGTTCGTTTCAGACTATGTAGCAGGGATTCGGCTTGGGTGGGTGTATTTGCCAGAAGCGCTATGTCATTGGCGTAGTCCGTAATTGTTTGTGCGGGGTATCTTCTGCTTCTTTCTTTGGCCTGCTTGAAACCGTTTTCTTTAATTAACTCTAGAGACGTTCTAAGCACGAAGTCTAGGCAGATAATAAACAGGCTAATGAATCTCCTTGTAGTACACCTGCTACCATGTCGAAGCAGTCTGTGACTAGCCGAGCATGATATGGACATTATATGAGTGCAAGAACATAGATATTACTTTAGGAAATTAGACTTACATTACCATGATACTGGTAATGGGCGGGTATTTGTTTTGGCATCAGCGCAGAAAATGTCTGCCAAAGCTGCTCTTGATGTAGAAATGCTTCTTAGTCCTCGTGCCTTAAGATCACTAAATAGCATAGAGAAAACCCAATCGAGAATTGTGTGTGCTACATTTAATGGCAAACCCTGTACAACGATCGTTTTTTGCTACAGTTCCACTAATGCCAGTGATTAAACGAATATCATCACATTCTATAAAGGGTTATCTTCCCTTGCAGGACAAATTCTCAAAAATAATGTTCTAATCATCAGTGGAGACATAAATGCTCAAATAAATAAAGATGAAAATTTAAAAAATTGCTTACGCAACCTGCCAAATAGAAATGGCGAATATTAAGCAGATTTTTCACTCGAGAAATGTATTTTATGCCAAAATACTAAATTCCAAAAATGGATGGGAAAACTAGTGACCAATGGCCACCCAAATAACTTTAAAGCACAGCTAGATTATACATTCTGTTGTGTTCTGGTTAGTGAACACAAGTAGTAGTAATAATAAGACAAACCACAATATATGAGGAAATAGTTATATTTACAGGAAAGAGTATTTACAAGAGAGAGACAGTAATAAGAACATAGGATTAGTGATAGAGTAAGGATATACTTCAACAATAGGAACGGTTCTTCTGGTCTGACTGGTGGGCTTATTCTTCTAGACTGATCTCCGCTACTACCATATATGGCAGATGGAACAGCTCATTATGCTGAAAAGGTAGGTGATACCCAACACATTCATAAACAAGAAGTGGATAAATAGCGCTATGGATTGTGAAGCATACTCCTCTTTTGATAGAGTATCTTCCGATCACAGAATCGTCTTGCAAGCAGATACACTTGCATCTTATTTGTTTATAATATGCCCAGACTACGTACTTCGAACATCCATAGATCTAATTAAAGAAAACAGTTTCACATTAAAAAAAGGAAGAAGTTGATGATATTCCGCAGAAACTATGACATGCAGACAATGCAGATGACTTTACATTTCTCACAAATACACTAACTTAAGTAGAATCCCAACTGCATAGCTTGGAGCAAGCAGCGAGAGGCATTGGTCTCTATGTGAATGTAAATAAAACAGAGTACAAGTATTTTAAACAAAAAAAGTGTTAACCCTCTAAAATTACTGGACCAGTTCAAGCACCTCGGCAGTAACAACTCTTCTACTGAAAGTGACGTCAACATATATCTAGCGAAGGCGTGGAATTCAATTGATAGTTTATCAATCATAGGGTAGTCTGATCTAACCGATAAAATAAAACGAGATTTCTTCCAAGCAGTAGCTGCGTCCATACTACTATACAGATGCACTCCATAGACAATAACAAAATGCATTTTGAAAAAACTAGATGGGAACTACACAAGAATGTTGCGTGCTCTCTTGAACAAATCCTGGCAGCAACCCCTCACAAAACAACAGCTGCAGATCCACTTGCCCCCCATCCCACCAAACATCCAAGTAAAACGAACAAGACATGCGGGGCACTGCTGGAGAAACAAGAATGAACTCATCAGTGACGTTCTTTTATGGACTTCTGCACATGGACGTGGCAGTGTTACCCGACTAACGAAGACGTACATCAGTTCTGTGCGGACACAAGATGCAGTCTAGAAGACTTGCCAGATAGAGATGGATGATGAGAGAGATTCAGGGAAGTCTGTGCTAACAGTGCGACTTGATGATATACAAATATAACGAGAATTTTTTGTTATATGAATATTTATTTTCTTACATTATCTTGCATTAATCTTCTTCCTTATATATCTATTTACGTGATTCATGTGTGTGTATGTGTGTGCATGTATGTATGTATGTATGAGTGTAAAAAGAGAGAGAGAGAGAGGGGGGAGGGAGAGGGAGATAATGTGTGTGCGTATGTGAGAGTGTGTATGTATATGAGTAAAAGAGAGAGAGAGAGAGAGAGGGAGATAGTGTGTGTGCGTATATGTGAGTGTGTATGTATGTGTGTAAGAGAGAGAGAGGGGGCAGAGGGAGGGAGAGGGAGATAGTGTGTGTGCGTATGTGTGTATGTTCAACTATACATGAACATAATAACAAGATTTCCTTACAATTGCCATTTTCTTTTTTTCATAAGTTTTATAGAGTTCAAATGATTCCCATTCTGTTCTAGTTTTTAATATCAATCAAAGACATCAAATAGCAGATTTTAATGTTCTTTTTTTTTCATTTATATTTTTATTCCAATCAAATCGAGAATTTTTTAATCCAAAATTAGAGAGACAATATAAAAGTGACATGAAGTTGACAGACATGAACAGGCATTTTTGAGAGATATTTTTGGATTTCTTGAATATCTTAACCACAAATAAGATTTTCGTATTTTATATCATTATAAGCAAAAGACAAGGAAAATTCCAGGCGCATGAAACAAAAGCAGACTTTATATGTTATAATGATAAACAAAGATTCACAAGGAGTGTCAAAAAAGATACGAAACATTTTAAAAATTGCTTAACGTTCAACAATAAGATTTGTCTCCTTCAAAATATTTTCCGCTGCTATATACAGCGTTTTCGTACAGTTCAGGAATGCATTCTTGCGAACCAACTTGAAGGACAGTAAAATAAAATCTCTTGAGCATTTTTCTACCTCTTCTATTTTCTGAAATCCACAGCTTTTCAAGCTGGATTTCAACTATGGGAACGAATAATGTCTACTGATACCAGATCTGGAGAGTAGGGCGGCTAAGTAGCGAAAGTTTTCCTATGCTTCACCAAAAATTCCCGATTGGATTGTCTGTCGACATGTAAGAGCGTCCAAATTTAGGATCATTTGCGGAGGGTGTTGATATTGTTGATATTGCTTCCGATTTAAAATGTTTGAGAAACAATGATGATACTGTGTATCAAATAACCCACTACATTATGAATAAGGTGGTTATTTAGGACTGTCGTGCAAGTTATAGCATTGCCATTGATCCAGTCCTAGTTCATGGATTCACATTTATTTTTCTGCTCAATGTATAGCTACTTGATTTTATGCGCTTATCTCCAATTAGGCTTTGGTTGAGAAAAAAAAAACGATGACGAATTGTTTGTACGAATTGTTTGCACGTAACTATTAATGAGCTTTTGACTCCCTAATTGAATACATGCGACAAGGTTTCAATCTTGTCACATGTATTAGATTTTGACATTCAAAACTTTTTAATGATCCACTTGAAATAAAAGTTCGGCAGCAGAATTAGTAAGCTTTATATGAATGGTAGATTCAGATAAACACAAAAGATTTTAGGTAAAGAGGGGATGAGCTATTGCAGGGATAGATTTTTATTTGCTAACCGAAGAACTAAAATCTACTACTTGTGACTCGACCGAAGCCAAAAAGAAAACTGTTCATCTTAATCTTAAAAAGATTTTTAAAAAATCATTTAGGATTAAATCACCAAATTTGATTAATGTTTTAAATATTTTCTCATAGAAAATAATTCAATAAAACGTCAACGAAAGCAACAAACTTAATCTACTCTATGTGTGTTCAAAGAGGGAGAGAGATATGCCCATTACAATCAAATATGATTTAGCTTTGGACTACCATGTTGTTTATTTTCGCTAAAAACATTTCTATATCATCTCACTTATATTCTTTTCCACTGAAAGATTATTTGTATATCTAAATGATGACTGAGACAATTGATATGTAGTTTTTTTAATTGTAAATTGGGAAATATATGGCACACTCATATGCACACACAAGGACAAAGCGCACGTACTCCTGTACATGACGTATGATATATTGCTAAAATGGTTTCTAGTTAACATAAACAAAGTTCCGTTCAATTTTTGCAAAAAGCCACAAAATTTAATCAAGCGAATATTTTGCTACACTGTTGCAGTGGTGTTCCCAATTTTGACGTTAATTTTGTGCAGTTTTAACTGCACTATGTTTACCTGCAGAATATGTCTCACTCATCTTTCTTTTACTTTTGTCAATATATTGCAGTTGATTTTGTGTTGTGTTCGCTTCTGGATTCTGAAAGAATTATTATTATTGTACATATTTAAATTTACCCTAAGCAAAGCCAGTAGTCGACTATCAGCAACGGGTAAAAAAAGAATTAAATTAAATTAAGAGCATACGCATAAACTCCCATGGGACTTTAACATACAAACGGATCACCTAATCTCGGCCAGAAGATCAGACTTAATAATTATCAAAAAAAAAAAAAAAAAAAAAAGAAAGAAAAAAAGAGAACTTGCAAAATAGTCGATTTTGCTGTCCCGGCTGACCACAGAATAAAACTGAAAGAATGTGAAAAGAAGGATAAGTACCTCGACCTTGCTAGGGAATTGAAAAATACTGTGGAACATGCAGGTGACAATTATACCAACTGTAATTAGAGCGTTTGGAACAGTAACTAAAGGATTGCTAAAGGGACTAGAGGACTTGGAAGTTGGCGGACGGGTGGAGACCATCCAAACGACAGCATTATTGAGAACGGCCAGAATACTAAGAAGAGTCCTAGAGACTTGAGGAGACTTGCTGTTACTCAGACACCAGCGACAAACCATCGGCTAACGCTGATGTGAAAAGCTCTAATGAGTGAATAATAATAATAATAATAATAATAATAATAATAATAATAATAATACATTTAAAGAAGAGTAAGATAAAAATGTTAAATAAAGAGTAAGATGATGAAATGTTAAATAAAGAGTAAAAAAAAATCAAATAGAGAGTAAGATCAATAATCTTAAATAAAGAGTGAGACAATAAAATGCTAAAATAAAGAGTAAAATAATGAAATGTTAAATAAAGAGTAAGGTGATAACATATTAAATAAAGAGTAAGATAAAAAAAAATGTCAAATGAAAAGTAAAATAATAAGTGTTAAATAAAGTGTAAGATGATAAAATGTTAAAGAGTAAGATCATAAAATGTTTAATAAGAGTAAAATGATAAAATGTTAAATAAAGAGCGACATAGTAAAAAGTTAAATAAAGAATAAGCATGTAACAAAAGACAGCAAGGCAGAAATAAAAACAAAGACAGAGTAAGACTCTAATTAACCTCGAACTTTAAATATCGTGAATTTTAGCTGAGATAAAAAAAAAAAAATCATGACCCATAGTGTAGATATTCTAGTAAAGATGTTGAACATGCACTTTTTCGCCAGATATAGTACCCACACAAAAAAAAACAAAAAACAAAAAAACAAAAAAAAAACAGACCCAAAACAACTGAACTAATAGATAATTAAAAGAAAATTTGCACAAGAAGTTATTTTATCATGATAAAAACGTAAAGTTCTTCAAGGCGTTGTAATAGAAAAACTCTGTTTTTGTTATTGACTTTCCGAAAAGAAAGGCACGGAAGAAGAAAATTTCGGAAGTCAGTAGCAGTGAAAAATGGGGGAAGAGGATGGGGTGGGTTAGACTATGCAAAATCAATGAGATCAAACATTTAAAAAATATTTTGACGAGTAAGCATTTAACAAAATACCGGTCGCAGTGCGATGTAATAATTACATGCTGATGAGTTAATGAAAGGCATGAACAATTCATGCAAATATAATAAAGCAGGATATAAAACTATAAAGCAAAAAGTGACGCACAGTAATTAATGAAAATAGAGGAATTAAATATAACAATAAAGATGAAGACAATAGTCTGATAACTCTGAATGATGAAGTGGAATCGCAGTATTATCAAAGTCATACCGTTGTAGTTCAATGAGAAGTTACTGTCGGGGAGATAGAACTTCAGTTACAAGAGGAATTATTTGTACTGTTCCAAGAAAAGAAATTTGTTTTATTAAGGAGTATGATTCTGGAGAGAGTGGTAATAGCCTAATAGAGTGGGTATCTGAGTAAAAAAAATTATGCAAAGGTTTCGAATTAAAGTAAGAGTTAAGAATCATTATCATTCGGATTGGAGTGTATTAAAGTAGTTAGATTGGTTTTAGTTTGGTTTGGTTTTATGGCATTCACAAATCCTCCTCCTCCTCCTCCTCCTCCTCCTCATCATCATCATCATCATGTCGTGCCGCCATGACCTTCTCTCGCCACTTCTCCCTATCATTCATCGCTTCTGGCTGGTCTTCAGGGCTACATCTCGTATCCTCACATAGCTGCTGTATGTATGTTTGAGCTGGTCGTCCTGCTTTTGCTTGGCCGTATGCGGGGGTCCATAGGAGTACATCACTGATAAGTTCGTCCTTGCTTCTCCAGCAGTGTCCGGCATGTCTGGTTCGTCTAACTTGTATAGTTTTCGTGATGGGAGGCAGTTGGCCGTCCAAATCCATGTTTATACATCAAACAGTTCTATTTCAAACAATTCAGTTTAGCATGTAAACTGTTTAGTTCTATTTAATCCATAGGACTCTATCAGGTGCCACCACTCCGGCCAGAGTGCGATGGCAATAAAAAGGGTACTCCACATTCCCCAAAGCTCCTACATTACTGGAGCCTCACCATCAGATTGTTTAGCGTCATTTCCAGGAAACTCGTTGGGGGAGTCTTACCCCTCTGTAGAGATGCAGTCGGTTTATTCAGCAGCCCCAGCTGACTGGGCCAAAAGTAGTTTGACGATAAGTCATACTGATCGAACTGCAAATATAAAAAAAAAATTGAGAAATTATTTACCGCCCAATAACAGAAAGGTAAACAGAATATTCAGTGAGAAATATTTTCACTTTTAACATTTGTTTTCTTTATATTGATTTTTATTATTTTTAAAATTTTTACCGTGTTTTTGTAGGTGCAATATAGTTGTTGTTGTTGATGATGATGATTTAAATGTACTTTTTTTTCTGCAGTTTAATCTTTCTATTTCAAAAGAGAAGCTGGGGCTTTAAACAGATTTCAGGATGACAAGCAAGGAAGAAATATCGATTGATTTAGCCTCTTTGATCCTGCCTTTCTCTAAGACTTGCTTGGTTGAAAATGATAAGAGGGCGTTTTGGTTCAAATGAAGTGCAAATGCATTTCTTTAGTTTATATTTAGAATACGGCGTTTTATCCTGTTGCATTTCGTTCTTATCTCAGATTCACCATGTAATACACTCGCCGGTTATTTATGTAAAAGATGCGTTGGGCTGTTAGTGTCTCAGTACAAACTTTCAACGGAAATTTGACAACATCTTTTGCTTTTTTCTAAAAAGTATCCAAATATTATGCTTCGGCCAATAGGATTGTATAAGAGTCGGGAATATATACTTCAGAAACTCAAACCTCAGATACTTAAACTGTACTATAATTATTTTCCTTGAAAAACCTCTGTAAAACAAGGGTATGTCTTAGATTCAAGAATATTTGCAAATATATTTTCCTGTGTAAAGACAACTTTCAAATATAATGACCAAAAATAAAGCTACAATACTCTGAAGGACAAAGCTAATTTTAATCTAGGTACACAATATGCATATGGTATGAATATTGGCGATGCATTCCTCATTTTGGAACATGTGCATCTATTGGACTGCCTATGTAATCCTTTACTGTAATAAATGTATATCAGTTATACTGCCTAAATAGTTTTAAGTAAATTCAAAGACGTATTCAGATTATTGCAATAATATATTCTGCCAGTATATATATATATATATATATATATATATATATATATATATATATATATATATATATATATATATACGTGGTGCATTCAATAAGTTTCCAGACTTGTTTTGTACAGGCATTTAAAATTGTCGCAGCCTCTTGAAAATTCAGTATGTTATTGTTACAGCAGGAATTGGAATACACCCTACTAAATCCTGATTGTCACTGCTTGTAAATTTCAAAAATGCAATCTGGACATTAGAAGAACGATATGCAATAAAATTCTGTTTTAAACTTGGAAAAAATGCCATGCGATGAAAGCTGGATCTACTGCTATGATCCAGAGACCAAGAGACAGAGTTCCCAGTGGAAGCATGCTGGCTCTCCCAGACCCAAGAAGGCTAACAGAGCAAATCCAACCACAGACTTTTGATGATCCCTTTTTTGACAGCACTGGCATGATCTACATGCACTGGTTTCACACTGGACAGACAGTCAACAAGTAATAATATGTTGAGGTTTTAAGGGAGTTCAGGAAGAGATTCCTTGGGAAGAGGCCAGCACTCTTCAAATAGGGTCAGTGGCATTTCCTCCAGGACAATACACCAGTTCACAACTCCATTCTTGTCACAGACTATTTGACCAAGATGAGCATCAAGACAGTTTCTCGCCCTCCCTATAGTCCAGACCTTGCTCTTTGTGACTCTTGCTTATTCTCTAAGCTCAGAGGCTGTCGTTATGAGACATTGAGGAGATGAAAGAGGCTGTGACGAAGGTCATTGACACGCTCACACAAGAGGACTTCCATGAGGCCTTCCAGAAGTTGTTGGAACGGTACAACTAGTGCATTGCAGCCAGAGGAAATTACTTCGAAGGGGACTAGAGTTTTGTGTGTACTATCAATAAAAGTGCCCATACGAAAAAAGTCTGGAAACTTATCGTATTCACCTCTTAACTCATATAAGATAATCCCCAAAGCTCTGACAGTAGAATGAGAATAATTTCTTTCTGTTCCTTTGAGTTTGAATTTTCAATACAATTGACCCATGTACAATTCAATAGATAAACCTTAAATACAATTGACCCATGTACAATTCAATAGATAAATTTCCAATACAATTGACCCATGTACAACTCAATAGATAAACCTTCAATAAAATTGACCCATACATAATTCAATAGATAAACCTTCAATACAATTGACCCATGTACAACTCAATAGATAAACCTTCAATACAATTGACCCATGTACAATTCAATAGATAAACCTTCAATACAATTGACCCATACCTAATTCAATAGATAAACCTTCAATACAATTGACCCATACCTAATTCAATAGATAAACCTTCAATAAAATTGACCCATACATAATTCAATAGATAAACCTTTAATACAATTGACCCATACATAATTCAATAGATAAACCTTCAATACAATTGACCCATGTACAATTAAATAGATAAATTTCCAATACAATTGTCACATTCAATAGATAAATAAAAATTTCTGAAGAAAAAAAAACGGTTTTCCTATTGAAAAAGCCAGAGCATCTGTTAATCGATGTTTTTTGTGCCCTGATTGCAATCCTTTCTTAGTGTAGTTTATCATCAAAGATAACCCTATAAGTCAGCCTTTCTACCTAATTTAACTTAAAAAATTCAATATCTATTTTCTAAAAGTAATCTATGCAGATTCAAACGTAGAAATTATGTTAATGCCTTATTGCAAGAGTCACAACGTGAAAATAGATTTTATCAACATTTTGTCCATAACTAATAAAGTCTGTCACATGATTTTTATCATAACAATTTACTTAGGATGAAAAAAGGTCACAAAAATGGAGCACCGAACCGACTACGTAGTAGTTATTAATCAACAAGACCACCAGTACGAAATGGCCATATTTTGTGCATTCTTTACTTTTTCCAAGATATACACACATCAATAACTTATGCATATTTGTCGTTTTTTCAAAAATCTAATCGTTCATGTGTTGCGTACCACAACCATAATTCAATGATATCAATGACAACAGTACGTATACAAATGCAAATACAGGGAAATACAAACACAATTGGCGGACTCCGTTGTTCAGGCACGAACCGTTTATTAATTTCTTGCATTCGGTTCTTCGACACGAGGAGAGAGACACAATTCTTAAAAGTCTTTCGTATCATACTATGCTAACAACATCTTCCAATGGCCGAAATTCAACTCTATGCCCCCATGGCAGGAACTCAACTATCGTCTTCTATGGTCCAGCCTCAAAATCACAACTGCCTAATCGGACCCCAACTTCTCAACGTCATTGTCAGACCCCAACTTCTCAACATCATAGTCAGAACTCAACTTCTCTTGTCTGCCATTGAGGCAGACAACCCAACTGTCTATCTACATGAACCAAAGTCAACCCCCAACTGCTTCTTTTTCAAAATCTTCAAATTCTCAGGACCATCGCGCCCGGGCATGACGTCACACTCCAGCCCTATTTCCTATCTGGGGTTTATTATTACAATTGTGATTGTCATATCCTTTGCGCGCGAGAGTAAACTGTACCCAATGCTATGCACCTGATGACCTGAATTGTTCAAAGCCCAACCAAACTGAATGATAAAATATAATTAATGAAAAATGATTAAGATTTTAGAAAATCATTCCTTAATTATATAACACAAGTAACAATTTTGTATATTTGTTTGTAATCATTTTTTAGTTTTCCTAAACTTTATTTTTTAAATTATAAACAATGATATATCCTGGGCATGATCTGGATCTTTCAGGAAATTTGTTCCTCAAATTTAGTTTCTGGATACATTCGGATGCCAACGATAAATTTAAAGTGTTTATGCATATCGATTTCTTCGTTGTATAGGAATTGTTTATAAGTTCATTATTATCAGCCTCGAGCCACTTTCAAATTATTCATAGTTTGATATCAATTTGTAATTTACTTATATTCCATACAACATCGCAATTAATACATACATCAGCTCTTCATATTTATCTTTCTCTCTCTCTCTCTATGCACACACACACACACACACACACACACACACACACATATATATATATATATATATATAAACTAAAATGTCAAAAATTTAGTCAGTAGCACAGCAGATTGTTTTGCCCTCGCCTGCTTGTAGAAAGGAACTCAGTCGAATGGAATATGTGTGACGCAATAGTTAAGAGCAGTGTAGCTATAGCAAGCATGGAATGGTGATAAGATTTAACATTGTTTAATCTCGAAATGTCAGGAGAGATCAGAACGGTTGAGCACTAGAGGTATCCCTATGCTGTCGGGAGATGTGTTATTTTGAATTTCTCAACAGCCGCTTGTGAAACTTGAACCATTAAAACGTCATCAGCTCATCAAAAATTAAAAAAAAAAACAAAAATTGAGTGTGTCTCTATGTTAAATTCTCTTCATTAAACTTGTAAATAAAGGAATAAAATTTAATATCCCATTGTAATTTTGTTGATAATTGTATAAGGTCCTTTAAAAACTCTAATACATTTAATTGTGGCGGCAAACTATTTATATCGAATTTTCTTTACCCATTCATGTATTTGTAATTCATTTTTATTAGCTTGAAATCTATTTAGTTTCTATATTCTTCATTTTAAAGTTTCCACTCAAAGGACATAAAAAATTGCGAACTTTTTAAATTCTATTAGAATTTTTTTTTTTTTACTTCACGTTCTATTTTATGTTTTGGTCTTCAGACCCTCACAAGAATTTATTAAAAGTCGAAAATAAAACAAATTTTTACCTTTATTCTTTGGTGCAAACATCTGCGTTTAAAGATATACCATCATTCTCTTAAAATAAAGACTGTAGATAGTCGTTCTATTAAGCGTTTACAAATAGAATCTGACGTGATCTCCCTTTGTCAAAAATATCAGGCGTATGGTATATAGTAAAATAGAACTTAGCATTAAGTGTCAGACTTAAGGATTCAAACAATTAAAATCTTGTTTCAGAGCCTGACTAATCATCTGCGGAAAAGTTAATTTAGAAAATGAACTAAATAACATTACATAGATAGATATCTTTAATTTTCTTCATTATAATCCTTTCATTTTCAGTTGAGTGAAAAATTTAATCCTTTTCCTTTATTTTCATCTCCCAATCTTCTTGTCTCTTACCCTTCCTCCGTGTGTGTGCGTGTGTGCGTGTGTGTGTATGTGCGTGTGTGTGTGTGTGTGTGTGTGTGTGTGTTTCTTCGCTAATCTTAAATTCAAACTAATTCTTCCCTTTTAGATTTCTTTTAAAACACTCTTTTTTTAAAAAATGTTTTTACTTGTTTTACCTCAAATAACTTGAAAACCCTAACTCATTCTCCCCTTTTTAAATCTGACTCAAGCACTAACTCACCAAGTGACTTTTTCTTTCAGTCTCTTAATCATTTTTCTTTCTTTCATTAAGTAACTTTTCAAACAAGTAACCTTTCTGTTTAGTCTGTTCTTCATGACTATCCATCCTTTTATTCATTTTTTTAGCTATATTAATGTATTTCTCGTAGACCAATCCATTATAACTTTTAGATCATAACAGGAGTCTGATTAGGCAAACAACAACCACACACGAGAATTATATAAAAAGAGTGATATAAAAAGCGAATCCTTCACATAGTTAGCTCGGATCTTCCAACTGCAGTGTGACTTCAACCCCTATTTTCCCTCTCAGCACTGGCTTCTTTGTTGTATGTTGCTTATCAGAGCTTTTGCACAGCTGACACCTAAAACTGGTCGCATTCAAATTAGCCCCCGACACACCTGTGGAGCTGCCTTTGCAGACGTGATTGATTTTTTCAAAAGTTAAAATCTAATATCATACTGCGTTTTATCATTTATCAACAATTTAACTGTTTGCATATATACACACTAACGTACATGCATTCGTATATACTTGCACTTACAAAGATACATGCCTAAATATTTACAAAGATAGATGTCTAAACACTTACAAAGATTCATGTCTAAACACTTACAAAGATACATGCCAAATCACTTATAAAGATACATGTCTAAACACTTACAAAGATACATGTCTAAACACTCACAAAGATACATGTCTAAACACTTACAAAGATATATAAATAAGAATAAAAATAGAAGCGCGTACTTTGGTGTGGATATTTTGGTTGTAACTTAAAGAGAAAAAAAATTCGAGATCACAAATACGACTCCATTTTTTTACCAATTTATCTTTAAAAAAGTAATGTTAAAAAGGTTTTGTCTGTCATGGAACCTAAAGCATATGATGCTAGTATCAAGATTAGAAATGAATTTTTACTGACAACGTATCTCAAACCCAATTTTAGGTTAGTCTTCATAGCTATCTCTCCTTTTATATTCATTTATTAGATTTTTTTTTACGTATTTAACAAGCATTAATCCATGTGAAACAGAATAAAGAATCATTTAGAAACATAGAATTAGTGGAAAGGACTTTTTTATATCTACATCATAATGAAACAATTTTTGCATATATATTGTTGTATCACAGAAAAAAAAATGACAGAGAAATTGATATTAATGAAATAGAGTTAAAAGGCTCTAACTTTCGTAATAAAACAATTCTAAATCCAATTTGAAACTTGAGAATAATAATGTGGGATTTTCTACCTCAAGGGAGATAATTATTAAATGCTAATTATTGAGTACTTCCTCTTGTATTTATTTATTTGCAATTAATTATGATATAGATTCAAAAAATATTTTGCGACTCGACATCGATCTTAATGGTTGCCAAAATGAATTATATGGGAATATTGCAAGAAGAAAGTCTCGTTATAATGCATAAACGGTTCCGCAACCAGTTTAAGATTGTAAAACTCTGAATTAAAACTATCCGCTTAAAAAATGACCTTCTTATGTCGCAATCTGTCCATAGTTGGGTTATTAACTACATCTTATTGCCATTTCTCTCTTACCAAGTTAAATTTTTCGTTTTTATGAACTCATTGTTACATCGTTTGGTAAAACAGCCTCAGATTTTTCCACTTCTGTTTACGATTTTATCCCACAACATCTGATCATTGCTTATTTAGTACATGTATACTTAATTTTTTGGACACAATTTTGATACTAATTTAAATAGCGACGGAAAACTTGTGCAAAAATTAACAACTTGAATTATGCCTCCTACAACATCGTTGGATCAGGCAATTTCTTCTTGCTATAAAACACTATATTGCCATTACCATTGGCTAAACACTGAGCAAGAGTCTGCATATCATCCTCGTAAGAGGGTCGATTCTACTTTATTATATCGACTCAAAATGTCAGACACAGATATTAATATGACCGTAAATGTTGAATTATCCAGTCAATAAATCATTTCTTTTGCCTTGTTACAATTAGCGACTGAATGTCAGCCTGAAAAAAAAAAAATGACTTGCGTCACTACATTCCTCTATAATAATAATAATAATTATCATTATCATTATTATTATTATTAACTTGCTGTCATTCAAACTCCAGTGGAAGACCATCAGCTAACGCTGGTGTGAAAAATTCTCAAAGGAGTGAAATAATAATAATAAAAAGATCGCTATAACCGACATTCCTCGACACTTGTTCAAAGTTTTCGGAGACCAAACAGTGGATGTTAGTGGAGCTAGATGGTGGGTAATGTGTTTCCTACAGTGGCAACAATGATGTGAGTGAAAAGCGACATTCAATACAGCTGTCAAACCAAGAAATGAAGACTGCCAGCATTAGTGCAGATGTTTACAAATGTTGCAGGCAAACTTTTGTTCAGTGCATCATCAATTGTGGTTACCACTTGGAAATATAGTATCTTGTAGCTGAAAACTTGTTCTATCCAACAAGTTTATCGGGCACCCTGTATCTGTTGTGGCTTATGTGAAAACATCATCATCATCATCATCATGTCGTGCCGCCAGCACGGATATCCCTGACCCTCTCTCGCCACTTCTCCCTATCATTCATCGCCTCCGGCAGGTCTTCAGCGTTACATCCTGTGTCCTCACATAGCTGCTGTATGTAAGTTCGGGCTGGTCGTCCTGCTTTTGCTTGGCCATATGTGGGGGTCCATAGGAGTACATCACTTACGAGCTCGTCCTTGCTTCTCCAGCAGTGTCCTGCGTGTCTGGTTCGTCTAACTTGTATATTTTTCGTGATGGGAGGCAAGTGGCCGTATAGTTTTTGGAGCACCTCTCCAATTTAAACTCGCTCAAGTAGCCGTCTACGCGTAGTAGGAGGTTAAGACTTTGATCACAGTTAATTATTATTGTGACGTTAGAGTTATCCTTTTGTACGGATGTTGACCTGGGAAATGTTGTGTACATCAGGGTAAAGTTTTCTGATACTGCTGAGTAACACAGTGTCAGACTGAATGATTGATCGGATGTAAATAGCTGCTATATTTACTGTACGTCTCACCAACCAGACGACTGCGACACAAGGCCCTTTTTAAAGGTAAGTCCAGGCACAGACGCGCCCATCGGCTCAAAAAATGCCTCGGGCCCCGTCGTCATTACCCGAAAAAGGTGCACCCCAGGCACGAGGCAATAAACCTAGCCCCTCCGGAGAGGGGTAGAGCCTGGGAGACGATTCCCAGAGGCTCGAGGAGCGCCGGTTTCAGCGCGTGTGACATGGATGCCGGGTTCCCATTACTCATGTCAGGCAGCCTTGACCGATGTAGCAAGACCATGCGACCAAGTCACACGAACCTATCCGTGCAGCGAGCAATGCAGCTGGCGTGTGACTCTAATAGCCAAGCACACTCGAGCCAAAGTCAGGTTGGCTTACCGCCGCACAATTTCAGGTAAAAATGATAGAGTAGTGAGCATGTTTTTAAGCAGCAGCAGCAGCAGCAGCAGCAGAAGCAGCCGCCGTGGCAGCAGCAGCCACGCCGTTTCAGATGTCATCACGGTGTGGAAAGGTGATAACACACATTGTGTCAATGTTAATATATATCCAAGGGTTGTTTTGAAAGACATCGCCAAAAGTTTGGTTATGATGGGTACCAGCATAAATTCTTGGACTATAGAACGTTGTTTAAATAGAAATGAATTGTATGGAAACCAACCACGACTAACTCTTCTTCACGAACCATGTCGCATTGTTTCTCTGTTTAATTTTGCCAAAACGTTCTTGAACAATGAAAATTGCTTTTGGGAACAAGTACTATGAACTGATAAAACAAAAAATGAGCTTTTTCGACATAATGATGTAGAGAAGAGTTAACGCAAGAAAGTTGAAGCTTTCCTTCCAAAGAACACAGTGCCAACATTAAAACACAGAGAATGCTCGATGGTGTTTTTGGCTTGTTTTGGCTCAAGCGGAACAGGACAATTAATTGCAACCAGAGGAATAATGAAATTTGAAGATTATATCAAAATACTGAATGAAAATATATAACTATCAGCGCAAACTCTTGATCGTTGTCAGCGATTTACTTTCCTGTAAGATAATGATCCCAAACATACGTCTAAATCAGAGACTACGTGGCCTCAGAAAAAGAAGATTACAGTTCTACAATGGCTTTCAAAGAGTCCTGACTTGAATCCTATGAAAAATCTATGGCACAAATTGAAAGGTCGAATAAATCGTCGGTCACTAAAAAGCCCTCTGGAATTAGAACGTCTAACCATTAGAGAATTGAAGAAATGTAATATAACTAAGGATTCTAATTAATTATCTTAGTTAATAATTTTATTTTAGTGATAAATTGTGTGCTAGGTAAAAACTTCGTAGTTGTAAGTTCGAGTTGGAAAAGTTAGAGCGAGCCGACCTTATTTTGCATTCGAGTGTCAGCTTCAATCAAAATATTAAGTTTACAGGTTTGTTTTGAAATCAACTATAAGCGAAATATTAAAGATAAACATCTGCGTGGATGTCAGCTGATATTAGCTATGACAGATTAGTAACAGATTAGTAAAGAGAATAATAATAAGGGAATATATGAGAAGATCTCTAAGAAGCAGAGTCAGTTCCACTCGAAGACTTAGTCACAGTCAGTTTAAGTTAGGCAGTTGGAGACGACGGAGGACAAGCTGCCTGGTTAGGGTGTGGCCAGGTCAGTGGGAAGAAGAATTGTCCAAGTCTGTCATTGTCCAATTTTTTCAATTTTTCATGCAGTACGAATAATTTTGTCTTTTCCTTTTTTGTCAAATTTTCTTATTATAATTAGAAAATTTAACTCATCCTTCTCAAAATTGAGTTTTATGCTATGACTATCAATATTCATATATTATATATATGAATTATTGATATAACGAAGATAAATTTGACATGCTAATTAGAATCTTTCACCTTTTATTAAGTAGAAGTCTCAATATCATATTTGACCAATGTTACTGTAGGAAGCGAACAGGTAACTGGATTGTCTGATTTAAAACTAAGCTGCATTAACTTTACCAGGATTTATAGAATTTCTGCTTTAATCCATCCATTTTTTTTTCATGAATTACGCTTTAATAGAAACATATTTTGAAATATTTTAATTATTTTTTAATATAAATATATTTCAAAGTCGAGGTTCTTATCCATTTTATAAATTCATAAAAGTTTTGTGCTAAAAATAAACTGAGTCTGTTATTGTTCCATAAAAGATATGTTGTCAAAAAAGTAAATGAAGGAAATATCTCTATTGACAACCGTTAAAAAGTTAATTTCCTTTCTTCAACAGAATATAGTTCATTGTTGCCAGAAGCCGTTAATCTTTAATTGAAATCTTGTTGTCAGAAGAAAATGAGCAAATACAGAAAAACAACAACAACCAAACAAGAAAAGAAATTGGCTCTCAGTGTTAACAAAATGAGTAATGGAGAATTTGTAGAAGTCACCTAGCACAAAATATGTTGTAACGGAAAAAAAGTTTCATGCAAAATGGTCACAAATTTAAACATACGGGAAAAGGCGTGTGTATTTGGGAAATGTACTTGTCTACACCAAAAATAACTACTAATGATATTATTTTGTAATTCATGATTAACCAAGGTACCCTGAGTAGTAGACAACCGCTGACAAACAACGAGGAACACGTACAAATAAAAATATAATCTTATACTTTTATTCTTCGACGATGACGATTGTGTGAAGCAGGAGAGACAAACCCATCCAAATAGCAGACTTTCTTTGCAAGTGTTTGCGATTGGTTGATAGATCCTGATAAACTTTTAAATCTTATATTTTTGGGATATTCTTTGATGCAACCTCAATATGCAAGCATTGCATCAATACAAGTCAGAAGAACATCCCACAATCTAACAATGTATTATTTGTTGGTACTGAATACCTTTTCTAACTACTTGTTCGTTTTCTTTGTTTCCTAACAAATAATAACGCAGTCACTTACGGACATCCTGGATCTCTCTATTAACTCTTCTTAAGTGAAATATTTCTATTGTGTAAGTTTGCATTAGAATGTTTAATAGACAATAAGACAATAAGATTCTTATCAGCAGTTTTTTTTTCTTTACTCAAAATTTATTTCCTGGCTTTGCTCAGAGTTTTAATTCTGTTCAGTTGCTTCTTAGTCTTCTTAATGAGTGTTGAACCAAATCTTTTGAATGCGTTTAGCATTTTACCACGTGGAATTGCAACTGTTGTGAAAAATAGGTATAGAAAGATCACATGTCTAAGAATATTGTCCATTATTTCTATAAAAGCCGAATAGTATCTGGTAACTGAAGCCAGAAAAAGTGTGAAGATTTCAGAGTTTTCTTTATTAAACATTAATTGATTCGATTTGGATAAATTTTGAGAAGGAAGATAATGTTCTCGATTTGCGTCAACCATATCTTTTTATAAGAGTATTTGGTTTCATGATTATCTGTATGACTTTGTATTGTTATTGTTACGATTCTAGATACGGCTCTTGTAACATTTCTTTTATGGTTCATCTACGTTATTATCGAAACAAAATATAAAACATGAAACTGAAAATTCCTATACATAATGATAAAAAACAAACAAACACACAAATAAAAAGGATCGATTAGTTTCAATTAAAATATAATTTGGGGCACAATTTCCCTGTTACACTTTATACAGTTCCTTTCCACTGAGACATTTTCCAACTCTCTGTAAGAAAATCAACAAAGCATATTTTATAACTAATTACAAACCAATTACCAACACAAACACGGGTGGAGGGTGTCCTCGTGGTGTAATGGTTAAAGTGATGGACTGCGGAATCGTAGTACGTGAGTTCGTACTCCAGTCGCGCTATTACGTTCACTTTCGGCCAAATACCCTTCGGAACGGTATGAACCCCCTTATCCTCCCAGCTATGGGTTAAATAGTATAACTACTGTTCTTCTAGGAGAATGACTTTGGCATTAAATAACCTACAAATGTTGATATGCCGTTAAACAAAGAAACCAAACAAACACGGGCACTTGGAGCTGATTTTAAATTCCTCTTAATTTTTTAAATCCCTTTTACAACCCAGCGGCATTTTTGTTTGTTGTCAACATAGCCACAAACAGAATGTACCACTTCATAATTTCTAAAAGTATATCGTATAAACAAGTATTTCACACACACACACACACACACAGATCCATTGCTAAGAAAACTTAAAAAAGGAACTCACTTCTAAAATGAAAAAGTAAATTTTTATATAACTCTTCTCAACAAACCTTTCATGTTTGTAACTTAGTATATCACATCTAAACTGTAACAAAAAAAAAAAAAAAGGAAAAAAGGGGAAATCTATTTTATTAATCATAAAAGAAACTTTTTTATATATATTTTTTATTCATTACTTATTTGTCATCTTATTACAAAAAACATAGTAATTTATTGTATATAAGTAAATATTTTTGTTTTCTTTAATTTTTTACACTGTTTCATCTAAAATATACAACAACGTTCATGAATAAATATACTCCTGACCATCTTTTTATTGTTATTTTCATAAAAGTTTAATCTTCTTCTAAACCAAAGATAATAGAGTCTTATAATTTCTTGCGGAACATTATACAATAAAAATAAGTATTATCAGATATTATCTATTAGCAAACCATTGAAAGTCTGCAACCTAAAACATGAATACGTTGCAGTCCAAAACTAAGTAATTTCTTATGCATATTTATGCAGTTTTTTTTCTAAGTTACTGCATTTTTGATTTAGATTATTAAGTTTTAACGTTGCAGAGTTTGGTAATAAATAATGTATAATGATACTCGTCTTTATTTCTACTAGAAATCTTGGTATCTTTGATTTAGACGAAAAATAACTCATGTGTGTGTGTGTGTGTGTGTGTGTGTGTGTGCATAAGCTGAATTGACAGAAAATTTGCACTGAAGTCTTTATCTTTAATGTCAATAAGAGAAAATTCCAATCGTCATGAATGTGAAATGAAAAACTGAATCAAAATAGTTGAAGCGAATAAAGTTTAACTCCTGGGATGGTTGTGTAATTATATCTATATCGACACGTTTCAGTACTATCTTTAACTAAATAATGTTTGTTGGATTTAGTTGCTTTTTTTTTTGCTTTGGTTTGCTTTGATTTATGGCACATCAACTATTGTAGGTTATTTAATGCCAAATCCATTTTTTATACTTTAAACAGTTCTATTTCAAACAATTCAATTAAACATATGTGCATAGTTTAAATGTCAAAAACGGTTCTATTTCAAGCAATTAAGTTTAGCATTAGTATACTGTTTAGTTCTATTTAACTCATAGATAGGACCCTATCAGGTACTATCACTCCGGGCCAGAGTGGACCTAGGAGTGATGGCAATAAAGGGGTACTCCACATTCCCCAAAGCTACTGCATTACTGGGGCCTCACAATCAGATTATTTAGTATCATATCAAGGTCACTCGTTGGGGAGAGTATTACTCCTCTGCAGAGATGCAATTAGTTTATTCTGCTGCCCTAGACTGGGCCAGGATGTTGCTGCAAAGATTTTAGTCAGGTGTTATATTTCCTAAACATACTAATTTCCATGAATACGTACGAGGTGTACTTATTTTTCGAATATACCTATTTTTGGTTACCGAATTCCAATGCTGTAGAGTTTGGTAATATATAATGCCTAATAATATCCGTTTTAATAGTCTAGAGTTCCACAAGAAATATTAAAATCCTATTATCTTTGTTTTAGGAGCAAAATTACCTCCTATAAAAAAATTAGTGTGGGTGTATTCATTTATTGGTGATACTGTGTTGATACGATATTGAATAAAGTAACAAAAACTCATCGCTTATATTAGCGTAAAGGACTTTCTTCTAACTTGTATTGTGACAAATAATCATGTTACCAGCATATAATATATATATATATATATATATATATATAGAGAGAGAGAGAGATAGAGAGAGAGAGAGAGAGATTTGGATTTCACTAATTCAAAATTTAACAATCATTTACATTGAAATATTTGTTTTTTGTTTTGACGTTAATAACATAAATTTTCGCCACCAATCTTTCCAATTTATCGAAATTTTGACAATATCAAAAAAAAAAAAAAAAAAAAAAAGACCAAAGACAAAGATAAACATGAATTCGCATTTTTATTCCAAATCGTCCGGAAAGTGTTTCACATAAATTTGATTATAATCAAGTAAAATTTCCAGTTAAAAGCAACAATTTTACTAAAAAAAAAAGAAAAAAGAAAAGTTATAAAAATATAAGTATTGTTAAATTGATTTAAATGAATATTCCAACTACTCATTATAAATCCATTTTTAAAATCAGAAATTGTTATTAGATACTTCCTGTATTCTTTCTAGTCTCTTCCCGGATACATTTCATTCCAATGAATATTCTAAAATATTGGCATGCAATTCAGTCAACATTTGGAACCACTGATTATCCATCGCAAGATGTAGTTATGCACAATGATAAAGTACGCAAAACTATCATACACCTATTGCATGTTATCATTTGATAACTTTATAACTAAAATTAAATTTACATGAGTAATAACTAAGTTGGAAAATCTTTCATAAAAAATTAATCTGATGTTCATTTAAAATTATATACTATAAGTCAATCCAATGATTGTAGACTTGACAATCAAACTTGTAAAGCTATCTATTCATACATTTTAGATTTCTATGAGAGAAGAATATTCTTCTGCAGCTTAAAAAGCTTCAACTGTCTGATGACAAATAATTATGTCAACAGCACATGACACATACACACACACCAATATATTTAAGAGAGAGACAGAGAGACAGAAACAGACAGAGAGACAGGGAGAGTGATTTTGATTTCACAAATTCAAATTTTAACAATCATTTACATTGAAATACTTGCTTTTTGTGATGACGTTAATAATATAAATTTTCGCAACCAACTTTTCCCATTTATCGAAATCTTGACAATATAAAAGAAAAAGAAAAAAAAAGAAAGACCAAAGATGAACAAGAATTAGCTCTTTTATTCCAAATCGCCCGGATAGTGTTTCACATAAATTTGATTTTAATCATTTCAATGTAATCATTTCATTCTATTAATAATTGCGTACGAAAACCTTCCATAAAAATTTCTTCTGATATTCATTTAAAATTATATACAATACGTCTTTTCAGTGATAGTAGACTTGACAAACAAACTTCATATATTTTAGATTTTAGACGAGGGAAGAATATCATTCTGTAGCTTATAAAGATTTAAAAGTTTGGATTCAGTTTTCCATTTCGTATTTTTGTGACTTGGGATTTTCTTTTATAGACATTAAAGACTTCGATACATTAAAGTGGAAATGATTCTGTCTCGTGTATATCCTAACTTAGAAAATGTTACAAAGAAACACTCACACTTCTGTTTCTCCTTTTAACTTTGCTCTTAATTAAACTTTTTATTATTATTAAATTGAAGCATATGATTGAGTCATGAACGAAAAGAATATCAGATGAAATTACTTAAAGAAATAGCAGATATAACAGTCTTAAAACCAATCGTATATAATTACCCATTGATACATTTTAGATATTTATTACAGAAGAATATCCTCGGATCACTTAAAAAATCTTTAACAAGATTGATCTTGTCTTTTACAACAGATTTATGGGAAATTAGTTTTTATTACTTATATTAAATATCAAATAAACAAAAAGAAAAGGTAAAGAAGCTTTCTCACATTAAGTACATTATAACACAGAAAACATTGATAAGGAACATCAAGCGATTATGGTAGTTTAATTGCTAATCTAATCTAATCTAATCTAATCTATATATATATATATATATATATATATCATATTTACCCAATCCCTCCGCTCGGGCAGGATATGACACAAGGTCAATTTTTAATTGTTCTTATATTGTTTGCTCTCTTCATATCATTTCATCTTCACAATTGCTTATAAATTATCGACTGGATTTAGATCAGGACTTGGTGGTACTATTTACCCAACCCCTCCGCTCGGGTAGGATATGACTGCCAAATCTTGAGAGATGATGGCCGTGTAAATTATAACTTTTGATTAATGAGTAATTCAACTTGTGAGAAATATGCAAGATGCGTAAGATGAGAAGGTTGCAAACATTGGATTATGATGACATACGCTTAAACGACAGTTGTGCTCCTCTCTGGGTCTACGTAGCTACAATCCAGTTACAAATATAACATGATATCTGGTGACTATGTTTGGCCCAGCGGTTAGAGTGTTCGCCAATGGCCCGGGAGACCTGGGTTCAATCCCAGGTCGAGTCATACCAAAGACTTTAAAAATGGAACTTGATACCACCTTGCTTAACACTCAGCATTATAAGGTACGGTTCAAGGGTAAAGTGGAGCAATCCTGGGAATGGAGTAGCGCCCTCCCCTACACCTTGGTGTAGTAGCTATCGAAAAGGGAGCCTTCGGGTCACCCTCGACTATGGTCGCTAACTTTACTTTACTTATGTTAGCTGCATATTTTATTTCTGAATACATTCTCTTAGATTTTTCCTGTCAAAGGATACCTTGAAGTTAGCAAAGGTTTGATGTCAGAGCTTCCTACTCCAGTTTTGATTTTGGAGTTAATTTCCTAAAAGGTTTCCTTCATTACAGCTTTGTCATTAGATTGGAGTCCTTTCTACCTACCTAACTACCTATATATATATATATATATATATAGGTAGGTAGAAAGGACTCCAATCTAATCTAATCTAATCTATATATATATATATATATATATCATATTTACCCAATCCCTCCGCTCGGGCAGGATATGACACAAGGTCAATTTTTAAGCGGAGTTTAACAGGTTTGAATTCATAGTTTTCCTTCTCCTAGACTAGTTGCCTAACCAAGGCTGAAGAACCTAGACTGTCCTACTATTTACCCATAGCTGGAGGGAGAATAATAGGATTCATACCTTCCCCAAGGGTATTAGTGCTATGTGAAATGCAATCGTCCAGGATTTGAACTCGAGTCGCCGTGTTCATTTCCCTACGACGATAACGACTACACCACGGGCACCTCCACAGGACTTGGTGGTAGCCATTCTATTATCTCCTCTCCTGTAAATCATGCTCACAGAATTGATTATGCGAAATGATTTTTTTTTACTTAGATTAAATACCAAATTAAAAAAAGAAGAAAAGGAAAAGAGAATTTTTTTACATGAAGTACGTTCTAACACAGAAAACATTGATAAGGAGCACCAAGGCCAATATTTTCCTTATTTTACTGAATTAAAACTTAGATGTGCAAGATGTTCCTCAGTTGAACATATTTTATCAAAGCTAAAATATACAAATTCCTTTGTAAAATACGTTTGGAATTTATTTAGAAAGTGCGTCAAATATTTTTTCTTCAAACATTCAACTCAGATAAGAAGATTTTGGAAACAAATGTTTTTCGTTGTTAAACAAATGGTTTCGGATTACGAATTAAAAGTCTTATCTTGATTTTTTACTTCGAAAGGTTTTCTATGATGATACAATCAAACATGAATGCATTTAGTAAATGGATTTGAAACGTCTGTAGACATAGAGTACCAGGACCCAATTGAGCAAATAACACAAAAATACATCACTCAACAAATGAAATTCCGTATTCAAATCTCTTTCTGAACAATAAAAAGAAATCAGTAGCTGATTAAATAGTACAAAAGGAATCTCATCGAAAGATATCTGAAAAGATTAAGAGAACGCAGCTCGTATTAAATGAGACATTCAATAAGACGTGTGCTCTTTATCTCTGATAAAACTATTAAAAGAAGGAAATCAAATTAATTACATCTATAAAAAGTTAACTCGGGGACAAACTGATTATTTCAATGCGTGTGCGCATGCGTCTAGTAAGAGGATTACGGAACTTAAAATCACTGACAAAAGAATCACATGTATACAGTAGATAACAAAGAAAGATGTGATGAGAATATTCATTTACTTAGGTTAGTTTAGGTATGGAACATCCAATGGAAATCAAACTTGATAATGGTCCCTGTTAGCCTGGCTTCCGAATCATTATACTTCAAGATATGTTCAAGATGAGAGTAGACTTAAATTTTTTTTAAAAGAAGCTCTTTAAGAATACATTGTCGCACAAACAGTCAACAAATAGTGAAAATAGCTTAACTTCAGTCATATACTCCAAAATAGGATTGACGTTATTATAAAATTTCGCAACCAATGTCCCTTTCATTGAAATTTTGACCACGTCAAAAAAAAAAAAAAAAAAAAAAGAACTGGTAAGATAAAAAATGTTCAAAAGATAAATTCAAATTCAGATAACCTATCAAATCACGTGATTTTTCCTTTGAACCAATTAGCGTTATGCAAACCCTAAAAAGGTTGCTTAACCATTTTCGTTCAAGTTTAGCATGTATACGACTTTCTATCGGACTCTACATTACAGTGCATCAACATTTCGCAATTTAACATTAATTGTTTTATATAACATTTCACTTTCTAAAGACGTTAACAGAACTTCACTTACAAATTTTTTACCAAAAGACACTCACTGTTATCTAATTACCTTGCAAGCATTTTTTTTATTCAAGATCACAAACTCAATAGATATCCTAAGAAATGCTGGTATTTTCTTGTATACAAATAATAATTATTAAATTTGCAAGCATTATCATCATTACTATGGTGAGGTCATGAAGGTGACAAATCACATTGGATGCTTAGCTCACCTGATACTCTCCGTGTGCTTACACGCTGGATTTGTCTCTATAGCTTTGATCACGACTTCGTAATCCTCAGTCTTAGGTCTGCCTGATCTTGTCTGATCATTTCACGGTTCTTGGAACCCGAGAAAAAATTCTTCAAGCATTTGGTTACTGTTCTGTGATTAATAGCACTTTCATCTTTCGCTCAACAATTGTTTTTTTTTTGTTGTTGTTGCTTTTGCAGTTTATCATCCAGTTCGAACTCGTAAAGCTTAAGTTTCCGAATTAGACTACGTTGCATGTTCATCTGTGCGACTTTTAAACCACATACGGAGTGAAGCAATGCACAACGTGTCAGCGCATTGCCATGATACTACCAAACACAATAGGTACGTCCAACCGCTTGAACGGCTTCTGTTACGTGATATACGCGTTGCAAATTAGCAAGTACTATCAAAATATTGTAAAATTTTTGGCTCATCTTTGTATTCATATTTTCATACAAGTCGTATCCTTTCCGTTGCTATACTTCTATTAAACATATTAACTTGTTGGGTATCACCCGCCTTTCTCCACACGATGAACTAGTCCATCTGTCATACATAGCAGTAGCTACTAATACCAGGGCAGACTAGAAGGTGAAGAGCAGCTTCTTATAGGAATAGTATTAGAGTGTTGAAGACTGAAGATCGCACTAGATCACCTTACTTGCTACCGTAATAACGGAAGCCAATACTATCGTTGGACTATATCTTTATTCTGTATTCACTATTCCTATGTTCTTATCTACTAATACTCTCTCTATTGTATATACTTTTTCCTGATAATATATGCCTATTTCCTCTCATATCGTGGTTTGTCCTTTATTTAATATTACAAACATTCACTATCCAGAACGCAACATAACTATAACGTTGCCTGTCAGACAGGACAAAGGAAGTTGACCCACCAAGACAATAAGTGCTAATAAGTTACCCAATTCAAATCGCAGAAAAGCTTACAAGATAAGTTTAAGAGCATTGGAATAAGAAAAAAAAAGAAGAAATCTAAAGTATTCTTGACGAACCGTGAACGCATTGGTTTCACCTTCACACAAAGCTGCAAGTACTGTATGGATTGAACTCACTATTCATTTCAGATGTTTGATTCTATCGTCTCTGAATGTAGTTTAACAATACAATTATTATAACATTATTATACGGGGGCATAATTTCTATCTTCGTTTCCTAATTACCGTACGATTAATGAAACATCTTATATTTATAGACAAAGAAAAATATTTACATTTTTGCATAGGGACTTATTTATTTACAGATATCTTTTCTATTTACACGCAAGAATTTTACCGAGACAGAAAAAAATTCCTATTTGTGTTTGTATATGTATATAGAATCTGCGATTGTTTCCCCTTTCCCCCTTTAAAATTATAATATATATTCACCATAAAAAAACAAGCATTTATACTTTTAAATCAATCGAGAGATAGACAGATAGATAAATACTGTAATGTATTCAATAATGTTGCTTGACAACGGAATGTCATGTTGTTACATGAGATCGGATATAATTGATGTAAACGCGCCTTGAGCGATGTAGAAGAATTTTCTTAAAAAAGCCAACAGAATATCACAGTTGGCCAACTTAAAAGCAGAAACAAAGGAAAAATTAATCTTCAGACGAAATGGGTTTGTTTTGAGGGTTGAAATAAAAGCGTATCACTTATTCGACCTATCTTGCATAACTTTATCCAATATTTCTAAAAAAGCAAAAGAAGTCCGACCGATCATAAACTGGGAAAATAAAATAAAATAATTTTATTACATTTTTAGATATTATATCTAATATACTTGAATTAGAACAATATTCTTAGTTCTTTCGTAACATAGATTATCCTAATAACTAGCTAGTTTCATAAATGGATATGAACAGACTGAAATACATATCCTGTCTGAAGTCATTAAGAAAATGATATAAACGTCAATAATTCAAATTTGGTTGGAAAAAAATTGTCAAATTTTAACCAAAAAAAATTACTCGTCATAATAAAACCTGAGTTAAAATTTATTGGTTGTATCAATATGTTTTATTGAAGGTATTGAAGTTATTTGATGTATTCTAAAAAAATGACGCCTGAAGTTATTAGGCAAAACCAAATGATCACCTTTTTCACCAAAAATTCATCAGCACCAATAATAGAACAAACACATATGATAAGTCTATTACATTTTAATGTAGTGACTCTTCTCAGTAACAGCTAGTAATCAATTATCCATTGATTTAGTTATTTTTTTTTACTCCAGGAGGTTTAATTTTCAAAATGGTAGTTTTAATTGCTTCCCGTAAGTCTGCTTTGTTCTTATATTGTTTTCTATTTTCATATAATTTCAAATTCACAATTTCCGAAAGGGTAGTTTTAATTGCTTTCCAGAAGTCTGCTTTGTTCTTATATTGTTTGCCTCTTTCAAATAATTTCATCTTCACGATTTCCGAAATAGTAGTTTTAATTGCTTTCCATAAGTCTGCTTTGTTTTTATATTGTTTGACGCTTTCATTTAATTTTATCTTCATAATTGCTTCTAAATTATCGATCAGATTCAGATCAGGACTTATTGGAGGCCATTATATTATCTCTGTAAATCTTTCATGCACAAAGAATTCACAGGTAAGATGAGATATATGAAGAGCACTTTGAAATTACGAGACTGGGACTTGAACCATGCAAACAAAAATTCATTGGCACTGTTCAGTTTAAATGGTTTAATAATGTTTTATTCGAGAATTTCATGCCATATCACAACACTACCGTTTCCTCGTTGCCTTCTTTTAGCCATACGTCTGTCTGAATTAAATAAAGTCCACCGTTTAGCTAATCCATCAGGTCTTTCAAATATCACTCGAAATTTGTCCATGAAAATTACTTTAGAAAAGTCAGTTTTCATGTATTTCTGGGCCCAAATTTGACGTTTTAAAATATTTGCTTAAGCGAGAGGAGGTTGCTTTGAAGATTTTTTTAGAAATCTAAATTCTCAAAATATTCAACACCTTTTGTTCTTCTTGACTTTCACTATTCTGGCCATTTCAAAAGCGCTCGTCTAAAGTAGTTTTTCTGTTATTACTCGCTTTAGTTTATGTTCATATCGAAGAATCAAGGTCTTATATATATATATATATATATATATATATATATATATATATATATATATATATAAGAAGTTGAAAATTTCTAGACATGAAGTGAAATATTTATTACAACGGCAGTTAGAAACTGGCGAAAATGTTTAGAAAAATACAGCTAGACCACCAAAAAGAACAACTGCTGCTGAGGCTAAATACTTGATTATTGATACATAGAAAAAAACAGCTCCAGAGTTGACAAGTGAACTTAATTCCTCATGACACCAACCAGTATCACTCTTAATTGTTACAGAAGGTGAATAAACAGAAAAGAATGTTTTGGACAAAAATAATAAGACTGAATATTGAAAGAGTGTCAAGATGTATTGTGGACAGATGAGTCAAAATTTGTAAGTTTTGGTAGTAAGAAGACCGTGTGTATGAAAAGAAAACATGGAAAAAACTCAATGACGTATATGTGGTTCTAACAGTAAAGCATAAATGTGGGTCTATTATGGTGTGGGGTATTTTGTGTAGATCTGAAAGAATTAACTCAGTTCAAGGGAATAATGAAAAAAGAAAAATGTCATTCAATTTTGCAAAACCAAAATGTTTACTGTGACGGCAAATTGTCTAAAATCCCTAAACGGGACTTTAGTTTTCGCACGTGTGAAGACGGGGCAGGTTGGCACTTGATCCCCTACAGAAATAAGTCCTGTTCAGAGTTCTTTTCTCAGGCAGATAAGAACTGGCATATTACGTGAGGGAATAATTTAGGGCCAGACTGGCCACCGCTGGCAAAGGGGTCCAAAATTTCACACTATCACACACCCACCAGGCCGCTAAACTTCTTCCCCTTCCGATAATAGAAGAATACGGGCCTATAGGTCTGAGTTGTAATAATATTAATATTGCTACCGTCGGCAACTCCGGTTTGACGTGTGATACTTTAGGAATTAATAGGACAGTTCTAAGCAAGATAATGTAAGGCGAATAGAAGCTGAAAGGAAAGCATGGAATAATAACATAGACCACATGGTAAAATGAAAATACATAAGTTCTTTACTACGGTTATATACATATATATGTTCAAAGTGTCAAAAATATATAATAGGATAGTCCATGAATATAAATGTCTTTTCCTGGCTTTTATCCTTTTTCAAATTGAGAGAGAGAAAGTGGTAAACAAAATTTGGGTGTAACGGAAAAATGTCCCAAAGTTACTTATCTTATTTTTTTGACGGGGTTCCACTGGAGAATTTCTCTTCTTTCACGGGCTAATAGACTTTGTACTGTTTTTAATGCTGGCTTGAGAGACTCAGGTCTCTCATGTCTCAGTCTTTTGTCTTTAGCCCGGAGTGAAAATGGCTGTCGTCCGTCTGCCACGAGACTTGTCCAAAAAAACTAACTTTTTTTGTATTTACTTCCGTTGAGGGGAAGGGAACCCCACTTCCGTTTGAGGCTCCCGCCAATCATTTGGCTTCATTTTTCTTTCCCCTTCCGATGTCCGGCGACCCAAGGTCACTTAAGTGCAAACATCTGTGTGACCCACATTCTCTCATAACGGTCACTTTTTGACTGCTAGATAATTTTAGTTCAACGGGGGAGAGAGTATCATTCCCACCTCCTCGTCTCCGTGAGCCATCACGTGACATTACGCATATTTGATAAAAAATAATCCCTTTCAAGACAATAATGGAAAACATGCAAAACATTCTTCTTAATTATGACAAAATTAACACATCAAAAAGAGAAAATAGAAAAAACTTTTTAAAGAAAATTATGATTTAGCCATCTGAATCTTCTGACGGACTCTTCTATTGAATTAGTTTGGGATGAATTAGAAGAAAACACCGAAAGAGTGAGCATTTTCAATGTTTTCGGAATGCATGGGAAGGTCTGCTATTAACTTGTTTTCCCAAAATCTTTGGAAAGAATGTTAAAAAAATATCCAATCAGTAATTAAGACAGTTGATGGCTTTATGGGCGCAAATAAAATACGATGCTGGTGTATATTTTTTTTTATAGTTTAGTACTTTTTTTTATCAAAATAAAAGCGAATACACTGTAGTCACTGAAATTTTATCTTTTACTTAAAAATGTAAAAATATCTTACATTAACATGATTTTTTAAAGAAATTCAGGGTGGCTCCAATATATATATATATATATTCAGGAGAGTCAGAAAAAATCTATCTAGGTTTTAGATGAAACCGAGGTAGATTTTTTCTGACTTGGCAAATATTCATATTTTCCTCTACTTAGTGTATTGGGCCCTCTTACGTTTAGCTGTCGGTGTTGTTGTTTTTTTTGCGGGGTAAGCATGGGTTATTGGTTGATCATTTTTAAATAGTACGTATGTTTTTAGTTTTTTTTTCTTTTTTATGGAGGTTTTTTTTCCTAAGATATCAGTTTGTACTGAAATGATAGATTGTGGTGAATCAGACAATATGATAGAAATATGTGGAAATTTGGATAAATCAACCATTTAAACTGATTCAGAGGCGCGATATTTCGTTCTTTTATTTCATTAAGAACTTTCTCAAACTGAAATTGTTTTCTGAGTTTTTCTATTTATAAGAAAATGAAAAACACGATAAGATGGCGGAGAGGATAAAGGTAGAGAAGGTTTGGAATCAAATGTATCAGGTTTCGTTAAAGAGTTTTGATTGTATGAAAGTGGAAATAATTTTAGAGAGCAGATGGAGAAGAAACAGGGAAAAAGGTGGAGGGAAAAGGGGTTTCGGCATGTCCAGTTTCGTCGAAAGATATTGACTATAATGTGGTGTCTAGGTGGGCAAGGGGCGAAAAAGAGGAAAGAAAAAATGATAAGGAAAGAATCACCAAAGGTAACGTGGCACTGGGGTAGAGAAAATGTCCCTTTTTTATCCGTTTTCAATATTTATATTGTTTTCCCGTAGAATGATGTTCGCCAGGTATGGTGAGTTCTGATAAAATCCTGGACGTTGTCTTATATGGTTTGCCTTGAAAATGACTGCAGATTCTGAAAGTCTACGGGATTTTTTGCAATGTACGGGTTTGTTTTGCATGGCATGGGAAAAACTGAAGGTGTGTTTGAGGTCTCACAAGTGAGAGAAAAAGTTGTTTCGATTATCATTTGTTTAGATTGATCGTTAGTGTTCGTAGATTTCCAAAACATTTCCATTAATTGAATTAACCAAATGAATAAATAGTGAAATGAATAAGGGATTTAAATGAAATTTACAGAATGATATAATGAACAATTTTTCATTCAAATAAATTCAATATATTTCCTAAATCAGTATATGGTTTAATCTATTTTCACATCCATATTTACAGCAAACACACACACACACACACACACACACACACACACACACACACACACACACACACACACATATATATATATATATGCTATTAATATCCAGTCCCTCGGCCCTCACCTGAGAATTAAATTTTTTCTCCTCGCCCACATATGAAATGTAATTCCACATTTGCTGTTATGCAACCTCGAGTCTAGCATGTAAAAAGTCATCTGATAAGACAGAGAGTATAATAATATCTCTGGCGAAATAAATTTATAATGACAACTTAACCAGGTTTGAGTTTCCTTCCAATTGCACTATATATATATATATATAATTTAAAAGGTTAAGATACAGTCTACACACACACACACACACACACACACACACACACACACACACACACACACACATATATATATATATATATATAAGCCGCTTATTAGACAATAGTATCGTAAAAGATTATTATTCAATCCAAGACCTTTTTATACAGACGATTATTAGGCAGATAATTGTAGACACCAGAAAGATACTTTATAATATGAATTGAAAATATAGTCTGTACATAACTGGAACAAAAATCATAAAATGAAAAAAAAGTACATTGAATAAAATAATACTGCGACTAGGAACTGGTACATCAAATATATTTAACAATTGATTATTATTTAATAATTGATGAATATGCAGACTTGACCAATATATTAACAAATACGGTTTTACATGGATTGTAACGATCGATAAGGAATAAACACATGAAAAATTTTCATTCAAATTCAGAGCTTTAAAACAGTATATTGCAAAAAAGAAAAAAACAACAACAAACAAACAAACAAACAAAAAAAAAACAAATAGAAGTACGTCAAAATTTCAGTGTAGGCTCGGTGGTGTAGAAGATAAAACAATCACTCAGTTGCTGCGTTCACTTATTGTGAACGCAGCAACTGGCCCAAACGGGATACAAAAATAGACACAACAGGAGGAATTAGGTGATCCACGGTGAATTGTGCGTGAAAGTGAAAATTCACCATACTAACAAATGGTATAAGAACTTTGAAATACACACAGATTCCTCCAATTAATACAAGAAGACTCTACCGAGTTTTAATTAACTAGAAGAAAAGAACCCATCATAGATTGGATTTTACTGATCCAGCAGACCACTAAGTTAAAGTGAAAGAAAGTGAAAAATCGGACAAATACTTGAACTTTGTCAGAGAACAGAAAAAGCTCTGGAACAAGTGATAGCGATATCGGTCGTATTTCGGGCCCTTAGAATGGTCCAGAAGAACCTGGAAAAGAGACCCGATGAACGGAAGATTAGAGGGATTATCAAAACCATTTAGATCACAACACTATTAAATAGTAGGTCAGACTAGGTTCTTCAGCCTTGGTGAGGCAACTAGTCTAGGAGAAGGAACACTCTGAATTCAAACCTGTTAAACTCTGCTTAAAAAATTTACCTTGTGTCATATCCTGCCCGAGCGGCGGTGTTGGTAAATATGATTAAATCAGCTAGGATACTAAGAAGAATTATGGAGACCTGAAGAGACTTGCTGTTACTTAGATTCCAGGGAGAACTCATCAAATAGAGGTGATGTGAAAAACACTACTAATGATAATTGTTTATAATCATTATCATTTGTTTTATGATTTCAAATATTCCTATCCGATACAAATAATTTTCAAACATTTCACTCATAGATCGGACTCTAACAGGTTCTACTATCCTAAGTCAGAGTAGAGCTGGGAATAATGACAACATATTACTCCCTACTCCCGAAAGTTTCAGAATTAGACCCTCCCCCTTAGATACAGATTAGTATCATATTCAAGATTTCTCCCTTCTGGTGGACATTCAAAGGCGTATTTTTAGCTTAGCTGACACTTCTACGACAGCATGAAACAACGTACCCCGGAAAAAAAGTAACCCTGTAGGTTCAGAAACCGGTCAGAGGGGTTTTATTAACCAGTGGAAAAAAAATCGATTTGAATTTTAGAAGAATAGAGAAATATATTACGAACGTGTATTGGTGTAATGGGTTTTGAAGGGTAGCGTAGATTTAACATTATGCTTTGTTTTATGAAAAGGGATGCTATTGTAAAAGCTAGGTTATTTTGATGAGAAAGGAATTTACGAAAAATTATGTTTTGTTTTGATGAGAAAGCAAATTTTTGTAGAAACTAAGTTATTTTGATGATAAAGGAATTTACGAAAAAAAAGGGTTCTCATATCAAGGTCACTTTTTATCGTTCAAAGCGACATTTTATCTAAATTTAGGATTAGGAATTCGAATATGGAATTTTGGAATTTATCCATTCCTAAACAATTCAATCAGTGGAGGGTTGAAATTTCTTTGAATTCAATCCAACCCCAACCCTAACTCAGTTGAGAATATACATAAATTGACAGTTTCGTCACACGTAAGCAGTAATAAGTAGAGAAAGAAAGCACAAAACCAAGCGAATCTGTGAAGCAGCTTCTTCGAAGCTCTGAGTTTTTGACTTTATACCAGACGGCCCAGAGTATAGGAAATAATGAAAACCGTCCAAAATACGATGCTGTGAAAAAACAAACATAACTCCCGATTAAGATTACCTTTTACCAGACTGCCTGAATAGAGAAATTGAGAAAGCCGTCCATAATACGACGCTGTAAGAAAGCCAACATAATCGCCATTGAAGATTGCCTTGTACTAAACTGCACTAAGTATAGAAAGTGAAAGATAGAAAATCCTTATACGTTAACCGGTGTCTGACAGAAATTTGCCACTTATGTAACATCTTTGAAAAAAAAAATTATTTAAGTATTGTTATTGCAAAGCCATGTTTCGTTCTCTGTTTCTTGGCATGAACTTTTTGTGCAGTCTTATTCGTTTACTCGCGGATCAGCGACTCCGAATAGCGTTTGACTTGTTTGGATCTTAAAAACATAAATTGAGCAGATAACGAATAATACGTTTTATCCAAAGATATATCCGACTAGCCGAATGTTCAGCAGATTGAAAGTGGAATCACCCTCATGTTTGGTGAGAGGCAACTGTGACCTGATTCAAGGCTCGACGGGTATTTATTTTTTATTCTCATTTCCAATGCGTGTCATTCCTTGCTGTTATAGAGGGAAATTCGAGTTCTGATTTTAAAAAAGCCAAAAGGAAAATATAAGGAGGATGAAGGATAATATTAGTCAAAATCAGAAATAAAAATTAACATATCCTTATCTTTTAGATAAATAAAAAATATAATTTCCATTTTACTCTTGAAAAGAACTGACGGTGATTAAAAGATTACAGGAAGAAAAATTTGGAAAATGTCTTCACAAGAATGAAGTAAGAATTTATAGAATTGTTAAAAGACAACCCCCCCCCAAAAAAAAACAAGCAAAAAGTATAACAAACATTGACTGTGGTCTCTCGAAGAGTTCGTTTAGAAGAGAGTTTACTGACTATATATATATATATATATATATATATATATATATATATATATATAAACATTACTCTTAACAAGATTTATATCAAATGATGGTTGTGAGATCAGACTTGGTTTCAGTCTGAAGTACCATTGCCACTGACCCAGGACACTCCATCAATATTTTGCGATACTATCAGACTTGTCATTTGGATTTTACTTGGAATAGAAGTGCCCCAACAAAATTGATATATTCCATTTTTTCCTTCTTTTTCCTTTCTTTTTTTAATCTCTTATTCTTTCGGTATATCGAGGTTGAAGTATTTATGAAACTGCAACATCTAATCTCGACATCAGTAAACTTTTTTTGTTATTTTGATTGGTACATTCCAACTTTTATGCGTTAAATCATCTTAGATTTTCTTCTCAAGAAATCGTAACTTACTCTATGTATAAGATTTAACTGATTCGAACACGATATAAGAATGCTAATCATTTAACACGACGCCAGAAACATGGGCTATCTTTTGATAAAGAATAGGACTAAAAAATATGAGGTAAATGACATTCATTTTGGTTTCTTGTTTGGAATTACTTGTTTAGAAAATTACGGTTTAATTGACAAATTTCATTTGTTCCCAAGTTCAAACTTACTGAGATTCCATGTATAATCTTTTAAAGACTATTGACTACCAAGGCAATGTATACATTACCAAAAAATTTCAATGTAATCAAACCCCAGAAAAAACCGCCAAATCATAACAAGATTTTTAAATGCTCTTTAAGAATCCAATTTGAAAATGAATTATAATTTTGAAGATTCTGTATTTGCTCTGAACATCGTTTTTCCATCATCCAAATTTTCAGTTAATTTTTAGGATTTACGGTCAAGTCACGCTAAAAGGACAAGTTCCTGCTGAGTTACATAGTTTAAGTAGTTGAACTTTTCCAAAACCTAGAAGGATGACCAAGGGAAACTTGCCCAATCGGCTGGAGCTGTAGAATACACCGACTACTTCTCTGCAGAGGGGGGGAGACTCTATAAACGAGTGTCCTGGATATGACACAATAGTGAGTTTCCAGTAATGCTGGAGATTTGCCATTGCTCCCAGGTCAACTCTGGTTGGGAGTAGTAGCACCTGGTACTTCAATTTGATTCATAGATTTGAGTCAAATTGAACTAAACCGTGTACTTATGTTAAACTGGATTGTTTAAAATAGAACTGCTTATATGTTAAGATGAATAGTTTGAAAAGAACTGTTTAGTATAGAAATGGATTTGGCATTAATGACCTACAATGGTTGATGTGCCATAAAACCAAACCAAACCAAACCAAACCAAACCATGCGAAACTGTAAACAATGTGAAGTCTATGTGCCAAATTAAGTACATATTAGTAACTTCTGAGAAGTTCAAATAGTTTAGATACCAGTAATTAAAAAAAGAAAATGGTTGCATCCTCTTTTTTTAAACACATGTAAGTTCAATAAATTCATAATCAGAAGCTTTAATAAGTTCATACACAAATTCTATTCCTTAAGTACGCAGGAATTTTTTATTACTCGACAAAAAAGTATCATTTTTAATAATCTTCATTAATCTCAGGTCAGTTGTAGCGTGGTATGCATTCTGATTTACCGTATGCAATGTGAGAATTGTATGAAGTGCTGAATTACTTGCTATCATTTCTTAAATCGATAATTGCCTTCGTCGGCAGTGAAACGCCACCAATAACTGGATCAATGAACTCCCGTCTCTGCTGATAAGAAATGTTATGGTAACGATCCAGACGGGAGTTGTCATCAACTGTAAAATGGGTTGGGATGTGGGGAATGAATGTTTAATTACAGTTGAACCTGTTTTACGAGGCAGCCATAGTCACTCGAGTTGTGGCTGAGCGTAGGGAAAAACACTTCAGTGACGATGTCGAAGTACTGAGAAATCATATATATCCCTGCCAGTGCTCAAGGACTTCGACCTGTTGCCTACCGGTAAATCTGGATTTATGGGAGAGAAAACGACCGATAAACGAGTTGTTACATTTTTTCTCGATGATGTAAGCACATATAAGGAGTTACTTGAAACAGTCGCATTTTTCTAAACAAACAACATAATTTTAATCTTATACGTTTCCCAGTAAGGCTACAAATATTTTATTATTTGGTTGAAGATTTACTTAATAAGAGGAAGTTTATACCTTACTACGGTAACCAATAGCAGAATGCCAAAAGTGTATGCACAAAGTGTTTAAAAAGATTTTAACAAATTTTGACTACTTGTATTTAAACTATTTTGAATGTAAAAATTATTAGAGTACACCTTCAGCGTTTTCTATCGAAATTTTCGGAAAGAGCTCATCAAATTTTCGAGTACATTATTAAGAACTTCAGTAGTTAACCACGATAGCCAGTTTCTTTTGATCTCAAAATTATCAGTTAAACGCAATTCTAATGTCTTGTTGCAAAGCTTTGATTGAAAAAATTCACATCAAATTTGTCTTAAACACTTTTTCAAGATTTATACGCAAAAATACTCTCTATATTATTTGTCATTTAAAAAGAATGTTACAGCTAAAACAATGCAAACGAATGGATTCTAGACAGAGACGAGTGAATGATGCAGCAATTACAACTACTAAATCCTGTTGTCTTTGAGTTGCCATATGGTTAATTTTCTAACAAAAAATATATGTGAGGGTAAAATATACCCTCTTATCCTTAGGGTTGGGTCGTTGATAAAGAATCTTGTTAATATATCCATCTTATTATCAACCTTTTAAGTGGCGCATGTAGTCACTTCTACTTGTGTGTGAGTGTGTGTGTGTGTGTGCACTAAAGAAATTTGTCCGTTTGTGTGTGCATTTCTTTAAGAATTCCAGCCAAACTTAAATCTCTTGAAACACTTCAACACAAATTACATGATGTTCACTTCCGGGTCATTTGAGATCTACGGACGTCATCAGATGCTAAAATATGCGATTTCTTGTTCAACGGAATAGAATAGAGACCTTGATATGAAGTACATCGTTTTTTTTTTTTACCTCACCAGGAACAGACGAAGTCAGATCCATGTTTTTCACATGGCCAGTTATATGATGAATGTTCAGGACTTTGTAAAGAAAAATGGCTCAATATATTGATAAAGGAGAAAGTACTTGATACAATTTGGCTCTCGGAAATTTTTACTATTTTTTCCATGTTTATAACTCTTCAGTTGTGTTTTATATCATGTTTATATTTTCATATTTCTGTGCCTATGCAATCACACACACACACACACACACACACACACACACACACCACACACACACACACACACACACACACATATATATATATATATATTCCATGACAATTATTCACTCTACTAGAAGATCCGAGAGAAATAATTGCTTGACATTATCTAGTACTTCAAAAGCGGAAAAATTTTTCATTGTTCAAAAGAAATTATATTGCGAGCTAATCCTATTTAGAATAAACTAGTAGTGTCAGTCAAATAATATCGAAATTAATTTTAGAAAACTACCCAATAAAGAAAATATTCGTTATGTTCAGGTCAACAAGAGCCACGAGATAAGTGTCTTCGTTTGATTATACAAAGAATTAAAAAAATGAATCGCAAATCGGCCGATGCGGTAGAGAGTGTCTAAATCAACTCAACAACGCCAATGCAGCGAAGGTGGATTATTATAACAAGAAGGTGGATTATTATTACAGACTAATCAAAAGAAACTCATTTCTTAAAGCAATCAACATTTAACAATGAATGTAAGTAAGTAAAGTTAGCGACCGTAGTCGGGGGCGACCAAAAGGCTCCTTTTTCAATAGCTACTACACCAAGGTGTAGGGGAGGGTGCTACTCCTTTTCCTGGATTGCTCCACTTTACCCTTGATACATACCTTATATCGTTGTGTTAAGCTAGGAGGTATCAAGTACCATTTTTAAAGTCTTTGGTATGACGCGACGTGGGATTGAATCCAGGTCTCCCAGACTATTGGCGAACACTAAGTGACTAAAATAAAATCATGGCGGCTTTGAAACATAGTCATCTCTCCTTCCTTGCCCTCTCATTTGAAAATAAAGAACGAAATAAATATGAAGTTTGTTTAGCTGAGAATAGCGCTTCTATTGTTTGTATTCAAGTACCAATCATTGGGAATTTTCGGTCCTGATGCCTTTGCTACATTGATGAATGAATGAATGAATGAGCATAACACTTGGTTGTAAATATATAACTCTCACTTTATTTTTCTCGTAAGGGTCGAAACTGGCGTAAGTGTGAGAGAGAGACAAGGAGACGAGGGACCCGGATACAGACTGGCTGAGGACTGCTATATTGGCCTTTAACTTCTCAACCAAGTCGATTCCATATTCAATGCCGCACTTGGCACTTCTGCTTCCTCAACGAGAGATTCTCAACCGGGGTCCGCTGTGGACCACTGCCCCCACCCACTCTGGGCACTCTCTGGCCTTAGTGTGTTTGTGACTGACCGTGACTCTGTCTCTCTGGATGGATGACCGTCTGACGTGGGTACCTGTGTACATATAATTTCCCAACGCATTCCGGGTTTCAATCCATGCGACCCTGCTCCGGCTGTCAACCCACGTGAGCTGCTTACACCCACGTATCACTGTCATCCTGTTTACACAGCTGGAATATGATGGCTCTATCAAATATGCAATATTTTAAGTAAATAGAAGTCTCAGTCGTTCAAAGCTTTGAATGTTGAGGTAAGTGATAAAAAATTCAATTCAGAAAAGTACATTGTCATATTTTTCGAAGTTCACTTCTGGTTATTCGATAAGACCAGTAGCAAATATTTTGTGCAAATATTTGGGTGAATCAAAAGTTTTGCCATATTTTAGACCGCAGCGCTCATATTACGTATTCGAAGCAGTTTCAGTCGTTGGGGTGCCTATTGTGGTTGGTAGTTTCGCAGAAGTGTGCTAACACGTTGTGCATTGCCTCTTTCAGTGAGTGATTTCAAAGCCGTACTGATGAACGCGTAGCGTAGTCTAATCCAAGAACATATACTTTATGAGATTGAACTGAGCCATAATGACGTAGAAGCCACTCAAGTATTTTTGAGCGGAAAGTTAAAGCACAACTGATTACAGTACAATTACCAGATGAAGAAATTTTTCTCGGTTGCAAAAACCTGTCTGATCAGACAAAGTCAGGTAGATTTAAAACTGTAGATTCCGAGGCCGTGCTTCAAGCCATCGAGGCAAAGAACTCAAAGAGTATCAAGTGACCTTGGCAGCGTTTCCCAGTCCAATGTGGTTCGTCACTTTCACGACCTCGGCAAAATCATCCGAAGTAGCTGAATTGTGTCTCAAGTTGATAAAAATTTGCAAAACTTTTGATTCCCCCTCCTGTTAATAATTCCATTTATTTTTGTAATGCCTGTAAACACATTCCTATATATATATATATATATATATATATATATATATATATATATATATATATATGTGTGTGTGTGTGTGTGTGTGTGCAAACAAATTTGATTCAATGTAAAAGACAAGGCCTTATAAATTATTATTATTTCAATGTTCTTGTTCTCATATTATAGGGAACGTATATAAGGATAAAAGGATTCAAACAATTTCCATGATCTTTTTATGTCCTGGTTCAAGCACTTTCAACAATTCTATGATCATTGTCAAGAACATAAAAGAAACATAAACATGATTGTCTTCGAATACTTGAGGCCTAAATCAGGAAAATAAGAAAACCCTCATTAAATAAGATATATCTTAGTTTGAAAACAACAAATTTCCTAGATTTAACAATAAAGAAGAAAAAAGGCACCGAAGACGGTTCAACATATCATTTTTTCGGAAGATAACAACATACATTTCTCATTCTTTTTATTTTTACAACTGCTAAGAATGGTCGAAAGTACTTTAAACCAGAGGAAAAGATTTTGTGAGTTCTTTGACAATGTTATTCCTATATACGTTTTTAGGGAAAATATTGAATAAAAATCTAAACAACGTTTCATATATATATATATATGTGTGTGTGTGTGTGTGTGTGTGTGTGTGTGTACGAGGATCATTAAATAAGTTTCCGGACATTTTTCGTATGGGCACTTTTATTAATAGTACACACATGAAACCCTAGTCCCCTTCGAAGTAATCTCCCTCGGCTACAATGGACTTGTTGTACCGTTCCAACAACTTCTAGAAGGTCCCATGGAAATCCTCTTGTGTGAGCGTGTCAATGACCTTCGTCACAGCCGCTTTCATCTCCTCAATTGTCTCAACGATAGCCTCTGAGCTTAGGGAATAACCAAAAGTTACAGGGAGCAAAGTCTGCACTATATGGAGGGTAAAGAACTGTCTTGATGCCCATCTTGGTCAAATAGTCTGTGATAAGGATGGAGTTGTGGACTGATGTATTGTCCTAGTGGAAATGCCACTGATCCAATTTGAAGAGTGCTGAACTCCCTTAAAACCGCAACATTGTAACCCTAACCCTAACCCTTTGACCTATCAACTCTGGTGTATTGACTTCCTTACTCCTCCCATACCTCTCATCATCTATCACATATGAACTAAATATACTCCAATTAATTGGAGTATATTTAGTTCATATATTTTCGTGGAGAGAGAGATACGCACTTATATTTCTTTCCATGATTCCATAATTAGCCTATGTGGTCGAAAAGACAATCATTGTGTCACTTTTGCCTCAAAAGTAAGAAAAAAAGATTCTGTACTATCAACCTATTTGGTTGTTCACAGGTTTTTAGAATCCATTTAGGTCACGAAAAAGTAGAGAAAACATTGAGTGCAGGTGACAGCTGATGTGAAGTTAATTTTCTCACCGATAACATCAAGACCGTATGGTGGCAGCCAATTTTCTTTCTGAACTTTGTCAGTTGGTAGTCAATAAGGATCAACCGTTGCAGTTCATATTAATTTTGACATTTTTTATGTCCTTCCATAAAAGTAGCGTTTCGCGAAGAAGTTGTAATTCGATTTCCAAAACTGATCAAAAATTCAGCTCGTACGCTTGGGATAGGGTTAACTAGTTTGGTTTGGTTTCATTGGGTTTTATGGCATATCAACCTTTGTAGGTTATCTAATTCCAAATCCTATTTACACATAAATATTAAACATATATGATTTGTTAACGCATTTTGTTGGTAACATTTTAAAAAGAGCCTGAGCTCATATTTTGCACCCAGTTAAATAGATTCAAGTATTTCTATTTACGACCAATAATTTGCCAGCACACGGCTAAATGGCCTTAAGTCATTGGCTAGTGGGTAGAGTGTTCGCCAATGGTCCGGGAGACCGGGGTTCAATCCCTGATAGAGTCATACCAAAGACTTAAAAATGGTACTTGATATTTCCTTGCTTAACACTCAGCATTATAAGGTACGTATCAAGGGTAAAGTGGAGAAATTCAGGGAAAGGATTAGCGCCCTCCCCTACACCTCGGTGTAGTAGCTATTGAAAAGGGGGCCTTCGGGTTGCCCTCGACTAAGGTCGCCAACTGCTACTACTACTATTACTATATCAGTCACAATTTAACATAAGTCATTTATTTACTCTTATAGTTTGTTGGTAATTTCATTTTTAGATTAGTTGGGACTAATTTGTTTGCACACTAGTATTGCTTTTGTTTCAAAAAAGTTAAATGGTTTCAGTTATTGCTATCTAAAAGTTAAAATTCTATTCAATATTAATCATTTGTTTTTACACTGTGAAGTGGTTTCGAGTATTGCTATTTAACACTAATTATTCTCACTATTTATTCATTTGCACAGTCAGATGGTTCCAAGTATTCCAATGTTATAAAACAATATTTTAATTTAGGCACACAGTTAAAGAGTTTCAAGTATTGCTATTTAACACGAATAATTCTAGTAAACATTACCCATTCGTTTACACACTGTTGAATGGTTTTCAGTATTGCTATGTATCCGTAACAATTCAATTAAACATCATTCATTGGTTTACACACATTTAAGTGACCGAACACTTCTGTTTCTAATAACTCAGTTTAACATCAGTCATTTCTTTGCACACAGTTTAATTAATGCTCTATTTGACCCATGAGATAAGACTCTATTTGATGGTACAACTTCGGGTCAGAGTGGACCTGGGTGCAATGGTAATGAAGAGGTACTTCACATTTTCAAAAGTTCCACAACTTGAGCCTCAGTGTCAGATGGTTCTGTGTAAAATCCAGGTACTCGTTGGGGTGGGGGTCTTACCTATCCGCAGAGATGCAGTCATTGTATTCTACATCCATAGCCAACTGGGATGCGTTTAAGAGTGATTTAGCTCATTCCGAAAATATTTAGAAATATGTAACTTGCATTTTTTTCAATTTTTCAATTCCGATGCCAATTTCTTTGATAATTAAAATAAGTTTTATTGGACTTTGATTTTTGAAAATAAAATTAACATCTGATATTTAGTTGATGAATGAAAATACCGGTAACAAAGGTCGATCTCTTTAAAAGAAGAAGTAAGTAAATAAAGTTGGTAACCGTAATCGAGGGTCACCCTGAGAATCCCTTTTCTCCAAGCGTTCTGATTCTTTCCAGAGTTGGTAGTTCGATTCCTTTTGTTGTTTCTCTTTTTCCACTTTTCATAATGAGCTTGGGGCATATATTAATGCCAAATTCCATTCCTATTTCCTGGCTGTATATTCTTATTTTTTGTATTAGGGTATCCAGTTCTTTTTTTATTTTTTGTAAATAGCTTGATATTATCCCTGTACATAAGGAAATCAATCTTTTCTTGGGATTTTCTAAATTTGCAGTCCCCTGTTCACTTCCTACGTCGGTAACTGAGTGGAATCATTAGTATACCGAATAGCTGTGGAGGTGAGTGTGTCTCCATGAAAGATGCCTTTTTGGATTTTTACCTTTTCACGAGTTTATCCTCTTGCTGTCAAGTCCTGTTTTCAATTTTTCATGCCTCTTGTGATAGTCTATGACTTTGTCGCATGTTTTTGACATTTTCAGATATTCTATTATCCAAGTCTGTTGGGCTATGACATAGACCTTTTTGTAGTTAAGTCATGCCATGGCTAAATTTTCCCGCTTTCTTTTTGCTTCCTTGTGGATGTGCTGTTCTATATATATAGTAGGTCATATATTCCTCTTCTTTCCTTACAGCATCCTTTCTGTTCTTTTGGATAAAAATCCACGGTATTAAAGCGAGGAATAGATTTCTTCTTTAATCTGTGAGGTCAGGATTTTACACATTATAAGTAAACATATTATGGGTCTATAGTTGCTATGGATAGTTCCTCTTTGGGGGTCTTTCTGGATCAGGGTAGTTTTGCCTTTGTCATTAATTCGAGTATACTTGCTTCTTTTAAGCATTTACCTAGTTGCAAAGCTAATATATTATAGATGGACGTGATTTGCCAAAACCAAAATCCATGCATACCCTCATGACCTGGGGTTTTCTAATTTGGTACTTTTTTGAGTATTGCTCTCAGAGAGTCTAGGTGTATGTTCGCTTCAGGGCTTGTTCGAGTTCTTACATTTCTTTTTACTTATAATCAATCCACTCGGTCTTTCGGTTATGCTCTTTCTGCTTTGTTTCCTTTGCATCCGGTTGTTGGTTTGTTCTTTTAGATTCTTTACTGACTTTTTTTGTTACTGTTTTGCTTGTATTACTTGACACTGTCCTGGTATCTTTTGAGAATCCCTTTTCCTGTTATTATCTTTTGGTTGTATTGCCTGCCGTTTTGTTTAAGTCTTTTCATTCCAACGTACTCTTGTGTGTTTTTCCTTCGTTTGTACTTTTGCTTGTTGCAGCAGTTTCTTTTTTTGCCCTTCTAGCCTCATTTCCCATCTAGTTTTTGCATTTCTGGTTGGGTTCTTTTTGCTCATGCGTAAGTTAACTCGTTTAGTTCAGTGATGTTATATGCTGGAATATTTTAATACTCTAATCCTTTAGGTTCTACCTTGCCTTTTTTTTCAGTCTTGATTTAGAGAAATGGTCATGCAGTCTTCTTTTCAGTTATGATTTTCTTTATCAACTTTACATGTCCAAGTCTTCCGGTGTTTGTTACTTAATATGTCCATACAATTGTTTTTCTACTAATTTTTCTTTTCAAGTTATTGTTGTTTTGTAGATCCTTCTGTTGCTTCTGTTGTTTTTAGTCGCTATAATCAGTCTTTCTTTGCTCTTTCTTATTTTGTCTTCGAGACGTCTTATCAAGGTATCGACTCTATCTTCAATGCTCGCGAGTCCTCTTCCTTCCTCTTTTCTTGACTCGTATAGTCTGTCTTTATCATCTCTGGGATGTAAATCTTTCTGCATCGTCATGAATTTTCTGGTTCTCTAGTCCATTTGTTGAAGTTCTTCGCTTGTCCACTTTAAGAATGGTCTCGAGTATCTTACAAGGGAGACAGTCCAAGTGTTTATATCTTTGATGAGATTTCTGCTACGTAGTTTGTTTTCGAGTAGTTTCTCGTTCTTCTGATGTATTCTTTTTTAAATTTTTTTCTATCATCTCTGCTTGTTTGAGGGAGTTCGCTTCCAATATTCCCATAATTTGTAAGTTTCCTTTTCTCCGAGCCTTCTGAATTTTTCTTGATTCGGTAGTTTTATTTCTTCCATCCTTTGTCGTTTTCCGTTTCTCATTATAAACATGGCACATTTTTCTATGCCAAATTCAATCTCTATATCGTCACTGTATATCGTCACTGCCTGTATTGAGGTTTCCAATTCTTTTTTCATCTTTGGGAAACAGTTTTATGTCGTTCAGATATATTAGCTGGTTGATTAGTAAGTTTGTATCCGCCTGTGCATTTCCTTAGTATATGATCTAGTGGCATCATCACTATTACAAATAGTAATGGTGATAGTGCATCTCTCTGGAAGATTCCTCCCTGGATTTTCACCTCAGTAAAGCTTCTTCTTCCTGTTGTCAGTTCCACTCTCCAGTTTTTCATGGTTTTCTCGATAAAATTTATGATTTCGCCGGATATCTTGTTCATTTTGAGGGACCATATGGTATATAGCTTTGAGAGACCATATCGTATGCATTTTTGTAGACAGTCTACGCTATGGCCTCATTTTTGTCTCATTTAGCACTCCTTGAGAATGTGTTGATCTATGTATTGTAGATTTCTTGAACCACTTGTTCTCTTGCAACATCCTTCCTGTTCCTCGAAGAACAATCCGCGGTTTATAAGCTAATAGTAAATCTCTTCCCTGATTTGTGTCGTTAGTATTTTCCACACAATCGATTAGCACGTTATGGGTTTGTAGTTGTTGGGAGCGCTTCCATTCTGGCTGTCTTTTTGGAATAGGGTGGTCTTTTCTTCGGTCATCTATTCCGATATGTCTGTTTCTTCAAAGTATCAATTCATTTCGATAGCCAGTCTGTTGTGGATGTTTGTTTCCTTATCATCTGGTTGTTGGTATGTCTTCATGCATTCTCCCTCTTCTTGCTGATTGAATTTTCTTTCGATATTTTGGAACGTCCTGTTTTGTCTATATTGTTTGATCCTGTCTTGGTATCTTTTTAATCAACTTTCTTACGCCAGGACATTCTGATTTATTTTCTCGCGTTATAGTGTTCGTTTTGCTTGTTTTATTGGCTTTTCTCTTTTCGTCCCAAAATTATCCAGCGTTTATATTCTGTCTTTATCATTTTTGCTTGTTGTTGTATATTCCTTATCTATGTTTCCAGTTTAATTTCCTATCAAGGTTGTGAGTGTCTGTTCATGTTCCTCTGGGGAACACCGATTTTAGCACATACTAATTTCGCTCCTGCATAGATTAGTTCGTTTAATTCTGTGTTATTGTTCGTAGCGATATTTGTTAATAAATACATAGTTTATTTTTTATTTTTACCTTGACTGTTTTCCAGTTTTGGTTTCTTAGCGATGGTAATGTAGTCTTTTTTTAAGACATAATCCTCTTTATAATCTCCATGTTCATTTTTTTTTCTTGTTTCAAGTGTTTGTCCTGTTGTCTTTGCGTGGGAGGTGTTTCAATTGTTATTTCTTTGCAATTCATTTCGGTTAGAGAGTTCTTGTTTTTCAGTCTTTAGTGTGTCGATTGTTTATTAGGGTCTTGTTGACTTGATTCCCTTTTTATTCGTTGGTATATTTCTAATATTTCAAGGTCAGAAAACCTCTTATTATCGTCTTAACTTGGTCAGCGAGTCTTTGGCTTGTGGTCTGAAATCTAGTGTATTCTTCCCAGATCTATATCATTATTTTTATACTCTCTTTGTGTATGGTGAAGTTCAAGTTTGTCGTCTTCCCTTGTCCATTTTCTGTATTGTTGTCTCTGATTTGAGTGATTGCTTTGGTCATCGTTCGTGTACCTAAAATAGAACAGCCAACCTTCGCAGGATGCTGATCGACTCCCCTATGTTGGTTATTTAGGAAGCTCCAGCCGATCATGACATCCAGTTGAGCTGAGTTATATTTCGATTTGTTATTTTTATCATGGGTAGACCATTGTGGCTATTCCAGACTCAGGGGTTGTTTAAAAACTGCGCACCTGTCACAGGTGTGACCAAGTACGCTTTAAGTAAGAGAAATCACAAGCGGTTCACAAAAACTTTCCTCGTAACTTAGATAAAGTTTACAGTGAACTTTTTCTACTTTACCGTATTACTGATATTTTGTTCTTTAATCCTTGAGTTATTCGGTGTCATACAGGTATTGTGAGTTTCCCCTAACCTTTAGGTGTTTTATATAATTTCGGTCACCCGGCTACCATTAAGTGATTTTGGTTGAAAAAGTTCGTCACTTGACGTCGAAGACGATCCTGACTACTCCCCTTGTTTATTTTTTACTCTTCACTTTCCACTCAGTCCCTCCCATCATACCTTCCAGCCACCACCACTTTCTCTCTGATGATTAGTCCCAATTTCTACCTTATTTCTACTCAGACACAAATATTGTACAGAAATCCTACAAAATATGACAAACATATTCAATGCACTTCGATAATTTAGTCTGAGACATTTACATATAGAATAAAAAAATTCATTCACGTTACCATTTTTCGTCTTCTTTGCTGGACGTTTCATCGAACATTCTCGCTGCTAGTAGGACGGTGTTGTTTTTCTTTGTTATCTTGTGCCGGGCTATTCGCGTCTATTTTCTTGGCATTTTTTGCTTTTTTTCTCTTCGGTTTTATTTCAAAAGTTCATCACTCGATTGACAACTCTATCCCAACTACTTCATTTTTTTTTATCATTATTGAGAGTTTTTCAAATCAGTTTTAGCTGATGGTTTTTCACTGGAGTCTGAGTGACAGCAAGTCTCCTCAAGTCTCCAGGACTCTTCTCAGTATTCTGGCCGTTTTCAATAATGCTGTCGTTTGGATGGTCTCCACTCGTCCTCCAACTTCCAAGTCCTACAGTCCCTTTAATAATCCTTTAGTTACTGTACCAAAAGCACCAATCACGATTGGTACAATTGTCACCTTCATGTTCCATAGTTTTTTCAATTCCCTAGCAAGGTCAAGGTACTTATCTTTCTTTTCACATTCTTTCAGTTTTATTCTGTGGTCATCCGGGACAGCAAAGTTTAAAATTTTTGCAAATTCTCTCTTTTTTTTTTTTTTTTGTTGATTATTATAAGGTCTGGTATTCTGGCCGAAATTAGGTGATCCGTTTGTATGTCAAAGTCCCATAGGAGTTTATGTGTGTCATTCTCCAGAACAGCTGCTGGGTTGTGCATCTTTGCGAGCATTTCCCACTGGTAGAAACTAGTGCTATTCGCTAAAATCTAAGTGGCAGGAAGTTTCTTCAATTATCGGAGGCTCTGTTATGTATTCTGGCTGATCTCAACAGTGTTTTGGTCTAGGCTGTCTCAAATTGTTTTTAGAATTTCTAGTTACCCCATTTTGTTTTCTAAGTTCTTAGAATCCTCTGATTATGTGTGATGCGACTGATATCATATTCCACAACTTTTTCTAACTCACTGACAAAGTTTAGATATTTCTCGAATTTTTCACTTCCATTAATTTTAACACTGTGGTCAACTGGAACGATGAAATCCACTAGTTAACCCCAAATTTTCTTTATGCTTATTATCGTAGAATGTGAGAGATATCACAGAAAAACAATATTTTGCGTATAAATATGAATATTTCAAGGAACGTCATTTAGAATATTAAGAATTAAAACTTGTAAAGGCTTTCACTAATTTTATGAATTCAGGAAATTTTTCTTTTGTGTGCCACTTAAAATCATGATCAAAAGTCGCTTACAGTTCTGTAAGTGTAGATGGCATGTGATACTAAATCAAAATGCTTCCTTTGCAGTATCTCTGAGGGGATTATTCTAAGAAATTAAGCAAAAATTGGTTTGTTTCTGAATATAAAGCACCTTTTTAATATATATATATATATATATATATATATATATATATATATATATATATATACTAATCTACTATCTACCAGCATTCATGGTTACCAGGAAAAAAGAAAAAAACCCGCCAGGAACAAGAGATAAAAATATCTCGAATCACCGCTCGGGGGAAAAAAGAAAAAATATCATAGGACAAAAAAAAAAAAGAAAAAAAAAAAGGCCAACTCTGTCACACCAGTTAAAAAAAAAAACAAGAGATATGCAGTCAGTTGGTCAAAAGAAAAATAAAACCCACCGTAAACACTACAATGCTACAATTACAAGAGTGCTCAACACGAGTGGAGCCAATTACAAAATTAACTTAAATCGTGAGTCGGAATTCTCCTGCTAAAGTTTCACATCAACGGATCATCAGGGAGTCTCGCACCTATATATATATATAGATAGATAGATAGATAGGAGTCTCGCATCTATATAGATAGATAGATAGAACATAGGATCACTATTTCTTTGTTAATATTCTGAAAAAAAGTTGCAATATTTTGCAATACAAAAAGCTATGGTTTAAGATACGTGTATAAAACATTTTTCAATTATCTCCCCTTAAGAAAAGAAAAAAAAAACGGAAAAAAATAAGAAACTGATATTTAATTTTACAACCTCATAACAATCTGCCTTTCTCTCTCTCTCTTTCTCTCTCTCTCTCTCTCTATCTATCTATCTATCTATCTATCTATCTATCTATCTTCCCTCTCTTTCTTACATAAATGTAAAAAATTATTGTATGCCTTTTTTTAAAACATGTGTAGTGAATCGATAGATAGAACAATACAATATCACGAGATGCAAATAAAGTTTTTAATCTTTATATTTTCTCTAATTCTTAAATTTTCTTTTGTTTTAGCCATGTATATATCTCTTGTTTTTATTTCTCACTCCTTTAACCAACTGAATCTTTTATAAGTAGGTATATATTTGTTTTGATATAAATTTAATAAGAATCTAACCGAAAATATAATAATCTAGTAAAATAAAGAATCCGTATATCGTAAATGTATACTGATGGTTTATTCAAATTACGTTTTACTAACATATCTTTTCAATTCACTGAAAGGGACTTATTATAAATAAAATAAAATAAATTCTTTTACGAATAGCTAAAAATGATAATTGCCAATTGTTCTGAGAATGGTTATTATCATTTGAAATTGAAATACGCAGTATCGTCAGCGTATTGCAGATTAAAGTTGACATAAACTAAATAAAAAAAAAATTAAAGAATCAATATATACAAGGAAATGAAAACGAAACTAATACAGTCAATACATTTCAAACGTTATACAAATGGCGTTTGAGGGAAAACAATAATTTGGCAAGATACAAAGTGTGTTAAAATGTATCTAGACTGAAGTTGAATTTACTAAAAAAGGAATGAATAATGAATGGAATTTATGCATTCAACATAATTATTTCTGCGGGTTTTTTTTTATTAGTGGAAACATCTCTGAATTCCTCTTTTGCTCTGAATCTATTGCATTGTATTTCTTTTAATCATATTTACCAACCCCTCTGTTCGGGCAGGATATGACACAAGGTCAATTTTTAAGTGGTGTTTAACAGGTTTGATTTCAGGGTTTTCCTTCTCCTAGACTAGTTGCTTCAATCAGGCTGAAGAACCTAGTCTATCCTACTATTTACCAATAGCTGGAGGGAGAATAATGGGATTCATACCTTTCTCAAGGGTATTAATGCTATGTGAAATGCTATCAGTCTCGTCCAGGATTTGAACTCGTTATCGCCGTATCCATTTCCTACTGTACCATACCCATGATACAGATATGCGAATTGTACATGGGATCTTCATATACTGATATAACATATATATATAACATATACATGGAACATAGGAATCTCGAAACACGAAAAACACTTACAACTTCTTAGTTCAGGTGCGAAACTTTTTATTACCTTTGAGTTTAAAGGTTCTTCGACATAAGGAGAGAGATACACATTCTTTCTATTCCGGCTTTTTTTTATCTGCCCCCCCCCATCTCGTGCGACACCCACCCCAGGCCTCCGCGAGCAAGCGAAAGTCAACCCTTCTCGTTCGGTGTCCAGTTCTCAACTCTACTAACTTTCTTCAAAATTCCCAAAATCCTCTGCGCGCTTACGGTGCGTTACGTCACCCGCACTCTGTAACCCCCGTTTCCCATCTGGGCAATTGTGACATCTCTGAGTGACACGTCAGCTCCGCGTGCGCGCGCAAACACCTGTGTTAATGTTGCATCTAAGTAACCCATGCACTGAGCCGAAAGGTTCTCAGCCTAACTAAACCCAAAGGCATAAAACGAAATCCCTCGGCCATTATATTACACTACGACGATAACCATTACACCACGTATTTCTTTTAATGTCTTCTGCGTCCTCATACGAACGTTTTAGATAAATATTAGGTTTGGTAAAACAATGAATCGATAAATGAATAAATAAACTAAAATAAAAGTAGCACAAACCTAGGCCAGGGCAGAATGGAGGCTACTGAATTTGCATAGTCCTGTGTTTCACCAAAAGATTTTAAAAGAATCGAGATTGTTTCATATTTTTTCAAAATGGTACCGACTCATTTAGACGAAATCATTCTATCATATAAATTGACCAATTGTTCACATTTATTCATTTAAATTTTGAACTTTAAGATTAAAAAGAATTTAAAATCCAGTCTCGTTACTTTTTGATCATACATCCTTGTTCAGTCATGACCTTGCATGCTAAATCAAAGTCAGTATCGACAAGGTTATTTAACTTTCCTTCTCAATTGCTGAAATACTTGCAAATCAATGGAAGTCCGCTGTTTCTAAAACATTCGGAAAATTATATGGCGTGACCGGATCGCTCATATGAATATTCTACACAAGGCAAATATTACCAACTTTAAACGTATGATTATCACACAAGTTCTAAAGAGGCTAAAACTATCCAGCTGGACCTTATACAGAGAGTTAAGAATGTACATGCAGTTATTGATAAAAGCAAAAGTGTTCCTAAGATCAACTAAATGCCATATTCAAGCAATGCAGCGACTAAACACTCATCTTGACGCTGTACTGACAATCAAGTTGCCAAATGTTTCAAGTTAATAGGAACCGACAACAGGAAATCTGTATCATATTTGAAGACATAAGAAGGAACCAGATGTGCCATCATCTCTTAGAGATGACTTCCTGAGTTCATCCTGGAGAAAACGCTGTACCTCTAAGTTTGGACTCAGAAACTCTTTAAGGAATCACGAATGATAAGCTCATATTTATCAATTGCAAAAAGAGAATTAAATAGAAATAAATTGAATGTTATCATCAATATCAATGGGCGAAAGTGACTTAGCAAACAAGAATTTTTATTCAAGGTAAAATCTAATACTATATTAGTATCGTATATTGTATATTAGTATTGCATATTGATGAATTTAATTCTATATTAGTACCGTATATTGTATATTAGTATTGTATATTGTACATTGGTTCTGAATATAGCATCTTATCTTGATTCTCAAACGAAGATTTATGAAGGCGCTCCTCGACTGATGCATGTACGCAGGTGGCTGATGAGGCTTATATGAGATAAGTAAGACCTGTCACAATAGCCACAAGAGAAGGTAGGAGAAAATGCTTGTCCTGTCGTCGTAGCGCAGCTTCTTTTTCTTTCACATTGACTCTGTGGATTCGTTGATGCCATTTTCTGTTAGCAGTCTGGACTGTCCACTGTTAGTGGTCAGTTTTCCAGGAGATGAGTGCCGTTTTAATATCTAACACAATAACACTGGTATATTTTGAAGGCCATCCTCCGGTAATGTAGCGACAAACTTAATCCACTTGGGACGCTGGTAGTTTACCTACTGTTAGGCAGCTAAATCATTCAAATCAACACGTACCTGATGCCTGAAATCTGCATGGAAATCGCAGACATTAGCGAAAGACATGACACTACTAACTCCTGTGAATTGCATTCTCAGTCCAAAATGTTGTATCTTTGTATTTGGGCTCAGAATCCATCTCAGAGTGCATGAAAAAAAAAAACTTATTTATATAAAATAAGAATACCAAATATGAAGAAAAGAATACATAATCATGATCAATCAACTGGAATCTAAAAATCAGTAGAAAAATGTTTCTGTTTTTTTTTTTATATTAATCAGGGGAATTAAAAAAAAGAAAAAAAAAATATATTGACTCTTCTATTGAATATCTCCGTTTTTTTGTATTTCTTTTGTTCATAATTATATCACATTTCTTGTATATTAATTCTAAAATATTTTATTGGATAAAAGTTTTAATTTATTGGATATTGTTTTAACATGAAACTAAACTTAAAATCGGAAGTTAGTGTTGAGATGCTCATAAGTTAATAGTTATATTAAAACAGATCATCGACTCCAAATAGGAAGATATCGTTCTGTAGATCTTGTTAAAAAAAAGCTTTAGTTTAAGACATTAAAAACAAGAAGAAAGGATATTCAGACTTAAAATTTCAAAGTTGCAAATCATCAGTAATAAGTAGCTATATGTTAAAGAAGGCACAAGTTGTATACAATATTTTAATAACATTCATTTAAAACTCACACAGGTATCTTGTATCGATCGGGTTTCAAATATGAACAAAAATTCTTTGTTAAACTTAAAGGATTTAGATTTTTATAAACTTGTTTTATATGTTATTAAACATACAGATTATTTTTTTATTCTAACGTAGATATATCTGTACAGTTGGATGCTTTTCAGCTGACAATGATGTGTTAAATTTTTAAGTAGAGTTTAATTTAAAAAATAAAAAAATATTTATTTTAGACAATATGTGTTGTATACTCATATAATACTGATGCATGCATAAACACAACCACACAATGAAGACAGGCTAAGACACTTCTTTTAGAAAAATATACCTCTCACTTTATTGAAAGGGTTCGAAAGGGTTGCTCAAGGTTTTACTGTGAGAGGGAGTTGGAGACCGAACAGAACTGCAACATATTGACCCCTACTCTTTTGGCTATAACTGCGTTTCTTTCCCGTTCTCCTGTGCTGCTCAACCGGAGGCCTGGGGGCCCACCCCGCTGGGTGCTGGCTTTCTCTACCGCATCTTGTCACCAACGGGTCTGGTCTCCAAACTCAATCGGGGGCCCCGAGGGCCCCTTCTGCCGGGTGCTGGCTTTCTCTACCACATCTTGTCTCCAACTAACTGACCTCCTGTCTTCACCGAGTTATATAATAGTTCAATCGCCCACTCAATATCTCCCCATAACTAGCCTTCGGAATGTGTCACTTCCGCCGTCCTTGAAATGGCATGTTTGATCGTCATCAAGCGGAAATAACTGTCATGCAGTTCACAGGTCACTCTCTTCCGGTGCATCAGTCTGTGACTGTACCGTGGGATTTTACCTTGTCCATATTGTCCGCCAAGCCCGCCTACGCGATTTCTTCCCATAACTGGCCATCGGAATGTGTCACTTCCGCGTCTTTGAAATGGCATGTTTGGCCGGGCCGAAGGTCAATATACAACATATGTACTGTTTTTTTTTTTTCAGTCTTTATTATCAATTCATGTGACCATCTTCAATGGAAAATGATTATTCTATGTATTGTAGACAAGATTATTATTTTAATCAACCAAAATCTTTTGAGGGATGCAAAGTAGAAGTTGATTCCCAATTGCCTTATTTATGTACGTGTTACACAACTTTTCCATATAGCAAAAATTTGAATTTCTATAAAATGACATTGTTCCGGTCATATAGTCTTGAAGGGACCAGGACTGAGGGTTTTTATGCATGCATTATTCTGGGATGCCTCTAGAAAAATTGGTAAAGATCAGTTGACATACTTTGGTGTTATTATAGATAGATAAACGATTAGGGATATGAAAAAGCACAATGGTTAGAAACGCTTCGGAAATGTTATATAAGTTTATATGGGTGGATAGTTAATTTTTTTAAAGATATTTGCGCGCAAAGGAATTTACATTTTGTCCGGTGTTATCTAACGACGTATTCCTTCCGTCGATTATAGAGCGCTTTGAAATTAGCCCGAGTCTTTTGAAAGCGAAAGGGCATAGATGTAAAGAGAACACTTTACATTTGTTTTTGGAAGAATAACGTATTCTTGATATTTGTCGTAGTTCCTGACATCAGTTAGATTGCTTTTGACGGCTTCCAATTAGGTGTCATTTGTACGTGTCGAAGAAGAGAGAATCAACCTCTTTGATTATTTAACGTGGATAAATCAGGAAAAGCCTCTTTGAGTTGTGTTCGAAGATAGGTACACTAGACCTCCGTATCTTACCATGATAATGGCTGCCGGGAGAACGAAAGCACTCGATGCCTAAGTTATACCATGCTGATTGCAAAATGACATATTTTTCGTATTTTTCTTTTCATGTAGTTCGGTTTCATTAACAATAACGACAGTTTCGTTCCCTTACGTGGAAGATGAAGAAAAAAGGTAGCTATTCAAAAATTTCTACACGTATTATTTATTACCAGCAATCGCAATTGGGAGGTTTGAAACAATTATCACAAGCCTAGCCTCAAAATCCCTGCCTTACAAGCCTAATCTTTGCCTTTTCTTGACTAGTGGGAATGTTCTCCTGAAGGGGAACAGTTGTTTATGCGTCTTAATAAGAATTTAGTTATCTATTAAAGAAACAGAAGTAATGACAATCTGTTAGGGAAAGAAGACCAATGACAATTTAATCGGTTAGTCAAATAAAATTCTACTTTACCTTTAGAGACGATAAACCGCTGTAACAGGAATTGATGAATACAAATTTGCTCACTTTTTAATTACAAATGTTCGTATATTTGGATGGAATCTTGTTGTTAATGAATTAAGGATAGGAGAATAAAAACTATATTGTGAAGAATGCAACTTGGAAACATGACTTATTTTAACACAACTAAATTGATAGATACGAAGAGAATGACAGTCTGATAGATAGATCTATCTATCTATCTATCTATCTAATTCACACACACACACACACACACACACACACACACACACACACACACACACACACACACACACACATATATATATATATATATATATATATATATAAGTTAGCGACTGTTGTCGAGGGGAACCCGAAGGCTCCCTTTTCAGTAGCTACAACACCCAGGTGTAGGGGAGGGCGCTACTCCTTTCCCTGGATTTCAGTCCATTCGTATATATCTATATCTTCATACATATATATTTCTATCTACTTTATGCATGTACATATATGTATGTATGTATGTATGTATGTACAAAGCACCAAGTTCCGTTGAAAATATGTTCAGAATGTTTAAATAAAAATTTAAGACTGAAAAGCGTGGCTTTAGTTAAAGGATGAATTTATTTTCAAATATACGACAATTATAAACGAAGAACTAAATAAAAAAACACAAGAAGGATGCACTTGACGCTTTTTATACCTTTGTTGATTAAAATGTTTGAATCTGTGAAATTATAGGAAACATTCCGAATAGTTTTTTTTTAAATGTTATTAAAGCGGGGATGAAATTACATTGGATAAATTGGCTGTGAATTTTGTATTAAATATTTAAACACCTTTAATAAATATACTTTTTATAAAAATACCGACCAAGCCAGCCACATCTTTTCCATGTTTAGGCATATTAGATATAAACAGGAACTTAATTTTTAAAGTATATATCAAATGTAACAGTTTAATCGGAATTAAGAGATGCACACAAAGAAAGTTAATGCTAATTGATTGTTTAACACTAAATAGGCGAGTGAAAATGAGAAACTTGCTGCGCAAATTATTTGTTGATTAGGTAAAAGAAATATAGACAACATTGGAAATGAATGGATGTGCGTTTTACATGAAATAAAAATCAAATTGAAAATGTAATGTCATTTTAGCCTGCAGTGATAGTGGGAGAATTCTAAAATGTTTTATTTCTCATGAAAAACTGATTAGCAGTTTCTAACAAATAAAAATAAAAACAATTCAAATGAAGTAAATATGTAAATGGGTTTTTAGAGAAATTTGTAAACAAATCTTTGAAAATGCGTCGTTTTTAAAGAGCTGATTCCGAATGTGACATATTCAAAAATGCATTTTGATTTGTCATCGATCATTTTAGAATATATTTCCACTAAATATTTGAAGAAAAAATTGCTTTGTATTTGCTTAATTTCAGTCGATTTGATTTATTATTGAGAGTAAAACTGCTCAAGCTGAAAATATATAAAATTATTTGTACTAAAAACAGACTGGGAGGGATTCCCCGTGGCGTAATGGCTAACATGCTCAATTTTGACATCGTAGTGAGTTCGATCTCGAGTTGTGCTATTACGTTCACTTTTGGACAAATATCCTTTGGAAAGGTATGAACTCCGTTACCCTCCCTGGTGTTGGTTAAATAGTACCACTACTGTTCTTCTACATCAATGGCTTTGGATTTAAACAACCAATGAAGGTTGATATGCCATTAAACAAAGAAAGCAAAACAAACCAAACCAAACCAAAACAGAATGTGTGAAGTAATTACCACTAAAACCATTTTACCGTAAGCCTGATTATTCGGTCCTAGGGAGATTAATGGTAAATAAAAGCTCACTGTTAGCTGTGCAAATGCTCCGATGAATAACAACAAAATAAATAAATGAATACAATCAAAAATAAATAAGTGAAAAAATAATAGTTGAAGTGGCATTGCCAGACTTAAATACCACTTGGGAAACTTGTTAGAAACGTCAAGGGTACACTTTAAAAATATTAGTAAGGCTTTTAAGTAACACGTTAACATTTTCCATCCGGATGATAAACGCTAAGATATTGACACTTACTGGTCATCAAATCATTTATAGATCGTAAAAATAAACAGAACTTCTTTATCACTAAACCTCGGATCATGACGGTCGATTTCTGGTTTAATTGAAAAAAGGTTTTCTAAAATTATTTTAGTACGAGGGTTACAGAAAAATTCTTGGCCTGTCCAAGAGAGGAATGATCAAGGGTCATGGAAAAGACGCTAGAACACACGTTTATCTTGCATTTCAACACACTGGGCAAATCGTTTCTCCAATTTCTTTCCCTTTAAAACTATAGTCAATTTCCTTCTTTGTTGGACCGAAAACTTTTCATCATTTCCCCCATATATTTCGAAAAGGCATGTATCCTACTTTTTTAAACACTACTCAGCAATAAGTAAAATGGAAGAGCAACGAATCTAAAGATGGAAAACTCTGAAATCAAACTCCCTTGGAAAAAATATTGTGTTTGTGTGGTTCCTTACTCTTTATTCCTTACAGAACCAATTTTGAAAGTGGAACGAAAAAGAGGTTAATTGGATAAGAACACGTTAAAAGGCACCGAACGTCTGCTTGTCTGTGGTTATAGGAACCCCCCTCAAAAGGTTCTATTTGCTGTGTACATCAGTGATGGGTCCTGTAAAATATGCTGACGCAAGCAAATAAGACTGTTATAATCTTAAATGAAAATAAATATTTTTTTATCTATTTCACATATAAAAAAGAAGTGTTAGTTGTTTATAATAATTAATTTCTGAGCAAAACTTTCAAAGAAATTTAACAGATTTGAAAAAAGCTTAATTCATTGAAATAGAATAATTTCTATTTGCATAATTAAATTGATTTAAGTCAATGTTATCATTCTAGGACTATGATAATAAGTAATAAATTTTACTGAAACAAAGTAAGTAAATAATTAGTATATCTATTGTAGACAAGAAATATCAAAAGAAATGCGTATTGGCTTACCAAGTCTGAATTTCAAACTTTTACCCATTTTCAATCCTTGTGTCATATTATCAAAAGAAAATACTTTAAACTGAATTCTTCTCATCAGAATCCCAAAGGTGAATATCTGCTAATAAATTTTAAGTATTCCTTACAATAGGTATAAATTTACGTAACGAAACTAGATAATATGTTAAACTTAATCAACAATTTTTTGTACGGGATAATTTTTGTAGGGTGAGTAATACAGGTATTTCTTCCAATGAATAGACGCCACTGCTGCACATTTAAAGAAAAAAAAAGACATTTGATACGTTTTGCCTTCAGTAAGTTTCCAGACTTTTTTTGTACAGGCATTTTAAATTGTCGTAGACTCTTGAAAATTATATATGTTGTTGCTATACATCTTATGAGATGACTGACAAATTTTTATGATTTCAGGTTCAAAGGAACAGCTACAAAAGGAATTGGAATACAACCTACTAAAGCCTGATTGTCACAGCTGGTGAATTTTAAAAATGCAATCTGGACGTGAGGACACTTTAGAAAGATTATATGCAAAAAAATTCTGTTTTAAACTTGAAAAAAAAATACCACAGAAACGTATGGAATGCTTCAGACTGCTTTTCGACCATCTTGCATGAATAGAGCATCAGTTTTTGAGTGGCATAAGAGATTCAAGGAAGGCAGGGAGTTTGTGAGGGATGATGAGAGGTGTGGGAGGAGTAGGAAAGTCTATAGACCAGAGTTGATTGGCCAAAGGGTTAGGGTTAGGGTTACTATGTTGAGGTTTTAAGGGAGTTCAGGAAGAAATTCCGTCGGAAGAGGCCAACACTCTTCGAATCGGGTCAGTAGCATTTCCACCAGGACAATGTACCAGTCCACAACTCCATCCTTGTCATAGACTATTTGACCAAGATGAACATCAAGACAGTTCCACACCCTCCTTATAGTCCAGACCTTGCTCCCTGTGACTTTTGGTTTTTCCCTAAGCTCAGAGGCTGTCGTTGAGACAATTGAGGAGATGAAAGAGGCTGTGACGAAGGTCATTGACACGCTCACACAAAAAGACTTCCATGGTGCCTTCCAGAAGTTGTTGGAACGGTACAACAAGTGCATTGCAGCCAGGGGAGATTACTTCGAAGGGGACTAGAATTTCATGTGTAAACTATCAATAAAAGTGCCCATACGAAAAAAAGTCTGGAAACTTATTTAATGATCCCCGAAAGTTTGAAATAAACATTAAAAACATTTTATGATGAATTTATCAGCCCGTTAATTTCTAATATATGAATATCTTATATTGAAACACTGCAAAGTTATAATTTCATTTAGCTTACAAATAAAATAAACTGCTAAAATTCAAGCTTTAATCCAACTATCAATAGTCTTCTTTTTTTCATTTTGCACAAGACTCTTTCTGTATTCTATTCCATAGAAATCGATAAACAAGAATTTCAGTTTGTCTTCTTTATACAATTCTCTTTCCCATTATTTATTTCATAGACCCGTTTACCATATTTTACGCTTTGTTAACTCGTATCTATCCTTGCGAGAGATGCTCACATAATGACCTTTTGCTGTAACATTTTCAAAAAACAATATTTTGCTCTGACTGAAGGTCAAGCCTCAAACATCAAACATACTTGATCCCCACACACATATTTACCGATTTCACTCAGCGTGCTATCTAATACGGCAGTTTATACAGTAGATTCTTCAAACATGGAAACACCATTTATGAGAAAACGAAGTGTCATTAAAGCAGAAAAGAGTTTATGTTTCTTTTATTTCATACAATTTTATTAGGGTGCATCAAACGTATTTTCACTTTCGCTGACCATAAATTCCAAGCATTAGAACTTCGCTATAATTATTATTATCATAATACTCCTAGCAAGTTTTTCAGACTAGTCTTAGCTGATGGCATTTCACTAGAGTCGGAGTGACAGCAGGTGATCTTAGGTCTCCAGAACTCTACAAAGAATTTTGGCCGATCATAACAGTACTGTAGTTTGGATAGTATAGATTTGTCCTCCGATTTCCAACACTTCAAACCCACTTTCCAACCCTTTGGCATATATATATATATATATATATATATATTGGTCATCCAACACTGGCACGCCCATGTAAAGAGGTCCATAGGAGAAAGTCGCTTATGAGTTCGTCCCCACTTCTCCAGCAGTGTCTTGTTCGTCTTATTTGGATAGTTTTTTAGATGGGAGGTTGGTGGCCGTACAGCTGTTGTTTTACGGGATGTTGCTCTCAAGATTTGTTCAATATAGCTCATAGCATTTTTGTGCAATGCCCGTCTAGCTTTTTTTTATACGATTAGTCAACGTCCATTTGGTGCATCCATAGAGTGGAATTGACACAACGACTGCTTGGATAAACAGCGTTTATTTCATCGGATAAGTATGACTTCTATATGATCCATAACCCCTCGATAGCAGTCCATGCATATTTCGAAATAAAACTCATTTTTGCATTTTATTTTTCATTACCAATCTGGTACTTTTTAATATTCACCAGTAAGCGATAATTTTATTTTGAGCTTTTCAAATTAAATTGCTATTTCATTCAAGAAAAGCCTTTTCCTCGCTGAGCGAGTTCGTGAACTTAATCTTTGAAATCAAAGCTTCAATCTAAAAATTTGACATATGGTTAGGGCCAAGAATACGTCAACTGTATCCCCTGAATAGATGTAATACCCTCCCACAAAAGCGTATTGTAGAGCCATTCCTTTATTGCCATTATTCCCTGGTCCACCCAGACACAGAGTGATTGTACCTGTTATAGACTCTTTTATGGGCAAAAAAGATCCGTTTGAGCTAGATTTATAGTGTAACGCTATAGCATCATGTCAAAAGTTTAAACACAATACAATACAAAAAGACTTTGTTAGTTTCAGGATACAAAAGTTTATTGCTACTAGATAGATAAGAGGAAATTCATCAACTGATTTAGACAGACAGAGACTATAAACCGTGGGACATTCACAGTCATTATCGGTCACCGTTATCCGCATGTTCCACAATTTTCTCAGTTTTCGGACAAGGTCTTTGTACTTGTCTCTTTTTTTTTTGTTTCTTTGTTTATAAGTCTGTGGTTCCCAGGAACGACGAAATCCACTAGTTCTCTTTTTTGTTAATCATCACTTGGTTTGGTCGTCTGGCCAAAATTAGATAATTCGTTTGTTTCTCAAAATCTTAGAGAATTTAATGCGTCTCATTCTATAGAATGTATTCTGGGTTGTGCATATGCAATATGGAAGAATATGGTCCCATTTCAAACTCTTGCATAATTTCCAGTAGATCATCTTACCACCCAGTCATGCCTAGTCTTCTACTCCTTTTGTGCTAGTTTGCTGTATCCGCTTACTATGTGATAAATCGTTTCATCTCTTTCCCTACATAACCTACACTGACTATTCTGTTGCGTATTATCGGTTTTTGCTTTTATATAATTGGTCCTTATGGTGTTGTTTTGTGCTGCTATTAGAAGAGATCCACTTTCGCTCTTGAGATTTCCCACGTCCAGGTTTTCTCATGTGCAATCTCACCAGTTTGTTCCTTGAAATATCTATACGGTTGCTTTTCTACGCGTATCTATTTCCTAGTTTTTATAGTTGTTGTGTCTGTTTTTATGTTCCCAAAGTTGTCATTGGCTTCTTTTAAATTAGTCCACGAATTTTTATATTGATTTAATTCAATTCTCAATGCTTGTGAGTCATCTTCCATGTTTCTTTTCTTGACACATTCAGTCTGTCTATATTATCTTTTGGAGGTAAAACCTAGTGCAAAATCACCAGCTTTATTGTCTGGGATTCATTTCTTTAAGTTCCTCCCTTATTCATTTGAAGAGAGGTTTTGGATATCTCTAACATGCAGGAATTTCCAGGAGTTTATCTCTTTGATGAGATTTCTGTTGCAGAGCTCGGTCTCGAGAATTATTTTTTTTTTTTTTAGGTACTCTTCTCTTATTTTTCCGCTTCTTTAACTATGTCTGCTTCTAATATTCCCAAGTACTTGTACTTTTCCTTTTCTTTGAGCGTTCAGATTCGGCATTTCTATTCCTTCCACTGTTTGTTTTTTCTAATTCATTATGAGCATTGCATATTTTTCTTTGTCATATTCTATTCCTTTATCCTAGATGTATTTTCTGATGGTTTGTTGCAGTTACTTTGTTCTTCTAGTCTTATTTCCCGTCTAGGTTTTGTATTTCGGTTCGGATTCCTGAGGGGAATTTCTTATTTCATCACCGACTAGTTTTATTCCTCAATAGATTTTTTTTAATCCAGGGATATTGTATTTTAGGATATATTGCAATAATCAATTTAGTTTTTTGGTCTCTACCTTGACTTTTTTCCCGTATTGATATTTGAAGGATAATACAGTAGTCTTCTCTTCATTCGTGATTTTTCATGTGTAGTATCATCATCATCATCATGTCGTGCTGGTAGCACGGATATCCCTGACCCTCTCTCGCCACTTTTCCCTATCTGGCAGGTCTTCTGGACTACATCCCGTATCCTCACATAGTTGCTGAATGTATGTTCGTGCTGGTCGTCCTGCTTTTGCTCGGCCATATGTGGGGGTCCATAAGAGTACATCACTTATGAGTTCGTCCCTGCTTCGTCTGGTTCGTCTAACTTGAATTGTTTTCGTGATAGGAGGCAGGTGGCCGTACAGTTGGTGTCTTGTGGGGTGTTGCCGCCAGGACTTGTTCAACATTGCTCGCAGTATTCTTGTGTAATTGCCGTCTAGCTTCTTCTCCAGCCGTTTTGTTAGCGTCCATGTAGTGCATCCATATAGCAGTATCGATGCAACCGCTGCCTGGAAGAAACTGCGTTTCATTTTATTGGTTAGGTCTGATTTCCATATAATCGATAGCCTATTGATAGCTGTCCATGCCTTCGTTAACCTCGTGTCGATGTCCTTTTCGGCTGATGAGTCGTAGGTAAGTGAATTTATCTACTAGTTTAAGAGGGGTTCTGTCTAGAGTGGAGATGTCACCCGTTTGATTATAGCACATATATTCCGTTTTGTGTGGATTGACATAGAGGCCTATGCCTGCGGCTGCTCGACCCAGCGTTTTAATATTATTTGTGGTCCTGTCGCTGGTGAGACCTGGTACTCTTCCAAGAAAAACGACATGACAGTGGACCACAAAAATATTCACGCCTTTATAATTGCTAAGTTTTAAGTTAGTAAAAATCCAACTGACAATTTTTTCAAACTTTTTTTTAACTGTTCGGGTTTAAATCTTAACTCCTTACTTAACCTGCCACATATTACGTGAATCGGCTTATAATTAATACGAATATTTAGACTCTATCACCCCAGCCATTTTTCAGGGTCCCACGATGCAAGACGTCAACTGAAAATCTGAATCTCTTCCGACTCTTTAATTTCTTCAAAGATAATGTGTTTGTCTGTTCCACTAGTAAAAGATTTTTGCGAAAAGTTCTTGTCCGGTTACTTAGGTCACTGCTGCTGCTGATTTATATTCCCTTCTTTTAAATATGTTTATTCGATTACTTATCATTAATTTTCGGTTACTTATCATTAATTTTCGGTTACTTATCATTAATTTTTGGTTACTTATCATTAATTTTCCATATTTCTATTTTACTCTTTTTGAATTTTTCACGTCAGTTGTTATTGTTTTTCATCAAAGTCAGTGACAGCAAGTCTTCTTAATTTCTCAGGATTCTTCTGTTGTATTCTTACCAATTTCAACTGTACTATGGTCTCGACAGTCTCAATTCTCAATCAGATCTTCAGTTCCCCCAGTCAATTTTCCAGGTTGTTCGGGAGTGTTCTGTGTACTCCAACCACGACTAGTAGCACGGTCATTTACATATTACGTTGCTTTTTCAGCGCACTGAAAAAATTATCCAGTTTTTAGCTTTCCTTTTCTTTTCCTTTGTGATCTATTTGAACGCCAAATCTAACAGGTGAGAAGTTCTTTTCTTTTTATTAACTGATACAAAGCTTTGTCTTCTGGTCAGGATTAGGCGACTGTTTTTTTTTTTGTCTAAAAATCCCGAGGAAATTTGTGTGTCTTGTACTCCAGGATAGATTCTGGTGTACACATATGCCATTTGTCTGTTGGGTCAAAATTTAGTCGCTTGCACAATTCTCAGTGGATCTTCTACTCCATCCAGTCGTAACTGCTTTTATACTCCTTTTATATCAGTTTTCTGCATTCGTTTATAATAGGATTGATTTTTTTCATCTCTCTCATTATTGTTATTTCATTGGAGTTTATCAAAAGTATTTTCTTTTCTACTAATCCCTACTACAAAATTTATTTCATCTAAAAACTATCTTTGATTCCACTATATTATGCATATCCTTATATACCGATCATATCATTATCAAGACTATTTACGTGACTCTTTTCTTTCATACTTAATAATAATGGAAACAAGTTATATTTCTCTCTATTTTTATAAGGATATAACCTATATATTAGATACAATATTACTATTTTTTACGTAGGCAATATAACACAGAAATTAAAACCATTTTCTTAATTTTCTTATTCATTAGCTTCTCTTGCTTTGGCAACGCCTTCTTGCAGTCGTTAGCAAAAATTATTTGGCATACAAGGGAGATAATTTCACAATATAAACTAGAAATGAAAGTCTCCGCGGAAACGGGAGTATGGCATCTGCACACTTCCTAATATCCAGGGGTCATTTGTGTGTGTGTGTGTGTGTGTGTGTGTGTGTGTGTGTGTGTGTGTGTGTGTGTGTGTGTGTGTGTGTGTGTGTGTGTGTGTTCTTTATTGTAATAATATTAACACATTGTACTTGTAGGTTTTTTATAAGTGGAAAAAATGTTATGATAGAACTCAGATGGAAAGGTGTAGAAAATAAAAATAAAACGGAAGAATACGGTGATTAAAACGAAAAAGTAAAGAAGCTCAAGAGAATGAATAAAACCAGAAGAAAAGAAAATGAAGAGAAAGATGCAAAACCATCCCGATGATCAAAAATAAAATAAAAATATCATGAGAAAAAGTAGAAGAATAAATGAAATAAAGTTTAAATGAGAAAGAAGAAAAATAATTGAAAAACGAAAAGAAAGAAGAAAAGGAGAAAAAAGGAGAAAAAACTGGGAGGAAAAATTAAGACAAAGGATGAAAAACGCGTAGAAATGAAAACTAGAAACTAGGAGAAAAACAAAAAAGGAAAATGAAAAAGGAAAATGAAAAACGAAGAAAAAAAGAGAAAGAAGAAAAAGTCAAGAAGAAACATTAGAAGAAAGAAGGAAACAAGAAAAAAAAAGATAAAAAAGAAAAAGAAGATAAATGAGAAAAAGAGAAGCGAAAAGAAAGAAGAAAATCAGAAAAAAGAACTAAAAAAAACAGAAGAAAAACGAAAAGAAAAGAAAAGCTAAGCGAGAGAGAGAGAGAGAGAGAGAGAGAGAGAGAGAGAGAGAGAGGGGGGAAACGGAAACAAAGGATAAGAATAAAAAAGAAACAAATGAAAAAGTGTGAAAAAATTTCAGTATATACATATATATATATATATATGTGTGTGTGTGTGTGTGTGTGTGTGTGTGTGTGTGTGTGTGTTGTATGTGTGTGTGTGTGTGAAAGTTAAAAACGGAAGAAGAAAAATATATTTGAAAGAAATAAAATAAAACAAAGAAAAAAATGAATCAACAAGGTGAAAATGAAGAGAGAAAAGAGAGAAAAAAGAAACTAGAAAAATTTAATTTGATTTGAATTGACTGTAGCAGGCGAAAATATGTCGAATTTCTCATAAATTGGAACAAAGTTAAAGCATAAAGATATACCACAAGGAAATATATATTAAATCATAACGTGAATGCAGTCCTCTTCCAAAAGCAAAATAAAGAAAAATAAGTGTTCTGCAAATTATAGGCATATTGGATGAATCGACCATAATGTAATAAGCTTATCGCTGAAAGCATTCAAATAATAAACTTGTTTCTGGCTCTTAAATCGAAAAATCAATCTGAGTTAATGTATTGCGTCATCAAGTTCACAGGATTTTTTTTCGACGAAATGAATTTACTAATAGTTGGAACCGCTGGAATTAATCATTTGTTTTTGACAGTAAATTCGAACTGAAGTTTTGAGAGTGGAGCATGCACAAGCCTTGTAATACAACCATCATCATCATCATCGTCAGCTCCATACTGTTTTGATTTAAATGCGACAATATCGTTTTTAAGTTGGAAGGAAATAGATTTTAGTGAAAAAGATAGTTTTTCAAACAAATTTGCAACCGTCTTTTTTACAAACTTGTATATGAACTATTTTAAAGCTAAGATTATATTCAAAGACCTTAATTACAAATGCTCACTTCTGTCTTTAAAGCAAGAAATACTGAGAAAAAAAAGGGTAAAATTTGAGTGCACGTATATCATGTGCTGTATTATTAGTCATGTGGCAACACTATACTCAGAGACAATATTTATCAGTTGAAATGATTCTATTGTATGTAAGCCTCGTTTAAGCATTCATTTCTTAGGTTCTATTTATTGTCGTTTTCCAAGGACAAACGTATTTTACATATAAATCTTAAAAACGTGTGAGGGATAGATTTTACGTGAAAATTGGTAGAGTGTTCGCCAATAACACGGAGGACTGAGGTTCAATCCCAGATCAAATATTACCAAAGACTCAATCGTGTGAGAGATGGAATTTATGTGAAATTTCCTCTGACTACTCATCCTAACTTGTCGACAATATTACGTTACTTGATAATTCTCGTGAGTGTACAAAATCGAAAGACTATTTTCGTTAATTCTCATAAAATCTCATAGAAAGTGAAGATTAAGTCTGTAATTTTGGTTTTTGCAAGTCATATTGTTGATTGAATATAAACACAATATTTATTGATACTGGTTCATAGATGTCATGCCTTACAATTATAGTTTCAAGCGTTGGACTATTAGAACTACAGCATGGACACAATTAACCTTATTTAATTTCATGGAGATGACTCAGAGGAAACGTTTTGTTTACATAACTCAACGTGAATACATTAATAAATATTATAATGTTTAGTAAAGAGAGAGAAAGTACTTGAATCCAAATGTAAATTTAATTAGTCAAATCATAATGCTGGGATTCAATTAAGATGAAGATATTAATCGTTGTTCTTCATTTAAGTTATTATTAATAAAGAGGGAAAGAAAGACAGAAATAAATAATTTTTTCATGGTTAATGTAAAACCCATTTATTTGCTTTTGAGCAAATCAATTCCATAGGAATTTTTGTTAAAAAACAAGAGATGTTTGAGTAATGACCGACTATTTGTTACATCCTGGTTAAATATTAATCTTAACAAGAAAAAACTTGTGTTATTCAACAAGTCAGACACTTTGTAAATGTTCTTTTGTCCTTGTTTGATATTTTCTCCGATCCTTAATTTTCATTTCTTTTATTTTTTGATGTCCTATCAAATACTATTCATTCTTTCATTCATTTTAAAACGCTTATTTTTCTTGTTGAATACTTTTTCGAATATTCTCATGATCATTTCTCTGATTGTTGACTGTATAAATGTTCGTCAATTTACATGTAAGAAGAAAAATGTTATCACTGGAATACCAAGAAACAAAATATAGTCGGGATTTCGAACTGAATTGTCTCATTTGTATATATATATATATATATATATATATATATATATATATATATATATATATAAAATTAACCTAAATCGCGAGTCGAAAATCTTCTACTAAAGTTTCACCTTATCGGATCATCAGGAAGCCTAACTTCGACTTTTTTTGTCGTTTTTTTCTGGTACCGTGAATACTGGTATATATATATATATATATATATATATATATATATATATATGCACTAATCGTTTATATTTAGATCAGTGACTTATAACTATTCACTCGACCTCCATAGTCGTAAGTTAATGGCATATTTCGTTGACTTAAAAAAACAGGTAAAAGACTTTAATCCTTAACAAAACTGGGACCGCAAATTTTGATTGTGCCTTAAAAGTCAAATATTTTCATTTTAACAAAATATGGAATAATGTATAAAATTCTGGTAAAATTTAAATAAATTTATCTTTTCGAGTAAATTTAAATCTGTTTATTTTTGTTATTGATACCAATGGGAAATTTGAACTAACTGGCGAGTACAAATTCTCATTTCATAAGATTAATATTCTCATATTGTGAGATTAAAATAACAAAATTAACGAAAAAAAAAAAGCGTCCCGTATTTTTAATTTGATTTAAAACCTCACAATGCTTATAACTAGTCAACGTAACACACCAGTGAGTCATAACACAATTGAAATGCACTGATTGAGAAATATATAAACTGGTACATATAATAATTATATTCATGCGTATACATACATACCTATATGAATGCTTATATGCAAAACATTTCTAGAGGTCTTCAGTGACCATTAATTATAAGAAGATATTCATAGGCACAAATATGGAACTTAACAAAACCTATCTAGTAAATATATACATGAACATACTTGCATCTTTACATGTGTACACATGCACACACACACACACACACACACACACATGCACATACTTACACTCAAAGACTACATATTTATATATACAAAGAACATTTACTTATATATAAAAAGAACGTTTACAGGGACTTAAGTACTTCACGAGCAATTGTCTCCAATGTAACATTCACAGATATAAATCCTAGAATTAAAAAAAGATCATAATCCCATCAAAACAATCTTAACAATAAAAAAGACCGAAAATTGATTATTCGAAATCTCATGATGAAGACGTAAAGTCAGAAACACGTGTAGTTCACAAGTATATAAAATAATAAAAACCTAAATAACAAATTTAAAATCACTTGCTGACTTATTCATTTTAATATATTTACTTTTCACTTATTGGACTAACAAGAATATATATATATATATATATATATATATATATATATGTGTGTGTGTGTGTGTGTGTGTGTGTGTGTGTGTGTGTGTGTGTGTGTGTGTGTGTGTGTGTGTGTGTGATGCGACATAATATATTTGTATATTGCTGATCTGGTAACCCCTTGTCACTGATTAAATGCATCGCCATTATTACTAAGACAAACAGTTTCCAGTTAATATTGGCTGTAATAAATGTAGATTGTGCATACAATGAAAAATGGTTTATTTTTCTCAGTCTTGTCTTCTTTTTTTTTAAATTGCCATTTAGGATTAAGTAGCAGAAGTTTATGGGATTCTGTAATAATGATTGCTTGGTATCAATCATCTACATTAAAAAATACTTGGTATCATTTTTTCTGCATGCAAATATTTAGAAGAATATCGACATTCAAGGGCAAAGGGCAAAAAAACCTCTTCAATTATTTCAGAATACAAAGATAGATATCTATCTATCGATCTATCGAAGAGAGAGAGACAGAGAGATCTTCCTCTTTCGATCTTTATCCAGGTTTCCACGTGATGTGCACGTACTTTTCAATGGAATTAATAGGCTCGAATATAAATTTTAAATATATATTCAAATTTTTAAATTAATTGAAGATAAGTAATACTGGATACTTACGTAAGGTTATTAAGGAATGTTGTACTTCCCTACATTATAATTAAATCTGGAATTAACGTTGAAATATAATTAGGATAAAAAGATTAAAATTTAATTTACTGTGATTCCAACCGAAAATAAAAAAATGAAAAAAATAAAAAAAAATAAGAAAATGAAAAACCGGATATGAGTAAACGGGGAGGTAACTCTTCAGCCCTCGTCTACCCCCTCCCACCCTTCTCTCCTGTGTCTATTCTGTATGTCATTTAATTTATTCATTGGATCTGAAGAAGTCCTGTCTTTTTTTTTGGTGTCATTGATATTTATCAATACCCATAACAGGATGGAAATAAAGTTATAATCCTCATGTGACCGATTTTTGTGTTTCTTAAAGAAATTATTGCTCTGTGATGTTAGTCACATTGAGCTCTTTACCAGGAAAATTTTAAATGTCCATAGTGGGATGAATTTGTCCTGACCGAATTATTCCTAACTCCGGTTTATCTGGACTGAATAATACACACACACACACACACACACACACACATATATATATATATGCAATTAAACATATTAATGCGCACACATATCTACACTGATGATCCAAAACATTACGATCAGTGACATATGAACAAAAAATGACAGCTACAGCCTTTTAACAGCTGAGCATGTCAGGTTAGTTGACCTCGCGTGTTTTATTTTGATGTTTGAAAGATTTGGAAGACCTTTGATATTTATAAAAACTGAAAACTCTCGAATATTTTTTAGACTCTCATTCATTTGTTTGTGGTTACCTGACGGTTGTGGTGTGAAAAGTAAAATATCATCAACTGCCGGTAATCGCAGAAATACCACTGACAATGTCAAAGAGAGCACTACAGGATATTAGAGTGAGGCTTCGAGAGAGTATAGGAATGGAATTGTCTTTTTCCAATCCCAAGAGATTATTTTGATGCGAGACTGTATAAACGACTCTTCCTGTCCCTATATATATATATATATATATATATAGTTTAAAGAATTGGAATTCTACGGACTGTGTTAAGGATAGCTATAATCTATTTAATAAGAGCGTATATAACTATTTTCATTTTGATATGCATTTCTTTATAAACTTCGATTCTACTGCCTATTCGTCGTTTTATAATGGATTTTCTCCTACATTCGACTGGAAAGTTTTATTTTTTTGCAAAATAAATGTTTATTAAACAAACATTTTATTCGCTTCAGTTTGGTTTCTTTGTTTAATGGCATATCAACAGTCATGGGTAATTTAATGCCAGAGTTATCCTTGTTAAGGAACAGCAATGATAATAATATTTTATCCATACTTGGGAGGATGAAAGGTTTCAATCCTTTCCCAAGTGCAATAGTCCCAAATCGAACGAAATTGCGTGACTAGAGTTCGAACTCGCTCACTTTGAAGCTGCAGTCCAGCTCTTTAGTTATTACACGACGTTCCCCTTATCATTTTATGTACAGGATATTGCAGAAAGGATTTAATCCTAAGATAGGATTCATGAACATATAAATCTTGTGCTACAATTTTAGTCACGTGATGACAATATCTTACAGTTGGGCCATTCACTAGTCCAATTCGAACATCCATTTCTTTGTGTTGTGTCTTTTATATCATTAATCAAAGATGAAAGTATTTCTCTGACAAAGTTGTGAGAAACGAATTTAATGTGAAACTTACCAGTTTGCATAGAAAGAGAGTGAGATACTAGATAACGTAAACAGCAAAAAATGATAAATTTAACCGATATAGTTAAACTAGTACTGTCAAAATACCAATCAGATTTTCCGAACCGTCTTCTTCCCTATACTGTCGGATTTCATTAAAACACACACACACACATACACACACACACACACACACACACACACACACACACACACATATATATATATATATATGTATATATATATATAGGGGTCACTGTGGCTTAGTGGCTACCGTGATTGACAGTGACAGTTGTAAGCGGGTTCCAACTCCTGTTGCGCGATTACGTTCACTTTCGGATAGATTAGTTTGGGAATGGTATGAATTACCATATCCTGCAGCTATGAGTTAAATAGTAACACTACTGTTCTTCTGAAAGGATGGCGTTGATATTAAATAACCCACGAAGGTTGATATACCATTAAACGCAGAAACCAAACCAAATATAGGTATATATACATGACGCGACAAAATGAACTTAATAAACTGAACACAAACTAAATTAAAGTTAAAATCTAATTTCTTACTTTCAAAATTTGTTGTTACATGAACTTAAATTCTCCAATGAAATCCTCGCTCATAATTTTCCTTAGAGGTTATAACTTGTCAATCACACTGTTGGCCTCTGCTAGACGCAACAATATCCCTCCTGAGTACAATGGTTTAAATATTTTCAAATAAACTACACTTCATGCCAGATAAAAGATTCGGTCAATCTATTATTCAACATAAATGTACGTTTTTTTTTCTTCTTAGACCTATGACTATAGGCATAAGTTGAGTAGCTGTTTGTCTGCAAGATGGCACAAATAAAAATGGTCGTAAACTAAAGCGATGCATTTGTGTCATTTTCAAATCCACTTGTCGAATCCATTTGGGAAAATTCTTTCGAGTATTCTATTTTCCTTGGTGCCTGCAACAAATAACTCACCCACAGCACTCTTTCTCAGTAAACGCTTCTTTCGCCTACTTTAAAATACTTTAAGACACCCTCCGCCCTCCAAAGGCCACCAACTGGCCGTGAGTAATGACCCGTAATGCTTAAGGATTGGATCCTGGTGGTTGAGCATTCCGTGACCGAAATGGTCACGTGACTAGCAACTGTCCACTTTGATCCTTACTCGGATAGATGGGCGATCGGAGAGAACTGAGCCGATCAATCAGCTGGTCATGTCAAGCCGTCGCACGTATATGATTTTCCCGACAGTATTCTTTAAATTGCTCTTGTGGCAAACATCTATTCAACCCTCTTGTATCAGAAAGGTGTTCGAAAGCTGATATAGCAATACTTGAAACCATGTAAGTGTGCGCAAACAAATGATCTCTTGCTCGCTTAAAAATAAAGTTACCAACAAACCGTTCACTTAAAAATGATATATAACGTATATATGTATAAACAGGATTTGGCATTAAATAACCATCGAGGTTTGTTTAAACCAAATAATCTAGCCTATTACCATTGAACTGTGAGCAAATAAATGATCAATATTAGATTGAATTATTAGCGTTGAATAACAATAGTAGAAACCATATCACTGTGTGCAAATAAATGAGATCTGGCTCGTTTAAAAATGTTTCCGGCAAACTATTCAAATAATTAATATCAAATAGAATTATTAGTGTCGAATAACAATACTTGAAACCATTCAACTGCACTAACACATTAGCTCTCACTCGTTTAAGAATAAAGTTCTCGACAAACTATTTGCTTACAAATCATATATATATATATATATATATATATATATATATATATATATATAGAATAAACAAAATTTGGCATCAAATAACACACTGGGGCTGATAAGCCATTAAACCAAATAATTGAATCTCCTAATCTCAATGTAATCTCTAATCTCTTTTATTCTTATTTGAAAAGATAGATACTTATTTTAATTGGGCAGTAAGAATTACTCTATCTGCTAATGAGCACCTCCAGTGGCGTAATGATTAACTAGCTAGACTAGCAAACCTTCACGAGTGAGTTCGATTCTCATATGGTGCCACATTCATATAGCCTTGTGTCACATCGAAGCAAAAATTCTTGTAAATGACTACTTTATCTGTTGGTGGAAAAGCATTTCGATTGTTTAGGAGAAATAAGTAAAATGGAATAATTTTTTGTGCATTGGGTTTGGTTTGGTTTCTTTGTTTAATGGCATATCAACCCTTGTAGGTTATTTAATGCCAATGCTATTCTCCTAGAAGAACAGTAGTTGTACTATTTAACCCATAGCTGGGAGGATAAGGGGGTTCATACCTTTCCCAAGGGTATTTGCCCGAAAGTGAACGTAATAGCGCGACTGGAGTACGAACTCGCTTACTACGATTCCGCAGTCCATCGCTTTAACCATTACACCACGAGGACACCCCCTACATTAGGTTTTGGTACATCTATTCATATATAATGTATATGTATAGCATATCAATCTCTTATGTATATAATGTATGATTTTTTAGAGTTGAGACAAGGTAAATATTGATTCCATACGTATGAGAAAACCTAATGAAAAGTCAAGGTTTATGTTACTCCTTACTGTTTACAAATAGTGTTTGGTAGAGGGAAGTTATAATTCAGTTTAGCGAAGGCAAAATGTCTCATACTGTCATCTTGTTTCGTTACAAAACGATATGATATGACGAGCAAAAAGAGACGATTGTTGCAAAACTTAAAAAAAAAAAAACTTGCTCTACTTTACTAAGACGAGTATTATTCTGCCTCAATTCAAAAATAAGATTGCAGATTATACTTCTTTGAGAAAACAACGAAAATATGCTTATTTTTATACTGTGGGTTCTTTTTAAGCATGCTGACAGCATGAGAAAGGAAATTTAAGGTTGTAGAAGATGTGGAGTCATGTTTAAAACTGAGAGATGTTCCAGAGAGATTATTCAGGTTAAAATGTCAAAGGTTATTTAAAACTGAAAAGGAGAAAATGTCTTAAAAGTATAAAGTTATTTTAAAAAAAGTTTACATCTAATGGGGAAAAAATGTTGTGTTTGATCAAAAAAAAAAAAAAAGAAAAGAAACAAAAAAACTAATTGATTTTCAGCTGTGAATGAATAAAATTCTGTTTAACGTTTAAAAACCAATGACAAAATTTATTCATCTTTCGGCTTTTAAGAAAGAAAGTAACACCTGGAAAAGTGCGATTAATTTATTTTGAAAATTTTATCCGCACTATTCAAAAGCGCACTGTTCGATATCTTATTACCTTGGGTTTCAATATGATTCGTTTCAACCGAAAAAGAAAAAAAAATTTATATATATATATATATATATATATATATATATATATATATATATATATAACTAAAACCCAGTGGTAATGTGTCACAAGTATACAACAGAATCCTTGCTTGCAATGAGCAAACGTTTTATTACATGGAAAAATAACCTTTGTGATATAATTTGTACAATTCTTTTCTTTTTATCTTCGAGCATATCTCTGCCATCAACTGTCGATATTCGTTTATTTCTTTCATAAATGCAAGTGTCAAGCATCAAAACCCACAGCCTCGAGTCTCGCAATATTATTTATGTCCCATAAACTCAGAATTATTCACATTTTCAAACTATTTTGGAAAGAAAAAGAAACGTCTAATCAGTCTGATTTTGCTTTTTAACTGATTTTTTCTTCCTTCAGGTTTTGTCAGTTTTGTTAATAAAGAAGCAGTGGGGTAACCTACCGACAAAAAACTTTGTGTGTGGCATTGCTATCGAGTAAAAAAAATGTTTTAATATGATAACTCTCAATTTAATACTTAAGCACAAGTTTCGCTTAACGTAACGGCCATAAGTATATATATATATATATATATATATATATATATATATATATATAGTCACAAACACACTCACGTATGCACTGACGGAAAAGAAAATTATAACACCCTTAAGGTTGATAGTGATTTTGACCCGGATACACCACGTGCGTGTCAGTGGGTCTTAGATATTCTGATAAAATTTCCGAAGTATTTGATGTGGAATAATGCATTGCAGAATGGTATTCACCAATTGTATAATGGTATTTATGCAAGGGTGCAAGGTCTGCTTTTATGCCTAAGGAAGATATGCAACTTATTAATATGAGATCTGATTGCTGCTTATAAAACTTTTATTTGGAACCTGTACACGTATTTATCTGATAATTTGTTTATACTCTCGACACCCCTTTCAGTCGGCTCATACCCTCCTTCAAGGGAATCAGTGTATTCTAGACCCAGCTGACAGGGCAGGTATGAATTTGGTGAAGGCATTTTTTATACAAACACTCATTATTTTAGAACCTTTGTATCGAGCTGTATATGTGATCTTTACTGTAATACAGTTATATCACCTGTAGGTTAAATCTTATATAATTTGAAGCACGTATTTCGATTATTTCGATTTTATTTTTTGCTAAAAAATTATAATCTTGAATTTACATATAAGTTACCACTTATAACTGTGGACAATGTTATTCACCCAATTAGGAAAAGTTAATTCATTAAAAAATTTTCACCTAAGTGGTGACAGATCATGGAATATTTAACACATAATTGCTAAACATACAAGCCTTCATTTTAACACATAATTGCTAAATATACAAGCCTTTCTTTTTAACCCATAATTGCTAAACGTACTAGCCTTCATTTTAACACATAATTGCTAAATATACAAGCCTTTCTTTTTAACCCATAATTGCTAAACGTACTAGCCTTCTTTTTAACTCATAATTGCTAAACGTACTAGCCTTCATTTTAACACATAATTGCTAAATATACAAGCCTTTCTTTTTAACCCATAATTGCTAAACGTACTCGCCTTCATTTTAACACATAATTGCTAAATATACAAGCCTTCTTTTTAACTCATAATTGCTAAACGTACTAGCCTTCTTTTTAACACATAATTGCTGAATGTACAAGCCTTCATTTTAACAAATAATTGCTAAATATACAAGCCTTCTTTTTAACACATAATTGCTAAATGTACAAGCCTTCATTTTAAAACATAATAGCTAAACGTAAAAACCTTTTTATTAGCGCACCAGAAAAGAATAATGTCAAACAAACCCAGACTTACTAAACTTAATATTCTCTGACCTTCTAAAGAACAGTCCTTTTGTTTAACTACAGCACAAACCTCTTTTGTGTACTGATGTGATTTAACTCACTAATTTTCAAAGCTTGTGAATTGTAGTTAACACTGTGATTTAACAGCAAATATATTCAACGTGTATATTCATCATCATCATGTCACGCCATCAGCACGGATATTCCTGATCTTCTCACGTCACCCCCCTATCATCCATTGCTTTCGGCAGATCATCAGGGCTACATCCCGTATCGGCACAGAGCTGCTGTATGTAGGTTCGAGCTGGACGTTTTGCCTTTGCTCGTCCACGTGAAAGGGTCCACAGGAGTACATCATTTATGAGCTCATCTCTATTTCTCCAGCAGTGTCCCATGTGTTTGGTACGTCAAATTTTGATAGTTTTCGCAATGGGTGGTAGGTGGCCGTATGGCTGCTATTTTGTAGAGTGCTGTCCCCAGGACTTGTTTAATATTACTTGCAGCATTCTTGTGTTATTGACGTCAAGGGTTTTCTACATCCGTTTAGTTAACGTCGATGTGGTGCATCCATATAGCAGTATCGATACGATCACTGCTTGGAAGAAACTGGTCTGACTTCCATATCATTGAAAGGCTATCGATAGCTGTCCATGCCTTTGCTAGTTGCGTGTTGATGTCTGTCTCGGTTGATGAGACACTGCTCCTTAGGTAGGTGAACTTTTCAACTAGTTTCAGAGTGCTACCCCGTATATTAATTTAAGTGAAGGTTTTGAACAGCCATTTCTGAAAGTACTGTACAAAAAATACAAGTTTAGATTAGAGTTGATGCTCACAAAACAAAAGAAGGATATAGAAAATTACCAAAATTATTCCAAAAACTGGAGTGAAAAATATTATAAAAAATTTAAAGAGAGTCCTACATTACTGAATGAGACTGGTAGAGGTAGGAAGAGAAATATTTTAAAGACTCCGTTGGAAAGAAAACTTGTGCGATATGTATATAAATACCCGAGAACAATAACACTAGTAAATGACTGAGCCAAATTTGGAATCGAAATTTCAAAGAAGGCAGTTACTACAGCACAGCACAAGAATGAACTGCAAAGTCACAGGCTTAAAAAAAAAAGACTCTATTTTTACAGAAGAGATACTTCCAAGCCAAACTGAAGTAGGTAATAGATAACTTGAAGAAAGACAATGCATACAGAAAGCGTGTCATGTGGTTATAGAGATGTTGCCTATGCCAGGAAAAAGAAAGGAAGATCATTTAGCTCAAAGAACATCGTACTCCGAGTGAAACACATCCAATAGAATATAAAGGTGTGAGGTTCCTTCAGTGAGTCTAAAATTGAGGATCTTGAGAGGATGGAAGAAATCATGAAGAAAGAAAATTATGGAAGATTTTGAAAGAAAACCTAAGAAAAGTCAGCAGCGAAACATAGTTTTGGTCGTTCTTTTTCTTTTCCAACATGAGAACGACCTCGTTGCTTCTGGTGAAGAACTACCATCAGAAAGTTGCGGTTAATGTGATTGATTGGTCTGCGCAAAGCCCTGATTTAAATCCCATTGAAAATCTGTGAGTTGAACTAAAAACAAGAGTTTGCGCCTGAAGATCATCAAATCAAGAGGAGCTTGGAAGATTTGCCAAAGAAGAATGAGCTTGGATTCGTCGGGATATACGCATAAAACTTGTAGAAATCTATACCCAATAACTGTCTGGTGTAATTCAGTAAAAACGATGCACAATTGGTTTTTAGCATCAGGGGGAGAAGAGGCAAGTGATTTTGGAGTTGGTATTTTTTGAGTTATATGAATCAATTTTGTTTAGTGTTATAAAAAAAGTAAAGTTGGCGACCATAGTCGAGGGTAACTCAAAGGATCCCTTTTCGATAGCTACTACACGAAGGTGTAGGGGAGGGTGTTACTCCTTTCCCTGGATTGCTCTACTTTACCCTTGATCATCATCATCATCATATCGCGCTGGTAGCACGGATATCCCTGACCCTCTCTCGCCACTCCTCCCTATCGTTCATCGCCCTAGGTAGGTCTTCAGGATAACATCCTGTATCCTCACATAGCTGCTGAATGTACGTTCGAGCTGGTCGTCCTGCTTTTGCGCGGCCATGTGTGGGGATCCATAAGAGTACATCTCTTATGAGTTCAGCTGAGTGTTAAGCAAGATAGCATCAAGTACCATTTTTTGAGTCTTTGGTATGACTCGACCTGGGATTGAACCCAGATCTCCCGGGTCATTGGCGAACACTCTAACCATTATGCCAATATCCGGTGCCTTTTTAGTGTTATAATTAAGTAAAATAATGTAAATTTCTTAAATAGAACTAGTATAGTTAGAAATACAGTTAAAAATTCCTTACTTTGTTAAATAATTTAAAAAATGTTGTCCTCAACTGTAAGAACATAATTTACGTAGTATGCATTATCATACAAATGATTTTTTTTTCAATCTGAAACAATCATTTTCTATTTTCAAATGAATAATTGTCAACAATTTTTTTCTCACGAGATATTGAAACAATTTAACTGGTTTTTCACTAAAGTCTAAGCGATAGAAATATTCTAGGGCTGTTGTCTGGAAAATCTTGATTCTTCCTTTGATCTCCTGCTGCTTCAATTTCTTTTCCAGGTTCTTGGAGTCCGTGCTAAGGGCTCCAACTACAATTGGTATCACCGTCAACTTCATGTTCCACGACCTTTTCAGCTTGTATTCGTTTGTATCTCAAAATTCCAGATTCTGTTTTGTGCATATATCTTTGTCTGTATGGATAAATTTTCCTTCCCGACTTTGCCCACCATTCATGCCGGATCTTTTGAGTTAATTTGCTGCTGTCACTTTTTATGTGAGTTACTGTATGGTTTCAACCCCCTCTCTTCCTTACCTGCGTTTGGTATTCTCTTAGGACTTAACAATTTCAGCATTTACATATATATATATTTCGTATAAACGATTATATACTGATTTTAGCATTTACTTATTGTTACAATAATTCCTTGTCAGTTTTTCACACCAGATGGTGGTTTTTCCTGGATATGAGTGACAGCGATTTTTCTCAAATCTTCAGAACTCTTTTAAGTATCCGAGCTGATTTTAAAAGTGCGAGTGGTTTGGATGTTCTCCATTCTTCTTTTGATCTCCATGTCACTCGTTCTATTATCCAGATTCTTCGGGACTGTTCCAAGAGCTCCAACTACGATTGGTATCACCGTCACATTCATGTTGCACCACTTTTTGAGCTCTCTGACATGGTCCGGATATTTGTCCTATTTTTCGATTTCTTTTAATTTAATCTGTATTTTTATTATTACTCCTCGCGAGTTTTTCACACCAGCGTTAGACTGCTTAGTCGGCTGGGGCTGTAGAATACACCGACTGCACCTCTGCAGAGAGGTAAGACCCTCCCCCAACGAGTGTCGAGTAGATGACACTAAACAATCTGATTGTGAGGTTCCAGTAATTATAGAGCTTTGGGGTATGCAGAGAACCCCTTCATTCCCATCACTCCCAGGTCCACTTTGGCCCGGAGTGGTTGGACCTAATAGGGTCCTATATATAGCTCAAATAGAACTAAACTGTATACTTATGCTAAACTGAATTCTTTGAAATAGAACAGTTTTGACATTTAACAGTGTGTGGAAAAACTATACTTATACTAAACTGAAATGTTTGAATTGGAACACTTTGACTATACTGAATAGCTTGAAATAGATATGTTTTTGACAATTAAACTGTGTACTCATCCTAAACTGAATTGTTTGAAATAGAATTGATTATTTGTATAAAAATGGATTTGGCATTAAATAACCTACAAAGGTTCATATGCCATAAAACCTAAACAACCAGCCAACCAACCAGCGTTAGCTGATGGTCTTTCATTGGGGTCTGATTTTTTGTTAATTATCACAAGGTTTGGTCTTCTGGCCGAGATTAGGTGATCTGTTTGTATCTCAAAATCCCTGAGAATTTTGTATATCTCATTCTGCTTTGTGTATATACCATTTGGTCGTATGGTCTTATTTCAATTTCTTGTACAATTCCCTGTGGATCACCTTTCCCCACTCAGTCCTATCTAGTATTGTACTCTGCTTAAGTAGTTTGTTGCATTCGTTTATTATGTGATTAATCGTTTCATCTCTATCACTGCATAACTTTCACTTGCTATTCTTATGTATTTTCCCTTAGTTGGTCCTTATGGCGTTGTTTTGTGCTGCTATCAGAAGAGATTCACTTTCTTTCTTAAAGTTTCGCTTACTTAGCCATGTCCAGATCTTCTCATGTGAGATTTCATCAGTTTATCGAATGAAATATCCAAACAGTTGTTTTTCTTTCCATTTCTGTTTCCTAGTTATTGTTCTGTTTATCTTTATGCTGTCAATGCTGTTTCTGGTCGCTGAAATAAGTTTTTATTGTTCTTTTTAATGTAGTCTTTGAAACCTCCTTTGATACATCCACACTATCTTCAGTGCTTGTGAGTCCTCTTCCTTCTTCTTCTCTTGGCACATATAATCAGTCTATGTCATCTCTCGGGTGTAAGACCTTGTGCATCATCAATAGTTTTCTTATCCTCTAGTCTATTTGTTGAAGTTTTTCCCTCGTCCATTTCAAGAATGGTCCCGAGTATCTTACAAGGGAGACAGTTTGAGTGCTTTTCTCTTTGATGAGATTTCTGCTGCAGAGTTTGGTTTCGAGCAGTTTTACCGTTCGTCAGAGATACAATTTTTTTCTTTTCTGCTTGTTTGATTGTGTTCGCTTCCAATATTCCCAAGTTTCCTTTTTTTCCGAACGTTCTGATTCTTTCTTGATTTGGCAGTTCTATTCCTTCCGTTATTTGTCTTTTTCCGCTTCTCATTATTAACATTCCACATTTTTCTCTGCCACATTCCATTCTTGTATCCTGACAATATATATTCTTATAGCTTGAATCAGATTCTCAAATTCTTTTTCATTTTCCGCAAGCAGTCATCTATGTACATAAGATTGTAAAAAAAAATTCTTGTGATTTAGAAAGTTTATTGCGGCTTGTGTATCTAATTGAGTGGCATTATTGCTATTACAAATAATAATGGTAAAAATGCATCTCCCAGAAAAACGCCTCTCTAGATTTTTACCTCAGCAAAAGTTTTCCCTCCTGCTGTCAATTCCACTTTCCAGTTTTACATGGTTTCCGTGATTAATTTTATGCCTTTGCCGGATATTATTATTATCATACCTTTATCAGATATCATTATTATTATTATTATTTGTAGTAGTAGTAGTGTTTTATAGCCAAATAATAAAGTGATAACAATACTGGTTTATAAAGATATAAGTTTCTCTTCTTTATTACTCGAAAGGGTCGAAATACTGTAAGGGAGAGAGACAGAGACTAAGGACTCGGACTGCTATATTTGACACCATATCTTCTTAACCTACGTTGTGTTTCTATATTCATAGCCCGATTTAGTACTTCTTTGACGGGGCTGACAAGGACCATTTCAAAAATGAGGCCACTGGAAAGCAGGGTGTGCCCAAGGCAGCTTATGCTCTGACCGCGCGCTTCTGATTGACTGCCTGTCATATGGGGGTTGAAACTGTGTGCTTATATAATATTCATAACGCCCATGCCTTTTCCCTCCGGTACGTGATTCATTTCTGCTGTCACCTTGTTTACACAGGTGCACATCATGCTTACGAAATCTCTAACTGACGGGTCTGTCAAAGGTCAATATGTAACAGTAGTTGTTATAAAAGTAGTAGTTGTATTTTCCTTCATCGATTTCTATTCTTTTCTTGCAACTAACTCAGATGGTTAAGCTGCGATAGTGGGTAGCAGCGCAGATTGAGAGAGAGAAAAAAAAAAAGAAATCATATGAACATATGAAATTTTCCATTGTAGTCATTTGACTTATGTTCTAAAAAGAGATTGTATCAACTTATAAAAGATATTTAATTTTCCTTTAATTACATCAGAAGCTATTCTGATGTTATTAAAGAAAAATCAAATATGTTCACATATTAAACTCGGCCTTACGTGGAAATTGCACTCGTGGGAAGGCGATTATATCCTAACTTGAGAAAAACAAATCTTAGCTGCAAGGATTAGAATTATACTTCATCTTTCAGCTGATCACGGTTCTTGCGATTGATCTAAAATTAGACAGTGATGTTTTAAAGCCATTTTATCAAACTGTCTCATTTCAGGTTAAATTCCTTTCTCCTCAGAGAGAGAGAGAGAGAGAGAGAGAGAGAGAGAGAGAGAGAGAGAAAGGGAGAGAAAGAGTGAGAGAGAGAGAGAGAGTGTGTGAGAGAGAGTGTGTGTGAGAGAGTAATTCTGTTTTCTTTTAAGTGTTTTTTCCATCAGAAACTAGATTGATGCAGCTGCTGCAAATAAAAATCTTCAGCCAATAGCGACGGATTTTTATTATGAGTATTAAACAGTTCAAAATCGTCGGCTATCCTCTATCATCCTATGAAACATCGAACTAAATAAGAAAGAACGAGAACAAGATTAAAGAATCTATCTTGAGATAAATGAGGATAAAAACATTGTTGGTACATTTGATAGTGAAAGTTCACCTCTTCAACGTTTCCTTTTTACTGTGTATGATTCTGTAACATTTACAATTTACTGTGTCCTTATAGTTGAAAATGCAACATGAAGTAATCGAGAGCCAAAAATCGATCATTTATTTATTACTTTTATATTACTTTATTAAAATCACAGACTTTTAATGGATTCTTGTGTTGATAAGTTGTGACGATGGAATTTAGGGAGTTATGACGGCAGCATTCAGAAGTACGGAGAACAAATATATCTATAGGCAGTACTATCCGTCAATAAGAAGACTCTTAATATTTTTATCATATTTACCCAACCCCTCCGCTCGGGGAGGATATGACACAAGGTCAATTTTTTTGCGTAGTTTAACAGGTTTGAATTCAGAGTTTTCCTTCTCCTAGACTAGTTGCCTCACCAAGGCTGAAGAACTCGGTCTGCCCAAATATTTACCCATTTGGCTTAGTCCTAAGCCAAATGCAATCAGTCTCGTCCAGGATTTGAACTCGTTTCACCGTGTCCATTTCCTACGACGATAACCATTACACCACGGGCAACTCCTAATATTTTTATAAACGCTAATTTTCTTGTGGAGTTTACCCGCAGTGCAGAGGTTAACGTGCTGGACTGTGATATCGTTGTCGCGCTATTACGTTGGTTTCGGACTAATACCATTGGGAAAGGTATGAAGCCTCTTATTTACCAGCTGTGGGTGAAATAGTACCACTACTGTTCTTCAACAAGGATGGCTTTGACATTGAATAACCAACAAAGATTGCTCTGCAATTAAATAAGGAAATAGAATTAAAATTCACCTTATTTATTGAATGACCCACGTATAAATACACTTTTTATTCTAAAAATTCTCACTATTTCACCCTATCGCAAACAGAAGGTAAAATAGATTTCTGATTCACTATCTTTTAATGGTAAAAAAAAAGCTTTAAATTTGAAGCTAGAAATGTGAAGCATATGAACAACAAAACATTATACAACAAATCATCATCATCATGTCGTGCCGCTAGCACGGATCTCCCTGACCCTCTCTCGCCACTTCTCCCTATCGTTCATCGGCTCTGGTAGGTCTTCAGGGCTACATCCCGTATCCTCACATAGCTGCTGAATGTATGTTCGAGCTGGTCGTCCTGCTTTTGCCCGGCCATAGTGGGGTTGCATAGGAGTACATCACTTATGAGCTCGTCCTGCATGTTTGGTTCGTCTAACTTGGATAGTTTTCGTGATGGGAGGCAGGGGGCCGTATAGTTGGTATGGGAATTATAAGGTTTCGTTTCTTTGTTTAACAGCATATCAACCCTTGTAAGTTATTTAATGCCAAAGCCAACCGTCTACAAGAACAGTAGTGATACTATTTAACCCATGGGTGGGAGGATAAGAGTGGGGGTGATCATACCTTTCCCAAGGGTATTTGTCCGATAGTGAATGTAATAGCGCAACCTACGTTCGAACTCACTTACAACGATTCCGTAGTCCAACGCTTTGATCATTATTATACCACGAGAACATCCTCTTGAACTATGTGTTTAAAAAATCAATCCTTAACGAGTTTTAAAGATTTATTTGACATAAAAAAAATCCATAGAAATGTAAAGGAAAAAGTGAATAATTATTAATAGTTTGTATGGAAGAGATTTTTCAATTCCAAACATATAAGCTCAAATACACACACGGACACACATACGCGCAAGCGCACGCGCAAGCGTGCACACACACACAAAGTCACATTTTATTCCTAATATTATTTTACTCATTTGAGTGTTTTTCATACAAGCATTAGCGTATGGGTTTATTATATCTTAACTTGAGAAAAACAAATCTTAGCTGCAAGGATTAGCATTAGCGTATGGGTTTATTATATCCTAACTTGAGAAAAACAAATCTTATTTCAATTCCAAACATATAATCTCAAATACACACACGGACACACATACGCGCGAGCGCGCGCGCGCGCACACACACAGAGTCACATTTTATTCCTAATATTATTTTACTCATTTGAGTGTTTTTCATACTAGCATTAGCGTATGGGTTTCTGCTGGAAACTGAGTGTCAGCAAGTCTCCTCGAGTCTTCAGGAGGCTTCTTAGTATTCTGGTCGATGCTGTAATTTGGATGGTCTCCACTCACAATCTTATTTCCAAGTCCTACAGTTCCTGTACCAATCGTTTGGTGACCATACCGAGCGCGCCAATTACAATTGGTATCACCGTCACTCTCATGTTCCATAGTTTTTTTCAGTCATCTAGCAAGGTCTAGGTACTTATCTCTCTTCTCGCTTTCCTTTAGTTTTACCCTGTAGTCAACCAGAACGGTAAAGTCCGTTATTCGGCATGTTCTCTTTTTTCCTTTCTTTTTTTCTTTTTTTTTATTGACTACCTCTAGGTCTGGTCGTCTAGCCGAGATTAGATGCTCCGTTTTTATCGCAAAATTCAAAAGAATATTATTATTATTATTATTATTATTATTATTATTATTATTATTATATTTACTCATTAGAGTTTTTCACATCAGTTTTAGCTGATTTTTTTTTACTGGAGTCTGAGTGACAGCAAGTCTCCTCAAGTGTCTTGGACTCTTCTCGGTATTCTATATTGTAGTAGTTTGGATGGTCTCCACTCTTCCGCCAACTTCCAAGTCCTCCAGTCCCTTTAGTAATCCTTCAGTTACTGTTCCAAACGCACCAATTACAATTGGTATAATTGTCACTTGCATGTTCCATAGTTTTTTCAATTCCCTAGCAAGGTCGAGGTACTTATCCTTCTTTTCACATTTTTTCAGTTTTATCCTGTGGTCAGCCGGGACAGCAAAGTCGACAATTTTGCAAGTTTTCTTCTTTTTGTTGATGATTAGGTGATCCGTGTGTATGTCATAGTCCCATAGGAGTTTATGTGTGTTATGTTCTAGGAGAGGTGCTGGGTTGTGCATATACCATTTGTTTGTGTGGTCAAATTAAAATTTCTTGCTCATCACCCAGTGGATCACTTTGTCGACCCAATCGTGTCTAGTCTTATATTCCTTCTGCGCTAATTATTATTATTATTATTATTGTTTTTGTTGTTGTTACCGTTAGTTCATTACCAATAATATCAAAAGTAATGCTGATAACATTAATTGTATCCTACTATTGTTATCCCAATCGATTTTTCTATAATTAACCTTTTTCTTATGAGTTGAAATCTATTTTTGTGACGTCATTTGATAATTAATTCATTACGTTTATTTAATAATTGGCTAGTAATTTTATATCTGATGGTGCTTATATATATATATATATATATATATATATATAGTCCAACAGCTCAGCTATGTGAACTAAACAGATAATTAGTTATTGTGGGTAAGGCTTGTGTAGAACCGACCACAGCTTTTGGATTTGTTGTTAACAGAAGAAATGGTGCACCAAAGTTCCACAGATTCTCCTGAACGACACTCATCAGGTTTTTGATCGAATTTTTTTTTCCTAGAGTAGTAAATAAAACTAAATACCTGTTTCCCCTATAATTTACCAACAGCTGGAGGGAGAGAGTTGGATTCATGCCTTCTACAATCGCATTAGAGCAAAGTGATCGCAAACAGCCTCGCCTAGTATTTGAACTCGATTCTTCGGGTCCATTTCCTGACGACCAAAACCATTTCACAATGCACGTACGCACGCACACATACACACGCACACTCACATATATATATACGTGATGCCTTCAATAGGTTCCCAGACTTTTTTTGTACAGGCATTGAAAATTATCGTAGACTCTTGAAAATTCAGTATCTTATTGCCATACATCTAATGAGATAACTAACCAATTTTTATGATTTCAGATTTAAATGAACAGCTACAGCAGCAATTGGAATACACCCTACTAAAGCCTGATTGTCACAGCTGGTGAATTTCAAAAATGCAATTTGGACGTGAGGACACTTTAGAAGAACGATATGCCATAAAATTCTGTTTTAAACTTGGAAAAAATGCCACAGAAACGTATGGAATGCTTCAGACTGCTTTTGGAGCATCTTGTATGAATCGAACATCAGTTTTTGATTGGCATAAGAGATTCAAGGAAGGCAGGGAGTCTGTGAGGGATGATTAGAGGGGTAGGAGGGGTAGAGAAGTAACTGTTGAGGTTTTAAGAGAGCTCAGGAAGTGATTCCGTCGGAAGAGGCCAGCACTCTTCAAGTCGGGTCAGTGGCATTTCCACGAGGACAATGCACCAGTCCATAACTCCATCTTTGTCACAGACTATTTGACCAAGATGGGCATCAAGACAGTTCCTCAGCCTCCTTATAGACCAGACCTTGCTCTCTGTGACTTTTGGTTATTTCCTAAGCTCAGAGGCTGTCGTTATGAGACAATTGAGATGAAAGAGGCTGTGACGAAGGTCATTGACACGCTCACACAAGAGGACTTCCATGGGGCCTTAAAGAAGTTGTTAGAACGGTATAACAAGTGCATTGCAGCCGGAGGAGATTACTTCGAAGGGGACTCGAGTTTCATGTGTGTACTATTAATAAAAGTGGCTATACGAAAAAAGTCTGGAAACTTATTTAATGATCCTCGTATGTGTGTGTGTGTGTGTGTGTGTGTGTGTGTGTGTGTGTGTGTGTGTGTGTGTGTGTGTGTGTGTGTGTGTGCTTGCATATGTATTTGTCTATAAGCAAAGGTTTATGATTATTTATCTACTTCACTTTTTCGTCTCATACACACACATACATAAATATGTATGTGTATGCATGTTTGACAACGAGCACAATTGTATACACATCTATCAATCTATCCATCACACACACACTCACGCACGCACATACACATACACCACCACACATACATATACAAACAAACAAACAAACAAACAAACAAACACACATACTTATATATATATTTGATGGATATGTTATAAAATTATTTTGGAGACAAAGTCTCTGAAGGAATCGTTCCAAAGATTGTTCATTTCAAGCTCTGTAGACAAATCTACCAGCCCGTTACAAGGAGTTTTGTGAGAAATATAGTCATGTCAACGTTTTGTATTGAAATGTATTTTGATATGGGAGAAGTATATATACTGACACTTATCATGAATAAGTTTTAATAGCGAAAATTATAGTGGGCTTTTTTTATCTGCTATAATTAATGCTTCCAATATTTTCGGTCTTTTGACAATTAGAACTGTATATTATTTGCATTCTGTCAACTATTATATTCCTTGTCAGTCATCTTTAATGATCTCTTAGTCTCTTTCTTCCACACTCACTCTCTCTCTCTCTCTCTCTCTCTCTCTCTCTCTATTTCCTCCTCTTTGTGTAAATATATATATAAATACACACAGAAATGTGTGTGTGTGTGTGTGTGTGTGTGTGTGTGTGTGTGTGTGTGTGTGTGTGTGTGTGTGTGTGTGTGTGTGTGTGTGATTTTTGGTGAACTGCAATGCATACTCTTGCTGACTTATTCTCAAGATTATGATTTTTTGTTGCTACAAGCAAAATCCACCCAGAAATTTTCCGAAAATTGAAGGGATAGTTTACTCTCCTTCAGGAGGCATTCTGGGAAAAATCCTGGGAACAGAGTATCCACAGAGGAACGTCAAGTTTTGAAGGGGATTAGATTCACCTTTAACCGTAACTTATGTCCGTAAGAGCAAGCGAAATATGAATTCTAATAACTATTTTCGTGGTGTTGTAGATTTTACCGACCTTATTTTTTTTATTAAGTGTCATTGCTATTGGTTATTTTACATTCTTTAGTTAAAGATAACAGTGAACTCAACAAAAAAAGTTTTTAAGAGTTAGATAGAGAATAGTGTTAATGAAATCCTAAATCAGAATTAAGATTAGGATAATAACTACTGAGTTAATCCATGTTGCTAGCTTAAGATAAATAGATAAATATGAGGAGGTGCCCGTGGTGTAACGGTTATCGTCGTAGGAAATGGACACGACGAAACGAGTTCAAATCCTGGACGAGACTGATTGCATTTCACATAGCACTAATACCTTGGGAAAGGTATGAATCCCATTATTCTCCCTCCAGCTATGGGTAAATAAAAGGGCTGACTAGGTTCTTCAGCATTGGTAAGGCAACTAGTCTAGGAGAAGGAAAACTCTGAATTCAAACCGGTTAAACTTCGCTTAAAAATTGACCTTGTGTCATATCCTGCCCGAGCGGAGGGGTTGGGTAAATATGATAAATAGATAAATATCAACAAGCAAAAACTGGAAAAAGCCAACAAAACTATATATAAAAAACGTGATAATAGACGAATTTTTTTTTTTTTTTTGTTTAGAAGGTGTTGCCAAGATACTAGTTACATAGTTCCAATTTAACTTAAAAAAACAGTAAAAAAATGAAACTAAAAAAAATATCTACATAAGTTGTTATCGTTGATAAATCAATAATTTATGCATTTCTTTCTGATTGGCTGATTTCTGTGGAACTGGTAACGGGAACAGACAGAAGACTGATAACTTGGTACTATTTACTTTGTTGTCGCTCACAAAGAAATGCACACTCACAGACGAATAGTTAAACATATACAGAGA